>CAJQUW010002132.1:0-170183 GCA_907163375.1 Prostheceraeus crozeri | reverse complement strand
GAAACCAACCTTCGATTTCCATTACTTTTTATTATTTTCAACCAATTGTTATAAAATCTAAGCATTGATATCAATTACACCTGGAGAATTACTTTATTGTTTCTATATTTGGAGTTGCAACATCTAAACGCATTTTGTGTAAATAAACTTGGAAAAAAATTATTCTCTAGTGTACTATTATCGGTATCTGGTAATGGTGTTGTAAAATTAGCATCACTATATAAAGAATATTCACAGTGTAAAAATGAATCTGGTAAATATAAATAACTCTGCTGATTATCAACTTCAAAAATTAAATCACCTCCAGTATTTACTCTACTGGAAGATCCGGGATTCATAGCAATTCTTATATAGTCATTCTTTTTTTGATTATAACTGACGAACGGAGATCGTCTAATCTAAATTTTATTTTCGATAAGCGAAGACATTTTTATAAAAAATAATTTGACTTTTTGTTTTTCTCACAGATAGAAAAAAATTTTTACTAAAATATAATTTTAGAATTTTGCTAGACCAGCTCCGCTACAGCTTTGCTGGTTAGACCGAAGGTTGCTGCTCACGCCATTACCTCTTATTTCTTCAATTATTTTTTCATTATTTTTATTTTCATTATGTTTACTATTAGACGGAGCTCCGCTCCTCAAGGTTTCCCCAACAGCTATGTTAGCAATTTTGTTTTTTGTTTCCTCTGAAAGTTTTTTTAAATTTTTCAGTTCTTCAGAATCATTCCTAAGTTTACGAATAGCTTCTAGTTGTTTTAATTCGTTTTGTGATTTAACAGCATTTGATATTGCACTAGCTGTACTACCTATAGCAGCTGCTCCTTTTGCAGCAGATGTAATCAAATCTTTATTATTTTAATTAAGTTAACGATACAACCAATACCAGAGAAGATCCCAGCTCCTTCCGTGTGAACGGCACCTGCGGTGCCTAGGAACTTTTTGTGTTCCGACAGTTTCTACACTATCATAATGGTACACAGGTTTCTGAGATGGTTCATGAGCAATTTTATTATTTGATGCAAAATGTTTAAGATTGTGTTTACAAATTATAGGCATTTTTTTAGGATTAAATTTGACTTTTGGGAAAAATATCTACGACTGGTTAGTAACCTGAGGACCTTTGGTCCGATCGGCTAAAGCCTCGAGGAGCTTCGCTCCGATTGGTTAGTAACCTGAGGACCTTTGGTCCGTTCAAGATTTACGTTTGTGAATGGACAACAACTTCGAGATAACTTTATTAATTGCCTGTTGCACTTTATCTATTGCGTCAAGCAGCGTGTGATGTACTTTAATTTCTTTTCTATTAACTTGCATTTTCTGCTGATTAATCTTCAACGCCGTTTTAAGTGCATTTAACTTAATTTTAAGAACATCTAATTGTCTTTTAACAGAATCTAACTGTTCTTTATTTTCTTTAGAGTTTTCTTGTAAATTTTTCTTTAATTCATTTTCTAAATTGATTTTAAGATTTTCATTTTATCAACTTTTTCATTAAGTGAGTTTACTTCATTTATTATTCTATTCATCTTTTTCATTTGTTGAGTAATTTTAGAACTTAATTCATCAACACTTTTTTGGAATGTAGTTTGTAACTGCTTTAAATTTTTTTTAATTCTTTCAGGAAGTTTTTCTATTTCATCTTCTAATTGTTCTTTTAACATTTTTATCTGATGTTTATTTTTAATGACTGCAGATTTTAACTTTATAGAAAGTAATATTAAAATTTTTGATTGTTCAGAAATCTTTTTAAAAAGTTTTGCTATATCTGCTTCTAGCTCTCTATCCTTTTTATCAAGTTTTAATAATTTTTCGTTTAATGATTTGTCATTAAGTTTTAGCAACTTTAATTCATTCATCAGTGGAACCAAAACATCGTTTATATATTTTTCCTTTAAATCATTGATTTGTGTATCAACATATTGTTTATTTGTTAACTCTGTATTTTGTTGTGGAAGAATAGAAAGATGCAATGGACCAGATAAAACGTCTCCAGTTTTCATGATATAATTTTCTATCTCTATTTCTAATTCACGATTATTCGGGATATATGCACCTCCACCAACATTTGGTAACATCATTTTTAAAACAATAAAAAAATAAAATTTTTTCTAATAAAAATAAAAAATAAAATTTTTTCTAATAAAAATAAAAAATAAAATTTTTTCTAATAAAAATAAAAAAATGGAAAATCCAAATTTAAAAAAATTATATTCGCCCGCATCATCCTGTTCTTCTTATTCGACGAGATCAACGGGATTTGAAAATAAATGTTTTGATAATAATAATAATAATAATCCATGTATAGATGTTAATATTTTATTTCAATTACAAGCCGAAATATTTAGAGAACAGACTAAAGGTTTACCTTCTATAGAAACTAATTATTGTTTATTTCCGGGGGATCCATTTATTAAATTTATGGAGATTGTAAGTAAATATAATGATGTAGCTTATGTTGAATTAAATAAAGAAAATATGGTTATAATAGGTCATAATAAATGTTTATGGATTTATTAGAGCAGTGTTACCAATTAGTAATACTGATTGGATAGAAACTAAAATTATTAATTATATCAATATTAAAGAATTAGTTAAAAAATTAAAATCTTTTTCGAAAGAAAAAATTAGATTATTTGTTGACGATCAAAATCAATATAACATTCACATAGAGAGTAAAAAACATAATGAAGAATTATTATGTCAAGTTTATTATAGAGACACAATTTATAAACAAGAAACATTAGAAATGCCCCAAAGATATGATGATGATACGTACATAGGATTATATTCCAACTTAAATATTAATTTATTAAAATCTTATATAAATGGTTTAGCTCAACAAGAGAAAATTTATATGTGGACAACACCTTATACTATTAACAATGACCATAATCATAATAAACGAACCGAAGATTCTAGGGCTTTGCCCGATCTTAAAGAATCTTATGATAATAATGATGATTCTGTAACATCTGAAAAAGGTGTAAATGGTAAAAAAGATTATAAAAATATTAGTAATTATAAAAATTTATCTAAATTTCATTTTCTTACAATTGAAAATAATAATGATGGTATAGTTGAAGATACTGTTAGACAACTATGTGTCGGGTCTACAAAATTTAAATTAGGATTTACATCTAATCAATTTAAAATTTTATCATCTTTAACAAAAACTAAAAGTGATTCAGATTATGGTGGTGTTATTAAATTTTCCAAAAGAGATCAAAGACCAATATTTTTCTCTATTATATTATTAACAGATAAAAGATGTAATTTAGAATTAGATATTCCAATAAGAGAATGGTATCCTATCATGGAAGGGCATCCTATACCAAAAAGTGTAATTTATGATGATGAAGAAACAATTTATGATGATGATGAAGAAACAATTTATGATGATGATGATGAATCAATAGTTAGTGAAAAAAAATTTAAATTATCTTTTGATAAAACATTATATGATGAAACTTAATAAGATAAAACTTAATATGATAAAACTTGATAAAACTTAATGTGATAAAGAAAAAAAATAACTAAAGAACGTGAAATATATAATAATATAAAATAACACTCAAGTCCTTGATATTAGAATGTTTATATCTAAAATTAAAACACAAATTTTTTTCTTAAATTTTCTCTAAAAAAATAAAAAAAAATGGAAAATACCAAGTTTTATTGTGTCTTATGTAAAAAAAAGTTGCAAACAAAAAGAAGTTATCAATCTCATTTAAATAGTAAATTGCATTTACAAAATGTAGAACGAGTTGATGAAGGAAATATATTAAAATTAAATAGTTATAAAAACTATCTAGAAACATTGCCTACTGATATAAAAGTTAAAAAAATGTTTGATGATTATTCACATTCGGAATATAAAAAAGTTTTTAATAGTGAAGATGAGACCATACATGTGAAATCGGAGATGTCTTCCAGGGCTTCGCTCGTACCAGATGGAAGATATTTATTTAGCGATACTGATGAATTTAACGAAATAGATGAATTTGATGAAGCCGTAACAGATATAAAATATTTATTTAATGAATCGGTTCGAACCGAAGGTTCCAGGGCTTCGCCCGTTGAACATAATGAAACCGATAAAACTTTTTATAATGTATTAACAAACTTTTATAATATATTTAAGAAATCTTTCAAATGTTATATGAATGTAGAAGTACTTTATACAAAAAATGGACCTGATGGAATTCCTGAAGAAATAATACAAGGACATTTTACAAATTCACAAGAAATTCATAATGTAAATGATATACAACCCATATTTGAATCGATGATACTTAAATTAGAAAATTGTATAATTGAAGCCCAGTTACGTGAATCTGGTTGGAGATTTGTTAAAATACTATCTAAGAAAATAGTAATTGATAAATATAAAAATAATACTGGTGGTAGTTATGTTCCTTTGCCTTTCAGTTCACCACAAATAATCAACATAAAAAATGAAGATGATTATTGTTTTCTGTGGAGTATTATAGCACATTTACATCCTGCAGAATATCATAAAGAAAGACTAAGTCATTACAATAAAGAAGAATACATAAATGAATTTGATCTCTCTGATGGCTTAGATGAATTTCCATATGATTATAATAGGTTAATAAAGTTTCATAAAAAGAATAAAAATTTAATAGAAGTAAATGTTTTTGAATTAAATGTGAATTATGTTTCTATTGGTAAAATTACTCCACTTTACTCAGATTCAAAAAAATTTTATTTGAATAATAAAAATTTATGTCAATCAGAAATAGTATATAATGATAGAGGAAATTACATGCATCATAATATTTTTTTACCAAGGAAATATAATATGTACTGAAAAATTTGAACTTGTTAAAACATTATCACCAATAATGATTAATCATAATAATTATAAAGGACGTACTGATGATTATAATTACAAATATTCATCTTTATCTTCAGAATATCAACAAAAATTAGAAAATTTAAATAAAAGTTTACAAAAATGTAAAACAGATTATCAACAACAAACAAAAATATTAGTACAAGAATATGGCCATAAATATCAAAATAAGATAGAAACGATTCAAAAATTAAATGAAGAAAATAATGAATTAAATAATGAAGAAAATAAAGAATCGGCTAAAGCCAGAGGAGCTTCGCTCCGATTAAATGAATGTTTAAAAAAATGTCTACAACAATATAAAGAACAATATGATAAAGAATATATTTATCAGCTACAAATATTAAATCAAAATTATCATCAAAATACATTTAATATTACAAAAGAAATTAATGAAACACATGAAATATATCAAGATAAATTTGAAAAACTAGAACAGACAAAACAACCAGCACAAGCGAATATATTATATTATCAGGGTCATTTTATATTGTGTAAAGATGTTTCTATATTTACAAAAACTTCAGATAATAAAAATTTTCCTTGTCTTCAATGTATGACAAGTTTTAGAACTTTAGAAGAAATGAATAGACATTTGGAGAATTGTCAACAAAACGAAGCAGTTCAAAATACTTTTCCAAAAGATGATTATTTAGAATATAATAAATGGTATTTTAAAAATAAAGTACCCTTTACTATTTATTGTGATTTTGAAGCATATAATGTTAATATGACACAAAATCAAACGGAAAGTTCCAGGGCTTCACCCGATTCTGAAAATTATAATTCTGAAAATGGTACGGGCCAAGCCCTAGAACCTTCGGTTTGTAATTATGAAAAAAGTGCGCCTGAAAAAAGTGCACCTGAACAAAGTAAAGAAAAATATTTATTTGAACAAAAACCATTATGTTGGGGAATGTACATTCATTCAAATTATCCTGAATTATTTAAATCAGAATATTTTCAATACTATGGTGAAGATAGTTCAGAAATGTTTACAAAGAAAGTAGAAGAATTACAAGGACGTTTTTCACAATTGCTTGAAACAAATATACCGATGATGCCATTAACAGAAAAAGAAAAATTAAATTTTATTAATGAAACAAAATGTTATTACTGTGGAAGAGAATTTACAAAAAATTATAAAAATGGCAAAGGTAGATATCTTGATAGGCGAAGCGACGGCTCTGCCGTCAAGGTAAAAGATCATGATCATCTAAATGGATTATATAGAGGTGCAGCACATAATTCTTGTAATCTTAATGCTAATAAATTTAAATATAACTTTGTTCCTTTATATTTCTATAATGGTTCTAAATATGATTTCCATCTAGTAATGAAAGATTTATTTTCATCTGAAAAACTACAACAACAAAAAATAAATGTACTATGTAAACAAGAAGAAGAATATTTTTCAATGCAATTAGGTTGTATTAGAATTTTAGATGCATTTAGATTTTTTACTCCTTATTCATTAGATGTTATGGGAAAAACTTTGAAATCTGAACAATGTAAAATATTAAATAAATATAATTTAAAACCTTTAAAAGGCATATTTCCGTATGAGTATATAGCCTGCGGCTCACAGTCGAAGACTGATATAACTGGAGATAAAACCTGTGGTTCACAGTCGAAGACTGATATAACTGGAGATTTTAATTCTGTGAATAAAATTATGGAAGAAGAACAACTTCCTCCAATAAATAAATTTAAATCAACATTAAAACAATCACAATTATCAGACGAAGACTATGCAGAAGCTGAAAAGAATTGGAGAGAGTTAAATTGTAAAACAATGTATGATTATACAATGAAATATCTTCAGATAGATGTATTAATACTAGCTGATCTTTTCGAAAACTTTCGTGACATGTGTTTAGAATATTACGGAATAGATCCATGTTATTGTTATTCTACACCAGGTTTAACATGGTTAGCAGGATTAAAACATACTGGTGTTCAAGCCGATGGCTCTAGGACAAAGTCCGTTAAACTTAAACATTATAAAGAAAATACATATGATAAATTATTATTTTTTGAATCTGGAATTAGAGGTGGAGTTTCATCAGTTTTAGGTAATAGATATGTTAAATGTTATAATAAGAAAGTAAATCCACATACATATGGAATAATGAAACCTTTATCTCCAGAAGAAAAAGAAAAGATATTAGAAATTTTTCGAACGAAACAAGAAGGAGTAGAACGTGAAAAAGCAATTGATGAATTCATGAGAGAAAACTATTTGTTATATTATGATTTTAATAGCTTATATTCTTCTTGCATGATACAAGAATTACCAACAGGTGAAATGACATGGTGTAATAATCGAACCGAAGGTTCTAGGGCTTCGCCCGATCTAGATTATCAAAGAACATATGATGGTGAAAATAATTTTGGTTATGTATATGAAGTTGATTTAGTATATCCTGATTATATAAAAGACGCAACAAAATATTATCCTTTCTGTCCAGAAAACAAAATTCCCAATATAGAAGATTTTTCAGATTATCAAAAATCTATAATACCGAAAAAATACAGACCAACAAAAAAACTTATGTTAACACAAGGTAATAAAGGAAAGTATGTTGTTGAAGGAAGAATGCTAGATTGGTATTTAGATCATGGCATGATTCTCACCAAAATACATCGAAAACTAGAGTATAGAAAATCTAAATGGTTAAAAAATTATATAGAGTTAATTTTGAAAAACGTAAAATAGCTAAAAGAAATAAAGATGATTTTGGAAACGTTTTCTTCAAATTAATGAATAATGCATTTTATGGTAAGACTTTAGAAAATGTGCGTAATAGACAAAATATTGAAATAGTTTATGATAGAGATAGATTTCAAAATTTAACAAGGAAACCTACATATAAAAGAACTACTAGATTCAGTGATGAACTTTGTGCTGTTCATCTAAGAAGAAGCATTGTAAAACATGATAAGTTTAATTTCATTGGTTTCACTATATTAGAATTAGCTAAACTATTTATGTATAGTTTTATATATGATTATTTAGCACCTGCTTATGGCAAAAACTATAAATTACACTTTACAGATACCGATTCTATTTTCTTAGAATTAACAATACCGTATAATTCTACACTTGATGAAGAAATTAATAAAATAAAAGATATCATTCATCCTTCTGATTTATGTAAAGTAAAAGATGAATTAGAAGGAAATGAAGATTTCATAACAGAAGCTATATTTTTAAAATCTAAATGTTATTGTTATGATACAACTAATAATATTAAAACACATAAAACATTAAAAGGAATTTCAAAGGCATCAGTGGCTAATCAAATAACATTTCAAGATTATAAAAATGTATTATTTAATAATGAAATAAAAACAGCATGTAATTATAGACTTAATTCAAAAAAACATAACATGTATTTAAAAGAAGAACATAAATTAGCATTAGATCCATTTGATGATAAAAGAAAAATTTTACCTGATGGAATAACTACTGAACCTTTTTAATTTTCTAATTTCTAAGATAGACAAATTTGATATATATATAAAATAAAAAAAAATATTGTAACACTATATTTGTATATTTTTATCACTCCGCGAAAATATTTTCGATAACTCTTTCATGAATTTTTTTATCAATATTAATTGTAATGAAGCCATAATCTTTTGACCAAGCATTATTACACGATTGTTTAAATTCATCTTTATTTCTTACGCATAAATCTCTTAACAAATCACTTAAGTTTCTTGCATTTATTTCAAATAGTATAAATATATTTGCATTCTTTCTAATAACACTTCCGTCTAATGAATACATACTTTGTGTTAAATAAAATACACTACAGTTATTATGTCTACCTCTTGTGAAATAATTTCTCTGAACTGACTGATTTCTATCATTAACACAATCATCAAAAATTACACAATGTTTCATTGTTTTATCTAGTTTACTAGGATCTTGCATATTACCACTATCATCTATTAATTGTATCTTTATATGGTTATTTTTATTAGATTCTACTAACTGATTATTTTTTGCTGCTTCTTCACACCACGAACTTATTTCTTCTTCATCTTCAGATTTTTCATATTCTTTGAATAATGAAGCAATTGCTGTTTTTTTAAGATTATTTTCAAATCCATATTTTAAAAATTGATAGACGGGTTGTTCTGCCGTTGTTGTATAAATTATAAGATTGTTATAATCCAAAAAATTTGGAGTCGTTAAAATTTTAAATAATAGATACGTTTTTCCGCAACCTGATCTTCCACAAATAACTGACAAAACTTTATTAGATAAATTTGGATGATGATTAAATTTAAGTTTTTTTTTATTTAATGGTAGTACTTCACTCATTTTTTAATAAAAAAATTTATTTTTATTTTTTTTATTTTTTGTTTCTAAAGAAGAAGAAAATTAAACTTCTCTAGCTTCGCGTAGGAGTTTATACCTCCCGAACCAAAAGATCTATCATAATCTCTTCACCTCCAAAATTTATTTCTTGTCCTTTTTCATCAGTGATTCTAATGCCAATGTTGTTAATAGTTTTTCTTGTAATAGGAAAATATATTAATGTTTGTGGAATTACATTTAATCTATAACCAATGGGTACAGTAAAAGCTGGAAAACTGAATATTAAATTTGATAATTTACCATTTATATATCCTCCTTCAATAATGTCACAATGTACAACAATTGAATTTATTTCAGTTATTTTTGGAATCTTCTCACCTAAATGATAACCTCGACTATAGGTTTGTTTATTAAATCCTAATAGCTTTGACAATGATCTATCATGATTAAAATCAACTTGATGATTTTCGTCTAAAGTAAGAGAAAATTTATTAACTGCCGGTTCAACTGCAAAATGTAATTGTTTCTTATCTTTAAATGATATACCTAAATGTCTCTTAATTTCATTTGATATTGATTCAACTTCGTAAGAACCAGGAAGAAAAGTTAGTATTTTCCATGTTTTGCCTTTATCAGTAGAATATCTAAATTGATCATTCACATCTTTGATAACGTTTTGAATAGTGTTAAATGTAGAGAAACTAGTCAATGCAATTTGATAATTTTTATTTTGTTCCAAATGTAGAATGGGTTCTAAATTACAAGTGTGTGATGAAGTAGTTGTTATAATTTTTAACGTCGTACTAAATTTTGATGAACCCAAAATCTCTATCAAATTTTCTAAATGATTATTAATTTTGTCTAAATCTGCTGAACACATTTTTAAACTAAAAAAAATTAAATAAATATTTTTTTATGAAATATTTTTTTTATAAAAAATTAAAAACAACAACATATTTCAGCTACGGGCGAAGCCCTGGAGGACATCAGAGATGTCCGGTTCGGGCGAAGCCCTAGAACATTCGGTTCGTTATACTTTTATAATCCTCTTCATTTAGAATCTTCTTTTCTAACAGTCTTTTCAATATAGCATGAATTTCATTGAAACTAGAATTATGTCCTTCTTTTATTGCAGATATTAAAATATTTAATCTATTTAGTAATTCTTGTGGATCATCTGGTAAAAATACAGTTGTTTCAGTTTTCTGTTTTTCAGATAAACCTTTCCCTACTTTAACTCCCGTTGATAATAAATTTTCTAATTGTTTATAACGTCTAAGAGATTTTACTGCACCAACTCTGTCTAACATAGCTTTATATTTTATGAGATCTTCTACAGCATAATTATTTAAATCTGCTCCTCTTAAAAGATTAACAAAATTTCTATCTAAATTAAAAGGAGATTTATCTGGTGAAAAAATTATACCTCGAAAAGGTTGTGGAAATATTTCTTTTTGTCCGAGATAAAATCTAGGTATTGTTTTTCCATCTATAAATGAAATAGAATGTTCAAATTGCATAGATTTTGGTAATTTCTTATTAATGTTTGATTCTAGTAATCCATAGTCATCTAATACAGTTTTGTGCTCTGGATCTGTTATATCAATTTGTTTATCATTATTTGTACTTTCTTTTTCAAGAGTTTTAAATGGTTTCATAGTTTTCTCAAAATCAGTTTTTACTTGCTCGGTTTGCTGCATTTTTTCAAACATATCAGATTGAATACCAGCTTTTATCATTCTATGTTGAAGATGATTTTCTTTCATAATATTTCTTTGTTTTATTAACTCTTCTAATTGTTTTATTCTTTTATAATTATCAGCTCTAATTTTATTCATTTTTAAAATATAATATTTGAATTTTGTGGTAACATTGGAATACAGCAAAAACATTTTACTGAACAAATTATTTTTTTATTGCTTTGTTGTTTGACATCTTTTCGTTTAAAGTTTTCTCGGTTAAAGTTTTCTCGTTTTAAGTTTTGTTTAATAAAGTTTTGTTTAATAAAGTTTTGCTTAAATTTTCGCTTAAAGTTTTTAGCTCTTCTAAAAAAATTTTGTCATTTTCTTCATTAGAAATTTTATCATCACTCGAAATTTTGCCATCCTGTTTATTCTTATCATCAACTTTTTCTGACTGTAATTGAAATGATATTTGATTTACTTCATTAGCTATTTGATCAAATTTTTCAATCTCATCTAACGTAATAACATTATCATCACATACTCTTTGAAAGTAGTAATGTAGTTTATCATAGACTTCTTTAATATGTAAATGCTTAGTTTTTAATGATTTTCGTTTCTTAGTTATTAAAGATTTATCTAACATTGTAACAAGTGAAGTTGCAAAAACACCCGTACCTGTTAAAGCTGTAGCAACTACTGGAATTACTAAAACACCTGAAGATATAACAATTGTTAAAGCACCCAAACTTATTGTAAAGAATATGCCAATTCCTTGTGTTACATTCTTAACTTTAGTCCATATCTTTCTTAATTTTTTATAATGCTCTAATCTTAATAATAATTGAGATTCCTTATCTTTCATATACCTAACTCTATCTTTGTGTTTTTCTTTATTCATTTTTTCAATGTTAATCTTTTCAATGTCCATTAAAGTAGAACTACGTTCATATGATAACGAAGGATATATTCTTGAGGTTCCTTCCATTTCTGAAGTTCCTTCCACTTTTGTTTCTTCCATTTTTAAAGAAATATTTTTAGTCACATGATATATTTTAAAAACCTGAAAAATGGATTTAAAAGACGTTTTTAAAAATACTAATTTTCGGTGTCCTAGAACGGTCATGATTTTGGCGGGGGTGAAAATCGAACCGAAGGTTCTAGGGCTTCGCCCGATTGTAATTCTCAAATTTTGAGATTTTGAAAAATTTGAAAAATTGGGTATTTTTAAAAACGCCCAAATCGGAGCGAAGCTCCTCTGGCTTTAGCCGATTTATGAATTTAGGTCTTCATAACCTGAAAAAGGGTTCAAATTCATGAATTTATGTCGTTTTTAAAAATGCCATTTTTTGAAAAAATGGTACTTTTTGAATGGACTAAATTCATGAATTTAGGTCTTAAAAACCTGAAAAAGGGACTAAATTCATAAATTTATGTCGTTTTTAAAGATACTATTTTTTTGAATTTTAGGTGTCCTGGAACGGTCTAAATTCATGTATTTAGGTCTTAAAAACCTGAAAAAGGGTCTAAATTCATGAATTTATGTCGTTTTTAAAGATACAATTTTTTTGAATTTTATGGTGTCCTGGAACGGTCTTTTATCCATTACTGGCGATCGGAGCATTTTGAAGGAATTCAGAGCAATCCGCAAGCGACGCACGACTATTTTTCCTATCTCTGTAAGGTATTAAAAATTTCTTTTTGCCCACTTATTAAGTTCCTGCATGTGCCATCTGTTTGAACCATTTTGCACTTCTAGCAAAGTGATACGATTAAACAATCTAATTCTGTGGTCCATACACTTCAGCAGCAATTTCGTCATCAGTTACTGGTTGAATCGTAAGTCAGCTGTTTCATCGTCGTAAATCAAGGACACCTATCTGTGTCTACTTTGCTATTACCGATTTCTATGTTGGTAACCTCTCAGCCAGAGCCTAACTAGGTGTGTGACGAATTTTCCGAAACTTTGTCTTGATACTTGCATTATGACGAAATCAGAGAGATCTAAATCAAGAAAAAACAGTTCGAATGACGAGGAATCTTTGTCCACCGTTATTCGAGATGAAATGAGAGATGTCATCGCTCAAGAATTTGAAAAGTTGAAGGTTTCTTTATTCAGAGGATTGAAAGATCAGGTGAAAGCTATTTTTGAGGATGAGCTGAATTTTCTCAATAATAAGATAGAAAAACAAAATGAAGTAATCGAACAATTGAAGTTATATGCTACCGAAAATGATAGAAGAATGTTGACTGATATGCGACGACATGTGAGCTGCAACCTAGTTATTCAGGGAATAACTGAAGGCGATGTAGAGAGGACAGAAGCAACATTTGAGAAAGTCGAGGACATTTTGAGCTCTCATGTACCTTCATGTTTATCAAGCATTGAAAGTGTCACGAGATTTGGTAAGCCAGCTACTGGAAAATGTCGTGCTGTGAGAGTAGTGATGAACTCTATCGAAAGCAAGAAGCGAGTGCTACAAGCCGTTAATAAAAAGACAATAAGTGATCCTACGAGAGGTACGCGTGTATTTATTAATCCTGAAAGGACTTAACCGGACAGGAAAGAATTTCACAGATTGCGTTTAAAGGCAAAGGCTTTGAGACAGGAACATCCATTTAAGAACATTGCAATTAAACGAGGTGTTCTGCTTGTTGATGGAGAAGAGGTGGATAGAGAAAATCCTGATCAGTATTTGATGAGATTCATGTGACTTGCGGATTCGAAACATGGTAGAAAATGCTCAAGCAGTGCTGGTACCCGTAATTTTGAATTTGTACCATCCATCTGTTGTACTAACGTGCGTTCAGTGAATAATAAGATGGATGAATTGTTTGCTTTTGCCTCTGATCATCCGGTTGACTTTCTATGCGTCACTGAGTCTTGGTTAGACTCAACCACCGAAGACAAATTTCTGTACTTGCCTCACTACAATGTTTACCGTGCTGACAGACAAAATCGGTCAGGAGGCGGCATATGTGTTTGGGTAAGAAATGTGTTTCATGTTGAAATCGTCGCTGATTCCACAATCAATCCCGATGTTGAATTGCTTATTCTGTACTTGAAATATGATAAGTTCTCTTGCATTCTAGTGACCTTATATTTTCCTTATGGTAGTAGGCTGAATTATTTCGCCTGTAAAAATGCATGTGACTACATATCTAAACTGATAGACGATGAATTATGCAAACGGATATCACATGTTCCTGTTATCATTAATGGTGATTTTAACAAAGTGGACACACGGATTTTTGAATCTTATTATAATTCATCTAATGTGATCATTGAACCTACACGAAATGACTCTTATCTTGATGTTATTCTGATTCCTGATGATATGCTCCACCTGTATGAGACATGCCGCTGCTTCGAACCAATAGCATCTAGCGACCATGTAACTGGTATAGTAAATTCTTTATCCTCGTGTGCTTCGACGGAGACTTCGCACAGTACGAAGGTAATCGATTTCCAAAAGTTCTCAACTTCATGTTGTTCAAGAGTACATGGATAGTATTTTTTGGAAACAAGCTATGGAGAGCATGACTACTGACGAAGCCTGCAATTTCTTCTATTATCATGTCAATTATTGTATATCATTACTAAAGTGTGATTATGTGAAAACATCAGTCCGAGACAAACCGTGGATAACTAAAGCAGTTAAAGTGGTTATTAATAAAAGATACAACGCTTATCGATCCAAGAACTGGTTTCTGCATCACCATTACAGAGTAAAGTCAAAGAAAATGATTTACAAAGCCAAGTTAGCCTGGTCAGAAAGAATGAGGAATGAAAATCGTTCTACATGGGAAATTTATAAGAAAGTTACGAACAGTCAGAGAAATACCTCTTGGTTGGATAGTTTAGTGAATGGATCTTCAGAAACACTCCCTCAATTACTTGAGAAACTTAATCATATTTATTCCTTGAGCATGAAAGCTGCTGATATCGACTTTCAACCAAAGCCATTCCCTTTTACAGTCCCGTTTTATTTTACGGCAGAGGAAACAGAAGATCTTCTATTTAAGGTAAATCCAAAAAAGGGGATGTCTTCTGATATGGTTCCAGCTATTGTATGGAAAAAGCATTCATCTTTCCTGGCTGAGCCTTTGAGCATTGTGTATAACAGATGCCTTCAATTTGCTGACTTGCCAGCGATGTGGAAGAAAGCCGACGTGACTCACATCCCGAAATGTCAATCTCCCACAATCCATGATACCCGACCGATCTCCAAATTACCTATCCCAGAACTGATTTTTGAAAAGAAACTCATTTCGATATTTAGAAGGGAATTTGCTAATAGAACAGATCAAGCTCAATATGGGTATAGAGTCAAAAGCTCAACAAGCTGTGCCCTCATAGAAGTTCAGAACTTTATTTCTTCAAATTTGCAAAGGAAGAATGCTATTTGTTGCCATCTTTGCACAATTGATTTAGTCAAGGGTTTTGACAAAGTTTCGCACAATCTCCTTCGAAGCAAAATGTTAAAGGACAATTTTAACAACTTCCTGTCCACTTTCATAAGCAATTATTTGAAAAATCGGTTCCAGCGTGTTAAATGGAAAAATCAAAAGAGTAACTGCTACATGCCTATCACCAGTGGCATTCCACAAAGATCTTCGATTGGACCCTATATCTTCACATACTTCATTTCCGATCTCATAATGCAGGAAATTTCTGACAGACTTCTTGTCAAATACGCCGACGACATTACCATCTGTGGAGTGATTTACAAAGACTCTGATGTCAGTTCCGCTTTATCTCCTTTTAATACTGTTTGTGACTGGATTGACGATAACTTCATGACACTCAGTAGTAATGAAAGCCAGCAAATGTTCATTTCAGTACGTAAAGCAGACAATTTTGACCAATACGCATTGCCCAGCATTCCTGTCGTGAGCAGTGTTAAACTGCTGGGAGTTACCTTTGACAGTCATTTGAAATGGTCAAATCATTGCGAAAACATCACCAAGCGAGCTTCATCCCGTTTATGGACACTTCGGCAGTAGAAACCCTTCCTTCCGAAGCAAGTAATTGTTGAGATTTACAACTCAACAATTCGAAGCATATTGGAATACGGTTGTCCTCTATTTACGTCCCTATTTAAGTAAGAATGCGATCTCTTAGAGTCAGTGCAAAGTCGGACCCGTCGAATTGTGTGTGTCACATCAAGTTGTCCATGTGGATACTTCTTGCCTCTTGAGATCGCCGAAATTTGCTTTCATTTAAGCTTTTTACGAGTGTAGTGAATGACCAGACTCATCCTATTCACCATCTTGTTCCGTCGCGTCTCCCTCGCTCGGGCAAATTCATTTTACCGAAATGCAAACTTGACTTGCGACGAAAGTCCTTCATTTTTAGTATGTGCAAGCTAGCGAACAGCTGATTCACTTTGTAACTTATGACTTTGTTTTTGTTCATATGATTTGTGTTTATATTCTCACGTGAAAAAAAATCTTACGATTTTTAGTATTGAGACTGTATTACTTCAATAAACGTTATTTATTATTATTATTCATTATTATGTACTGTCAATGCCGATTGGAGGGTGCACGCCTGACAGCCATTAAATGATAAATGTTTAGTTTCATCCCTGTTACATCTGTAGCTGATGCTTCAGCTTCCTATTGGACTTAATGATTTTTAGATTAGCCCAATTCGCTCATTAGAATTCAGGATTGCTGGGCTTAAATGGAATTATTTAACTTCTGCCAGGTCAGTCAGTGATCCACCTGTCCTAATTGATATAACAGATATTTGAGAGGAAGAATCGCGGGAAGTTGTAGAAATAATTGTCACCTCCCTGGAACTTTCTGCTCTGTTTTGTACCTGCTGAAAATGTACATGTATACGCCAGTGGGACAAAAGTTTTAATTTCAGTGTCGACATGCTGACGGGGTCGCCGAACAAAATAAATTGTGGTCTAGTACTCATTAATCCATTTGCTGTGTAGGCCTACATTCACAGAATGCTTCCGAAACGCCTTTGCAGGAAATGTGATTACACATAATGTTTTACTCAAAAGTTATTTCTGAAAATATGAAGCCACTTTTACAAAGAACTGGATCGAAATCGGATGATCGTTAATATGATCAAGGTATTTGGCATCTTAATCGGCTATGCGTTGTTCGAGGTCTCCAATCACTGATCGGAACTTTTCAATTGCTTATGTATTGGTCCGTAGCTGATGTAGCTTTTCAAGTACAATGAAGAAATGTCGTTTATTTATCTTTCATTATCGTGAAATATAATGCATTCTAGATAGCTAGTCTCCAGCTAGAACAGGGTGAGTCATTATATTATCTGCATTAGAAAATTTACAATAAATCCCGATCAACACGAAAAAACACGAAAGACAAGGTTCAACACGACACGAAACATGATCGTGTTCGTATCATGAACGCATACCTCTACTATAGATGTCAAAATTTGGTCATTTTGGCGTTGAGAAACCAAACTTCATAGACAATGAGATATCTCAATGACATTTGCTTGTCGCTAAAAGGATGACCAGTCTTCGAAAATACTCACTTGCTGGAAAACAACTGTTGCCAACAGGTGCATACGTAAGTCTTTCACGCCCGACAAGCGGATGAAAATACTGCGTGAAGTGCTTAAAGGTTCAAATCCGATCGGATCCGCTGGAACATGGTTGGTGGCCATCATTTCTCATATCTATTGCAGCTGCATGTGGACATTATTTAAATCAATGAAGTAAAAATGGCCCACTTCGACTTTGAAATTTGAAAGGTCCCTCTGAGGTTGACTCCTAAGGTTTGATAGACTCCCAAGATCGGGACACCTGAGACAGCCTTTATCAAGAACTACCCGTCGTCAAAACTATAAACTGTCTGAATTTGTATGATGAGTGACTATGATACTCTCGATTATTACATGATCGCCGTATTACTTTGCCAATTTTTATAACTTTCATTTGTGCATGTGACACATCACTTGTAGCGATTTGGATTTTCAATTTTGCAAATATATACGCTTCTCTCTCTCTCTCTCTCAAAGCTAAGGGATCGTCTTCAGTTTTTACAAAAATATTGAATAATAACTTAAGGAGCTTTATGATGATAAAAAATTCACATTCGTATGATCAAGCTATGTGCTTCTCGTAATAAAACCTAGATGCACCAGTTTAAACCTAACTCACATTATGTTGAATGCCTTGTTGAGCAAGTTATCACAACGGTATAAATCAGGCTAAAATAGTGCATTAACCACGCTGACTATAAATCCATATCCATAAGGTGCAGGCTGAAAGAACCCAAACGCTAAAAGATTTTTGCAAGCCAACTTTTCTTTCAAGCATTCTTGCTGGTCTTCATTTGCATACTTCGACATCAATATATATTGCACTCGAATGGCATTATCGCATACATGAGCATCATAAGTAGAGATTATAACATGCAGCGTTCCGCAAACTCGCTTTTGGCCGGCTGAGGCATGATGTGCGGCCGCTTGACTCGATCCAAAAATTTGGGTTTTGCGGCCTGAAGGGGTCTTATTTAAGAGTTCTCATTGCTTTAATTTCAATTAATCCAAAGTCAACTATCCAAGTCGACTCGTCAACGGTTGCACTTGTTAAAGATTCGGCGAATCACACACACGCATTGAAGACTATCACACATTAGCAGTGAAGAAGTTTACAAGTCATGTGCTCACGCCATCTTCAACAGCGTCATCGCCTCTACAAAATACAACGGGGTGATTGGCTGATATGGGCACGGGTTGTTATGACAGCCTACGTCCCATAGTCAGTTTCATTGATTATCTTGTCTGCAGGTTCTTTCGATTCGGTGCTTGACTAATTTACGATTTAAAATTCAATCCTTATTTCAATAAACTTTGTTCTGAAATTCAGGCGCATCCATCACATTGATATTCTTTCTTTCTGTGATAAATTATAATTCGTTCATTCAATCAATGATTTTTTTAAATTTAATAAATACTTAAATCTAACAAAATCTTCTTGTTTGTCTAAAATATAATAAATAGTAAAATGTATAGTTCGGGGATCAAATGATTAAATGATACAAATAAAAAAGCAGTTTTGATACCACTATGTGTGCATAGAGGATGATAATTCTAAAATGCGGCAGGAACGAAAAATATTCACTTGAATTTGGCCGGAAAGGGTTAAAAGTTTGCGGAACCCTGCCTTATAGAAATTAAACTCCCTGCATCAGAGATTAGACATTAACGGTGAAAACAGTGGTGCGTATAGAGCAATTATGTAAGCATGGACTTCTAAATTACTATGAAAGCTCAGGACGCTGAACTAGGGAAAGTGTGGCAAAAGTTTTGGAGGCTGATTCTCTGAATATAGATATCTTACCTGTACATCTATGAGTAGAATTCTATGGAAATTATAGATATCTAGACGTCCATGATGTAAGTAATAGTTAGAGTGTTTACTCAGAGAATGTTTCGAAAAGCCATGGAAATTTTTAAAAATTTTAAAGATTCATTTTTTTCGGAGATCACGTTCCTGCTGGCTAAAAACATATTTCATCTCTATTTAAGCAGAAACAAACAAGGGCGAATTTTCGACAAGGTCCCAAGAGGGCGAGTTTTATCTTACATTAAACATTTCAGATTTCAGAATGCACCTTAAAGCATTCAAATGTCAGTCATCTGGGGTAATGTCTGCAACGTTTTGGAATAAATTCAAGATTTGTTAGGAATAAGAATGATATTAACAATGCGTTTTGAGTATTGAATATTGATTTTATTCACTTCATTTGTCTTGATTGATATCTTTTCAATTGATTTCAAGACATTCTGACATTGCCCGTGTTGGCTAACATCTGCCTGTTTTACTGTGCTTCAAGAATGAATTCGCTATTTTTCGAAAATACCTAGACAGACTTCTTCATCAGGTTCATTGAAGAGACTGACGAGTGTAATGTGTCCAATGTCTAAAGAATGTCAAGAAAGTCATTGTAGAAACAAAGATAAACGCTTTCATCCAAAAGTTTTGTCATCTAAAATATGCCAAAAGTAGTATAATCTGATGAACGGTAGTATAACCTTTGAGGTATCACCGCAAAGACATTATGCTTTTTACATGGAAATTTGAGTAAATGGAACAAAAATTTGCTTTTTCTCTAGTAAATGTCGGCATTTTCAAAAAGTTAGTTTTAAACATTCTGCATCAAGTGCATTGCAATTTCGTTACAGTCATTGTGACAAGGATGATCTCTGATATTGTTGTCGTTTTCAGTTCATCTTTGTTCCATACTGCCTGGCAGAAAAAACTCAACACTTTTCATTACTCTCAAACACGTTTCTGTGCAAATGTTCCTCTCCTATTGACATAAATCGTAACTGCCATGTCTCATTCTTGAGCTGATGTACAAACTCTTTCACAGCATAAATACTTACTACATTGAATTGCAGCCAAGATCAAACAAAGTCATCTAACAATAGGCCGCTTGTTCATGATGATAAGTGTTTTATTCGATATGAATGAAAATCTTACATTTCAGCAAACATGTAGAAGTAAGTCAAGATGCATAATTGTGTAAAAATGATACAATTTAGCAGAAAAGCAATCACAGTTATACACGTATTTACAATTACATAAGCTACATTATCTCATCTATAGACAGACCAGATTTGATGGAATTATGGAGGTAGGTACAAACAGGTAAGAAAGCACGAGAACGACGGGATGACAACTGTAGTGGGACAGAATAATGTCCGGTATGTTTCAGTTTTTGAGGAAGCATATCATGCAAAATGTGTTGTGGAGAAGACATGCGATCAAAAATACGTAAGGCACTTTTTCGTCGACGAATCAACAGAGAAGTAAATTTATTACAATCACAATTGCTACCGCATATTATAAAATGAGCTTTCTTGTTCACTCTTTCAATCTGCTTCGTCAATTTACAATTCGAACCAACAAAAAGAGGTCCGCAATACTCTAAAATTCCAAGAATAAAAGAAGAATACAAAGCTAATAAATGATCCTTTGATAAATGAGATCGCAAATTCCGTAAAATAAAAAGTCTTTGAGCAGCCTTCTTAGTGATGATGTCAACATGACTACTCCATTTCATTGCTTCATCATACACAACACCAAGCAGTTTGATTTCAGGTTTCATATTCCATTCATCAGGAATCACAACTTCAACACCTGACGAAATTCGCACATTTGCTCGGTGTTATTTCTGGCATTGAGTTGACTATTGCACTCTCAAGCTGTCGTAATCTCGCTTCAGTTGGACTGATGCCCGCATGATCGTTGGAAAGTATACTCTGCATCTGCTCTGCAAGTTTGCTTTTCTCAGCGGCTTTTAGACATCACGACGCTCGCACGATTGGATTTAGCATCGGGCTGTATGGTGCTAGCCGCAAAATGAAATGCATCCGAAACTCATCCTCCTGAATAACATCATCAATACCGGTATGGCATGGGGCATTGTCCAAGACCAACACAACAATGGAGTTGTAGATTTCATTGACACGTCTCAGACATTCACGGAAACACTCTGTGGCATCTTCTTTCTTGAAGGATCCTCGTCGTGAAAGGTACCTTTTCAACATTAAATTAAGAATAGTCAAGATTAAATTGAGAACAGCCAAAATTGATATGGGAATAGTCCAGATTGAAATGAGAATAGTCCAGATTGAAATGAGAATTGTCAATATCAAAATGGGAATAGTCAATATCAAAATGGGAATTGTCAATATCAAAATGAGAATAGTCAACATTGAAATGAGAATAGTCAAAATAAAAATGAGAATTTATTTTTAATGATTTTTCCCTACTTTTGACAGTTTATCCTTACTAAAGTCATACACCTGACAGGCCAAGACGGTAGGGAAGGATGTCTGGATGTTGATAATGACTGCAGTTCATAGTTTTTATCATAATTTATCTTAATTTCAAAGCATGATGTACATGTACTAAAGTATATCGACACAAGGTGTTTATGCGTTTACTTTAGGTATAATGCTTCGGTTTTTTAACGATAGGTTTTTCTACTAAATCATCTAAATGAAAATTAAGCCTACTTGCATTCGAGGGTTTTAAAACGTTCATCAGATTCATGAAAGAACAATCCTTCTACTTTTTAATCAATTAACCTTTCCTCACACTGCCATGACAGCACAGTGACTGGTGTTCCCCAGACATTTTCTTTCAAGATTATACAAAAAGGATTGGTGATAAGATAGTTCTTTTCGTTAGAATTCTGTCTGATGCGCATTTTAAGCATAGATATCTAGAACTCGACATATATAAGAATGACATGGTAAACAATTCGAACAGAATCACGGAACCAGCTACTTCGCGGAGAGAACCTGAGCACAATGTCAGAGTCCCAGTACATGAAGAAGGTGGATGTATCGGAGAAAAGGTCTCAGATTTTGGCCTCTTACAATAGCGGTGGTGAATGGAGACAATTGGCTACAAGTTTAGATGTGGAAACGTCGACTAAATATCGATGGATTCGCGAAGGCGAAAAATCTGACCGACGAGGAGGAAACCGTCGTCACAAACTGAACGATTTCTAATCACGAGAATTGAGGATAATCCAAGAGTAACCCTGAATGATTTGAGGAATCAATTGAATTCAACATACAGCATCGTAGTTTCACAGGAATGCATTCGACAGCATTTAAATACGGCTCTATATACGTTGAAAGCTATACGTTTTGAACCAGAGAGGGCCAATATGCCAGTTAACAAAGAAATGCGGAAACAATTTGCGACCGATCTCTTACATTATAAATCGATGACTTTGCCTGTCCTATATATGGATGAAACAAACTTCAATCTCCATTTCACAAGGAAGGAGGGTCGGTCACTTCGAGGAACTCGATGTATAACAGTGGCTGCTGGAAGTCGAGGAGCCAACGCACATCTCATTGGATGTATCAGCAGTATCGGTTTGATGCACCAAGAAGTTCGACGAGGATCCTTCAAGAAAGAAGATGCCACAGAGTGTTTCCGTGAATGTCTGAGACGTGTCAATGAAATCTACAACTCCATTGGTGTGTTGGTCTTGGACAATGACCCATGCCATACCGGTATTGATGATGCCATTCAGGAGGATGAGTTTCGGATGCATTTCATTTTGCGGCTAGCACCATACAGCCCGATGCTAAATCCAATCGAGCGAGCGTCGTGATGTCTAAAAGCCGCTGAGAAAAGCAAACTTGCAGAGCAGATGCAGAGTATACTTTCCAACGATCATGCGGGCATCAGTCCAACTGAAGCGAGATTACGACAGCTTGAGAGTGCAATAGTCAACTCAATGCCAGAAATAACACCGAGCAAATGTGCGAATTTCGTCAGGTGTTGAAGTTGTGATTCCTGATGAATGGAATATGAAACCTGAAATCAAACTGCTTGGTGTTGTGTACGATGAAGCAATGAAATGGAGTAGTCATATTGACATCATCACTAAGAAGGCTGCTCAAAGACTTTTTATTTTACGGAATTTGCGATCTCATTTATCAAAGGATCATTTATTAGCTTTGTATTCTTCTTTTATTCTTGGAATTTTAGAGTATTGCGGACCTCTTTTTGTTGGTTCGAATTGTAAATTGACGAAGCAGATTGAAAGAGTGAACAAGAAAGCTCATTTTATAATATGCGGTAGCAATTGTGGTTGTAATAAATTTACTTCTCTGTTGATTCGTCGACGAAAAAGTGCCTTACGTATTTTTGATCGCATGTCTTCTCCACAACACATTTTGCATGATATGCTTCCTCAAAAACTGAAACATACCGGACATTATTCTGTCCCACTACAGTTGTCATCCCGTCGTTCTCGTGCTTTCTTACCTGTTTGTACCTACCTCCATAATTCCATCAAATCTGGTCTGTCTATAGATGAGATAATGTACCTTATGTAATTGTAAATACGTGTATAACTGTGATTGCTTTTCTGCTAAATTGTATCATTTTTACACAATTATGCATCTTGACTTACTTTTACACGTTTGCTGAAATGTAAGATTTTCATTCATATCGAATAAAACACTTATCATCATGAACAAGCGGCCTATTGTTAGATGACTTTGTTTGATCTTGGCTGCAATTCAATGTAGTAAGTATTTATGCTGTGAAAGAGTTTGTACATCAGCTCAAGAATGAGACATGGCAGTTACGATTTATGTCAATAGGAGAGCAACTTTTATGGGAGCAACATTCAATAGGAGAGTGAATATTTTTCGTTCCTGCCGCATTTTAGAATTATCATCCTCTATGCACACATAGTGGTATCAAAACTGCTTTTTTATTTGTATCATTTAATCATTTGATCCCCGAACTATACATTTTACTATTTATTATATTTTAGACAAACAAGAAGATTTTGTTAGATTTAAGTATTTATTAAATTTAAAAAAATCATTGATGGAATGAACGAATTATAATTTATCACAGAAAGAAAGAATATCAATGTGATGGATGCGCCTGAATTTCAGAACAAAGTTTATTGAAATAAGGATTGAATTTTAAATCGTAAATTAGTCAAGCACCGAATCGAAAGAACCTGCAGACAAGATAATCAATGAAACTGACTATGGGACGTAGGCTGTCATAACAACCCGTGCCCATATCAGCCAATCACCGTTGTATTTTGTAGAGGCGTTGGCACTGTTGAAGATGGCGTGATCACATGACTTGTAAACTTCTTCACTGCCAATGTGTGATAGTCTTCAATGCGTGTGTGTGATTCGCCGAATCTTTAACAAGTGCAACCGTTGACGAGTCGACTTGGATAGTTGACTTTGGATTAATTGAAATTAAAGCAATGAGAACTCTTAAATAAGACCCCCTTCAGGCCGCAAAACCCAAATTTTTGGATCGAGTCAAGCGGCCGCACATCATGCCTCAGCCGGCCAAAAGCGAGTTTGTGGAACACTGCATGTTATAATCTCTACTTATGATGCTCATGTATGCGATAATGCCATTCGAGTGCAATATATATTGATGTCGAAGTATGCAAATGAAGACCAGCAAGAATGCTTGAAAGAAAAGTTGGCTTGCAAAAATCTTTTAGCGTTTGGGTTCTTTCAGCCTGCACCTTATGGATATGGATTTATAGTCAGCGTGGTTAATGCACTATTTTAGCCTGATTTATACCGTTGTGATAACTTGCTCAACAAGGCATTCAACATAATGTGAGTTAGGTTTAAACTGGTGCATCTAGGTTTTATTACGAGAAGCACATAGCTTGATCATACGAATGTGAATTTTTTATCATCATAAAGCTCCTTAAGTTATTATTCAATATTTTTGTAAAAACTGAAGACGATCCCTTAGCTTTGAGAGAGAGAGAGAGAGAGAGAAGCGTATATATTTGCAAAATTGAAAATCCAAATCGCTACAAGTGATGTGTCACATGCACAAATGAAAGTTATAAAAATTGGCAAAGTAATACGGCGATCATGTAATAATCGAGAGTATCATAGTCACTCAGCATACAAATTCAGACAGTTTATAGTTTTGACGACGGGTAGTTCTTGATAAAGGCTGTCTCAGGTGTCCCGATCTTGGGAGTCTATCAAACCTTAGGAGTCAACCTCAGAGGGACCTTTCAAATTTCAAAGTCGAAGTGGGCCATTTTTACTTCATTGATTTAAATAATGTCCACATGCAGCTGCAATAGATATGAGAAATGATGGCCACCAACCATGTTCCAGCGGATCCGATCGGATTTGAACCTTTAAGCACTTCACGCAGTATTTGCATCCGCTTGTCGGGCGTGAAAGACTTACGTATGCACCTGTTGGCAACAGTTGTTTTCCAGCAAGTGAGTATTTTCGAAGACTGGTCATCCTTTTAGCGACAAGCAAATGTCATTGAGATATCTCATTGTCTATGAAGTTTGGTTTCTCAACGCCAAAATGACCAAATTTTGACATCTATAGTAGAGGTATGCGTTCATGATACGAACACGATCATGTTTCGTGTCGTGTTGAACCTTGTCTTTCGTGTTTTTTCGTGTTGATCGGGATTTATTGTAAATTTTCTAATGCAGATAATATAATGACTCACCCTGTTCTAGCTGGAGACTAGCTATCTAGAATGCATTATATTTCACGATAATGAAAGATAAATAAACGACATTTCTTCATTGTACTTGAAAAGCTACATCAGCTACGGACCAATACATAAGCAATTGAAAAGTTCCAATCAGTGATTGGAGACCTCGAACAACGCATAGCCGATTAAGATGCCAAATACCTTGATCATATTAACGATCATCCGATTTCGATCCAGTTCTTTGTAAAAGTGGCTTCATATTTTCAGAAATAACTTTTGAGTAAAACATTATGTGTAATCACATTTCCTGCAAAGGCGTTTCGGAAGCATTCTGTGAATGTAGGCCTACACAGCAAATGGATTAATGAGTACTAGACCACAATTTATTTTGTTCGGCGACCCCGTCAGCATGTCGACACTGAAATTAAAACTTTTGCGATTCTTCCTCTCAAATATCTGTTATATCAATTAGGACAGGTGGATCACTGACTGACCTGGCAGAAGTTAAATAATTCCATTTAAGCCCAGCAATCCTGAATTCTAATGAGCGAATTGGGCTAATCTAAAAATCATTAAGTCCAATAGGAAGCTGAAGCATCAGCTACAGATGTAACAGGGATGAAACTAAACATTTATCATTTAATGGCTGTCAGGCGTGCACCCTCCAATCGGCATTGACAGTACATAATAATGAATAATAATAATAAATAACGTTTATTGAAGTAATACAGTCTCAATACTAAAAATCGTAAGATTTTTTTTCACGTGAGAATATAAACACAAATCATATGAACAAAAACAAAGTCATAAGTTACAAAGTGAATCAGCTGTTCGCTAGCTTGCACATACTAAAAATGAAGGACTTTCGTCGCAAGTCAAGTTTGCATTTCGGTAAAATGAATTTGCCCGAGCGAGGGAGACGCGACGGAACAAGATGGTGAATAGGATGAGTCTGGTCATTCACTACACTCGTAAAAAGCTTAAATGAAAGCAAATTTCGGCGATACTCAAGAGGCAAGAAGTATCCACATGGACAACTTGATGTGACACACACAATTCGACGGGTCCGACTTTGCACTGACTCTAAGAGATCGCATTCTTACTTAAATAGGGACGTAAATAGAGGACAACCGTATTCCAATATGCTTCGAATTGTTGAGTTGTAAATCTCAACAATTACTTGCTTCGGAAGGAAGGGTTTCTACTGCCGAAGTGTCCATAAACGGGATGAAGCTCGCTTGGTGATGTTTTCGCAATGATTTGACCATTTCAAATGACTGTCAAAGGTAACTCCCAGCAGTTTAACACTGCTCACGACAGGAATGCTGGGCAATGCGTATTGGTCAAAATTGTCTGCTTTACGTACTGAAATGAACATTTGCTGGCTTTTATTACTACTGAGTGTCATGAAGTTATCGTCAATCCAGTCACAAACAGTATTAAAAGGAGATAAAGCGGAACTGACATCAGAGTCTTTCCCAGTAAACATGTGACGTCAGCGGGATGTCATGACGACGTCATTCCAGGATGGCCCACGTACGTCTTATTTGACAGTAAAAAAGACGTCATAGCGGAAGCATCACAGGACGTCAGTATGACATCCCGCCGGGACATCCCACGTACGTCACAGCGGAACTCTCACAGGACGTCAGTCTGACATCCCGCCGGGACATCCAACGTACGTCTTCAAAGTGCTCCTAGGAGACGTCCTAATGAGTCACTTGACATCGTGACAGACATCCCATTACCATACTTAAAACTAGTTTCAATCATTTACCCAATTATGAAGATAGCGAAAACATTGGAATCATCTGTGGATAATTATATTTTCGCAAATTATCTAAGTATTTCTGTTTGCATACACGTTCCACTTGAGACAAAAGCAGACGCTGATAAATCACGGATCCTTCTTCGATATTCCATTGACCTTTTGTAAGCACGACGTTCCTGAAGTAAGAAACAGCAAAATTTTCATTAGATCACAAAAATTACATACACATAGGCATACATATACAACGCTCAAAAGAGAAATCACTATATTAGAATATCAATATCTAATATGATGAAATTGCTCATCAGAGGTATCGAAATGCATGCCTATTGAATTTGAGTCACCGTAGAGAAGATGCTTCGACATGTAGGCATATAGGGCCTACATTGAATATGAACAATATATAATTCTGTATAGTTCGTAAAATATAAAATTTCTTTCATTGACATGAGGCACAACTGATCCAAAATAAAAGTTTCTTCATGCTTGTTGCCTAAAATCTAGAGGCTATCGAAGCTAAATTATAAATTGAAGACATAATTAGAAACTAAAATTAGAAACTAAAATTTAGAAAAACATACATTTTAAAATTCACATTGTCATTATATTTTGAATGCATGCAATGCTCTGCATCTGGACAGGGACACAATTTTTGATATATTTTTGATTTTTGACCATCTTCGGATATTTATCGCCTGTAAAATTAGATCATGAATTTTAACATGATTTTGCATTAATACTGTACAACCCAAGAAAATTTGACATTCATATGATGAGAGAATTCCTTGTTTAGATAGTATTTCCTCTGTTTTTCAAGCAAATGCGGGACAAGCGACCATCATCTTCCGGCTATAGGCTAATTTATTTACACACAATTAATTGCACAATCATGATAAAATTAATCATCATAATTATCAATAAATAAAAAAAGCCACTAGATTTATTTTGATAAAATTAAAAACTAATTCTTGCACAATGTCTTTCGCCCAATCTTATTTAAGTATAAACGTGGACTGAATATAAAATACAAAATCTAGAATCATAAGCATACTTCTACAGTAATATATCTATGAACAATCCTTTTGTTCATAGATTCATTGCTGTAGAAGTATGATTTCAGATTTTGTATTTTATATTCAATCCTGCATGTTTGCACTAGAATAAGAATGGACGAAATGCATTGTGCAAGAATTAGTTTTTAATTTTATCAAAATGAATTTAGTGGCTTTATTTATGAACTGAGTAAAGGGTAATCATTTTTTAGGCATCATAATTATCATCAAATAATAAACGTTTTGTTCTATTTACAACATAATACGAAACATAACGTTTTATTATAATTAAATCGAATACAGGCCTATTTTATGTAGCCCAGAATGTGTTCCTAACCTTACAAATATGCAAATTATAATATTGTCATGTTTGCAACCATTTCATAAAAATCCAGGCTAGCAAAAA
Organism: Prostheceraeus crozeri; assembly: GCA_907163375.1. Classification (NCBI taxonomy): domain Eukaryota; kingdom Metazoa; phylum Platyhelminthes; order Polycladida; family Euryleptidae; genus Prostheceraeus; species Prostheceraeus crozeri. Next base: position 141,047 of record CAJQUW010002132.1, on the reverse strand, counting down.
ATACATTGCATCCAATACATTCATGAGAAAAGCAAATTATTTATTCATTCATTTTCGCAATAATTGATAACATTCAACAAAATAAGCTTATTTGAATATTATTCAACAAAACTTATGCATATGCACGCATTACGATATTGCAAACTGATATGTGTGACGTACAATCGTCCAATTATTCAAATATACAGTCGAATCATAATCATTATCTAGATTTGCTTAATAAGCTTGGATACCTGTAACTTACATTGTTACAGTACATTTAAATTATTCACTTACGTAAAAAAATCAATGCGCCATCACAACATTTTGATCGTCAAAGTGGTTGCCTATGCATTGTCATTTATAATCCTATGGTACAAACTTCAGTATTTTGCAGAAAACTTTAAGTATTATATTGATGACCACACAACAGTTCAATAGCAGGAAGATGAAAATGTTCGAATAGCAGCGTTCCTTTTTAAGCATGGCAAAATGTATGTAAAGCCTCTAATTATGGTAAATTATCTTCGGCGGGAGGAACTAATCTGATTCCAATTCGAGAGCCACGAAATTTGAAACAAATTAATTGATATCAGATGATGCCATGTTTTATAGACAATTAAAATAATTTTTCTTTTATTTTTGCGATTTCATGAATTAGCTTCAACTTATAATAATTTCGTGAAAATAGGCTTATAACTAATCCAGTGCGTAGTTAATTCACTTAAACTTAATAAGAAGTGAAAAGAGTAGACATCTCACCTGAAAACTCCGGCAATTGATGATATCAATCATCGAAAACATTTTGTTGTACTGCATTAGACTATTTTCTTGTCAGAGATCACGAGATGAAATTCGAAGCCTTGGTTTTCAGCGACTAATGTAGGAGATAAAGTCAAGTCACTAAATATGAGGTGAACCAAATCGCAAGATGTTTTGTAAGATGATAAAGGCAAAAGCTTAGTCGTCAACTGCTGGTCTGCAACTTGAAAATAGAAATAAATGATCTGTGAATTGATTGTGGAGGTCGAATATGGGTGGTGGATTTAAATTCCTCCAAATGTCCAAAGGAAAGGTGCTCGAGGCGTCGTTTAAGAAAGTTTGGTCTAATTCGTAGACTTATCACTAAACCGTATCGCAAAACATGAATCACGTTCGATGCGCAGTGCGAGTAACATGAATGAAATGAAGGACTGCTTGCACGTTTCCTCTCGCTGTCATGTGATTATCGATAGTGACGCGTTGATTGAAGGTCATTCGCCCAGGCGGCAGTAGGGAAATAATCTGTGCGCAGTTCTCCTCTATTCAGAAATGAAATACGAGGGCTGCACTTAATGACGTGACCGCCAACGCTGCGATGCTTTTAAATCATCGAAAGACAGACTCATTCCATGCATCGAGTACGGGCACGAATGAATCCGAAAAAGAGATCCGTTGAATTATGATATTGAAGTATTGCAATTGTATTCTATTCCAACTGCAATCGCAAAATTGGGATTCATCAAATGCCATGCGATAAACATGAATTCTAGTAATAAGAAATGCATGGGTAGAAATTAGTGATGAATTTTTACATTATGTTATTATCGAATATACATCGATTTTAGATAAAAACAAAGCAGAAAACAGATTGATGGGAGAATAATAAATAGAAGAAGAAAAAGAAGAGCTGATAAGGAAACAGAAGAATAAAAGGAAGATAAATGAGAGAAATGAGGAGACAGAGTAGAGGAGGAAGAATGAGAAATCAAGAGAAAGGAGAGGAGGAAAAAGAGAAGTGAGAAGAGATATGGAAGAAGAAGAGAAATGATGAATTGGAACAAGAGAAAAAAATGAAGAGAAGTGGGGAGAAATAGAAGATGAGGAAGAAAAGAATTAAGTTGAGAGATTAATAGAAATAGGGAGAAAGAGAAGAGGAAGAAGAAGAGAAATTATGAATGAGATCTAATGCTATGACAGAGAATCATTATCAGAAGAAAAAGTATCAAGAAAAGCGAGGAGATAGATAAAGTGAGTGAGAGATCGAGAGTTCGAGAATGGAAATTAAAAAAGATAGTCCCAAAACTTAGTGCAATTCATTCATCATAGCGTAAACGTTATAATTTCATGACTCATCGTGGTTGTGGCTCATTTTTCATGTTTGTGGTCACACTTTGGATGTCACAGTGACGTCATATACAGGCGGTCATTCTGACGTCTTTGATGGGAGGTCACTGCGACATCCCGTTCTGGTCATAGACGTCTCAGACGCATGATGACGTCAATGGGACGTCGCAATGACGTCACAATGTTTACTGGGTTTGTAAATCACTCCACAGATGGTAATGTCGTCGGCGTATTTGACAAGAAGTCTGTCAGAAATTTCCTGCATTATGAGATCGGAAATGAAGTATGTGAAGATATAGGGTCCAATCGAAGATCCTTGCGGGATGCCACTGGTGATAGGCATGTAGCAGTTACTCTTTTGATTTTTCCATTTAACACGCTGGAACCGATTTTTCAAATAATTGCTTATGAAAGTGGACAGGAAGTTGTTAAAATTGTCCTTTAACATTTTGCTTCGAAGGAGATTGTGCGAAACTTTGTCAAAACCTTTGACTAAATCAATTGTGCAAAGATGGCAACAAATAGCATTCTTCCTTTGCAAATTTGAAGAAATAAAGTTCTCAACTTCTATGAGGGCACAGCTTGTTGAACTTTTGACTCTATACCCATATTGAGCTTAATCTGTTCTATTAGCAAATTCCCTTCTAAATATCGAAATGAGTTTCTTTTCAAAAATCAGTTCTGGGATAGGTAATTTGGAGATCGGTCGGGTATCATGGATTGTGGGAGATTGACATTTCGGGATGGGAGTCACGTCGGCTTTCTTCCACATCGCTGGCAAGTCAGCAAATTGAAGGCATCTGTTATACACAATGCTCAAAGGCTCAGCCAGGAAAGATGAATGCTTTTTCCATACAATAGCTGGAACCACATCAGAAGACATCCCCTTTTTTGGATTTACCTTAGATAGAAGATCTTCTGTTTCCTCTGCCGTAAAATAAAACGGGACTGTAAAAGGGAATGGCTTTGGTTAAAAGTCGATATCAGCAGCATTTATGCTCAACGAATAAATATGATTAAGTTTCTCAAGTAATTGAGGGAGTGTTTCTGAAGATCCACTCACTAAACTATCCAACCAAGAGGTATTTCTCTGACTGTAACTTTCTTATAAATTTCCCATGTAGAACGATTTTCATTCCTCATTCCTTCTGGCCAGGCTAACTTGGTTTTGTAAATCATTTTCTTTGTAAACTTTTCTCTGTAATGGTGATACAGAAACCAGTTCTTGGATCGATAAGCGTTGTATCTTTTATTAATAACCACTTTAACTGCTTCAGTTATCCACGGTTTGTCTCGGACTGATGTTTTGACATAATCACACTGTAGTAATGATATACAATAATTGACATGATAATAGAAGAAATTGCAGGCTTCGTCAGTAGTCATGCTCTCCATGGCTTTATTCCAAGAAATACTATCCATGTACTCTTGAACAACATGAAGTTGAGAACTTTTGGAAATCGATTACCTTCGTACTGTGCGAAGTCTCCGTCGAAGCACACGAGGATAAAGAATTTACTATACCAGTTACATGGTCACTAGATGCTATTGGTTCGAAGCAGCGGCATGTCTCATACAGGTGGAGCATATCATCAGGAATCAGAATAACATCAAGATAAGAGTCATTTCGTGTAGGTTCAATGATCACATTAGATGAATTATAATAAGATTCAAAAATCCGTGTGTCCACTTTGTTAAAATCACCATTAATGATAACAGGAACATGTGATATCCGTTTGCATAATTCATCGTCCATCAGTCTAGATATGCAGTCACATGCATTTTTACAGGCGAAATAATTCAGCCTACTACCATAAGGAAAATATAAGGTCACTAGAATGCAAGAGAACTTACCATATTTCTTGAATCTCAATAGTAATGAGAACCCATTTACCTATTATGAAGTTAAATATGATCATTGTCTTTGATTATGATTTGAGAGGCAGATAGTTTGTGATACGATCTTGCTTCAGAAAATACTCTTATTAGTAAGGCTGATAATTAACATGCTGATATTTGTGAATTCCTTATGAATTCGGCGGAGTTGCTTTATCTAAAAGTTATGATAGGCCACCGCTTTCATCCAGCAGCCTTCTCCTTCATGCAGATCCAAAAATAACCGAAAAAATGCGTGAAATGAATAGTTCCTGTCAATAAAGCTACATGGAGCTAGACATAGAGAGCTAATCAGTAGGTTGATCAGAAATTAAGATTAACCCTCGGCCAACTGCGGTATTTTTCCTAAAGCGCCTCAACTGGAGGGAGGTGGAGAACGCCCCCTTGCTGATCTCCCAAGCTGTTGCACCATTTTTTTCAAACCACACATCAAGCAAATAGGCATTGGAAGGGGATTCAGAAAAATGGCATCAGCTTATTTCTAAGGTCATCCGTGGGCTGAGATGAAGGTCACAGGTCAGAAACCGACAATTTTTAGCAAATTTCCACTTGATCAATACTTGAAATGGAAAATGACAACAAAAACTAATAAACCATGCACCAACCCTGTGGGAACGAATCTTGCGAAAAACTGGCGGATGTCAGCTGCAGAATATCATGCTAAAGTTCAGTCATATTTGCGGGATATTCGCTAGCGAAGTTCGCCGGCGACAATTCGCGCTCTGCATGTCACCTTTTACTTTTGACTTTCTCTCTTATTTTCTTTAGTAATCCGCCTCTACAGCCGAGGCTCTATTTTCTCCCTCACCTCCTCACTATCCCCCACAGATGGCTAATCTATCTACGAAATAAGTGCAGACTATCATTCTTTGATAATGATAAGAATATAGAGAATCCGCTTATATCAATTTTCATGACATCTCTTGACATTCAATAATTTACAACAATGACAAATATTTGAATAATATCATAGTATTTACTGCGACATTTATGGAAGATAAATACATTTTTTAGTTTAAGCCTTCGTGAATTGAAAAAGATCCCTTTTATCAGATCAGACTGAGAATACAATACATTTTCATGTGAAGGTAATATACGAACATTACTACTTACCACTAATTAGTTGCTACAATATCCACGATTTCGCCGGTTGGCGAAAAATCAGCTCGCATTAGTAAACAAATATCTACCAACTAATTATAGCAACTTTTTCACCACCTGTCGTTTTTTAATTTTACACATGTTTTTGGATAAATGATGACCATTTTCACATGCGGAGATAGTTTTTACACGAAAATGAACCTTTAAAAAAATTATCCACAAAATCGCTACCTCGCCAGATAATCTGTTGACATTAGCAAGATGCGTTCCCACAGGGAATCGAATGATTTGGTTCAGGTAGTTAATGAAACGATGATTATTATTCTCTCTGAAATTGCATCATTGTATTAGATGAGGTCAAAGGTCAAATAATTCAACTTTTAGTTCAGCTCAAATATCACTGAAATCGCACATTTTAGTATTTAGTTTCTGCAGATGAAGAAACAACCCAATTCGGTGACTTGTATCAAGCCACTGAGGCTAAAAGCAATATGATTCTGAAAAGTTTCAATAATTGGCAATCAGATGCAGAACTAAAAAGTATAAAAATAATAATAAACCATATTTGAAATTTTAATCTCAAATTTCAAACATGCATGCATGCCGGAGTTTTCCACTTAATGTACCCGGTATATTAACTGAAAAATGATAAAAAATTGCAGAATAAGTTTGGATCCGGTTAATATTCCCGGGTATATTAAGTGGAAACACCACAAAATAAGCATATTTAATACATGAGAAGGAATTCGTCACATAAAGCAACAATTATTTATTACAAGTGCTTAATTTGATACATATGGTCTTGAACCTAAAATGCAATAAAAACAAATTCACAATTTAAATGTAATTTACTAAACAATTATTAGGGTATATAAAATTAACAATACCGTAACAAGCATCAGAAAAAATCTGAATAACAGAATAGCAGCTCTTAGGTGTAAAGTAGGGTTTTCAATCCTGGTATGCCGCCATTGTCGCATTTTTGCGGGATTCTGAATCTCGGAATTAGGTAGCATCTGTTCTTAGTTCAGTCGAGAGAAGGAGACAGACAGCGTTATACATACAGGCCTACTAACATCTAATGAATTATTTTTGAAGCGAATATTACACAATATCGGGCTTTTACTACACGCCAGAAAAATCGCGGGATTTGCATTTCGATTTGAAAATCTCATGTCAGGTTTTAATGCGACAACGCATATTGTGTGCGATAACCAGATCCGTTTATTGTTATAGTATATATCTGTATGTGAAAAGATAGCTTATTATTAATTCATGGACATTAAGGCACATGTCTATCTGATATCAATAGTTGTATTGTAAAGTGTATCGTTCAAAACACTCGTCAAAGAATTCCAAACAATGCCTAGTATTGTTCAGCCTACGCAAGCCTAAGCATAGCATCGGTAAATGAATTAAGCGTGCTAATCCCGGGATCATAAAAAGTCGGGATTTTGAAAACTCTAGTATACAAGTAATTAGACTTATTCCTTCGCCTAATCTTTTTCCGATGTGATCACATGAGATGCCAAGATGAGTGCTCGATTTACAAAAATCAGCAGAAGTACTATTTCCAAGAAAATTGTTGAATGTTACAAAGACAAAATGAAAGTTTGGCGCGAGTTTATATACCCGGGCATATTAACTGGCACTAATCTCCATTTAATGTACTTGGGTATATTAAGTGAACGGGTATACTAAGTGGAAAACTCCGCTAATAAGCAGATAATTTCAAATTCAAAGATTTTACATTTGTGAATATCTCTATATTAATATGAAGAATCATTCATGTAATCTCAAATCATTTCATCAAGAATTGATGCCGCAATATGCATTAGAAGTGAATGTATACAGAAATCAGCCATATTATTCCAAACATTCACATTTTGAAATGGCACTCACGCCAAAATTCTGCGAAATTTATTATCCTTTTGTCAAAAGTTGCATAATAGGTAGAAAGTTAGCTATTATAAATCTGGTGACTATAGCTTCTTTGGTTTGAAGGATATTCAAAAAATTCGCCAGGATCGAGAGGAAAACACCCCCAGGGTTCAGCCAAAATGTAGCATAGTCCTATCCTTCAATCGAAATCAAAGAGGTGCTGGTAAATTTGGTTTAGATAAAAATTCGATTTGATGTCTTTGTTGAAGTAGAAATGAATTTTTTGTGTCCCCCTCATCTAAGCAAAGAGTCACGATCTACCTTATCTTTGTTCTCTCACGATATCTGATGCTGTGCTGGCTATGTGGATCACTTGATTTGACGACGCACTATTACATACAGTGAATAATTTCATGTGGCCACTGGATCCTCTATCTATGACTTATTCCGTCGTATACCGGTGTTTAGTTCATCTTAATTGCTTAAAAATCATGTTGATATTTCAGAGAATTTAAATGATCAAATAAGGAAAAGCATCTTTCATTTCAGACAATAAATATCGACCCGGGCATTAGACATTTCAGACCGGCACAGATGACAAAAAGAATTCTTCAGCCCTAAGTCTGTCTGGCCTGCTCTGTTTGTGTATCAAGAATTATTGAAGAAATAGAACTGTGATTGTTTGCCAAAACAGCAGTAATGCGCAGGTAAGTTGATAGTATTTTGATGTGCGCAATCTTCCCATGAACCAATCAAAGCAGACTCCGTGTGAAATATACATCAGGAAATGCATCAGGAATCAGTTTCGATATCATCACGCTATGGTAATGAGCTCTCTACTATCATTTCTCTTACTTGCAATATTTCATGGATCTGTGGAAAGTCAACAAACAGCCGGAAATTACTTCTTTAATGTGGATCCTCAATATTTTCAGTTCGGTCAGACTGTATCTTGCCTGTCTGTCGAGATCACCATTATGAAAGCCCAATCGAAAATAGATTGCGCCGCTATATGTTCCCGGCTGCCAGCATGCATGGCTACAATATTTGAAGAAAAGAACGGAAAATGCGTATTGTATTCAAGAGCATGCAAGGCGGCAAGAAATCGTGAAAGTTTAATGGTTCAGTTTGCTGACAGACCAGAGACTATGAAATGGAAGTATGAAGAGAATTATTATTTGGTTATTCCCTCACAAACAGGAACATTCAATCAGAATCAGGAAGCATGTGGCAAACTCGGTATGTACATTTTCTTTCCTATTAATAAGGATGAAAACGACTTCATTTTAAATACAATTATAAACAGCTTGCCGACTAAATATTTATCACAGAAATCCTGGGGCATAGCGCCTCAGTTCTACATCGGAATACTGGATATACCGCATGGCCAGTGTCATCTACAAGATATGAAAACAAAATGTCCATTCAAATATTATCTTGATGGAGAACCTAACGACCGAGATGGATTTCCAGAAAATTGTGTCAGCTTTTTAGCAGGGGCAAATGATATAGGTGGATGTAACCCATATGGATGGATCGATTTGCCGTGTTGGAGTTCTGTCTTTCCTATTTGCCAAGGAAGGTACTTTTGATGCTGCAATTTCAGTGTGACACAGAAAGCGATTATTTGTGTGAACTTGACTAGAATAGAAATTGACTTCAACTAAAAGTCGCGGCACAGCCAGTGGAACTAAGTTGAGACATGAATCATCAATAAAAAGCTTGGAATTGCACGTGTGACTGATACTGACCCAATAATAAAGTCGTTGACAAGACTATCCAAATACAAATGCGTGTGATTTTTGTGCCATTATTGTGTGCTGATTAAAGCTTGCTTTCTATTCTAGAGATTTTGCTGTCATCATATTCTGAGTGCGAAGCTTGTAATTCTTTGAATGTTATTACAATGATCTGCGTGGCAAAATTATGTTCTTCTCACAAATCATAGACAGTACAGGAAGTTATTTTTTTATAAATCTGGTCATACATGTAGATGGAAATATAAACAGATGCGTAAATTTGTTGTAAAAATCACTGAAGAAATCATTAAATGGGTTATTTCTGTCTCAATCCACAGATATCATCAAGAATGCCTTTGCTGCAATGATTTGCACTTGCAGGTACTTATTAAGAGAAAGAGCTCCACTAGTTTGCTGTCTGTGCAAAAGGAATATAATCACATTAAGTTTAGATTTTTAGCTTGCTCAGGTTTTTATGCTATATCTTACTACTTATTTCATTCTTTAGTAGTCATACCCTTCTTGCTTCTGCATTGTGAGCAAGGAGATCTAGATTGATACAGGAGGCGAAACTGACACTCGGCGCACTCATTCCTTTTACATGAATAGGCGTACGATGACAACAGAGATGCTAGGGCTGTAAGAGGCACAGAATTATATATTTTGTTTATCTGCTTCGGTTTGCTAGAAGTGTGATTAATACGAAATTGATGGCACATCGAGGAACCTATTAAGTGGGCAAAAAGGAATTCCTTATACCTTACAGAGATAGGAAAAAAAGTCGTGCGTCGCTTGCGGATTAATGTGAGTTCCAGCAAAGCAGGGATGCGGAGTCCTATTATTAGGACTCCGATTCCGGGGGTTGATAGGACTCCGCGCTTCTGATAGGACTCCGACTCCGACACCGGGTGGCAAGTACATATATAGATAGAGGCGCTCATGTTCTCTGTAGCGAACTTGAAATGGACAACACGTATTTTATTGATTTTTCTCAAAAATCCATCGCCAATAAAATCAAGGTTCAAAATTACATTATTTTCTTCAACGTTAGATTTTTATTTCTATTTTTGCGATACATATCAGTTAGAAAAATAGAAATAAAAATCTAACGTTGAAGAAAATAATGTAATTTTGAACCTTGATTTTATTGGCGATGGATTTTTGAGAAAAATCAATAAAACAAAAAATACGTGTCGTCCATTTCAAGTTCGCTACAGAGAACATGAGCGCAGTTTACGGTATGAAGACCAGAAGAGTGCACTTTAGTGAACATTCGATGAAGGCCCACAGTGATAAAGTGATGACCATTAACAATTTCGACTACAAAATTATTAATCAACAACTAACAGCGATTACTACTAGGGTGGCTCAATCCCGCTATATTGCGACGAACTGCATGCCAACAATAAACAGACGTCATGAGATGACCAGATGAGCTGCTTTCACTGACTGATTTATGTATAAAAAGTAAAAAACCCACTTGTACAGCGATAATTTAACCCTTGATACTGTCTCTGTATAGTCGAAAAGCGTCGGGTGACTCGCTCTTTTATTTATTGAAATATAAGTCGTGAAAATTGGGAGAGAACCTGCTTTTCCTTAATCATAAAGCACATATAACCTAGTTTTATAAAAAAACTGACAACCTACATCATAGGTCATTATAGGTTCACCTGAACCTGTCTTCAGGGATCATTTCTGTATCAATTATCAAAAATTATTGTCGATGAAAGTTGATCAAATGTCGTTTTAAGTTGGATGCATGCAACTCGGCTCCTCCCATCTTCTTGATGTGTGCTTCACACGGTTTTTCTCCAGTCTATACCAGGCAGGAAAATCTCTCATCCTTCTTCAAAAATATGAGTACACTTTCGATTCTAATATGCGCTTTAGAGAAACTATCACACACGATTAACGAGAGGGTAAGAGGCAATGTTCTCAAACAAACAAGTATTGCATTTTGTCTCTGATGTGACCTTAGGTGCCTAGATGTGATCGAGGCTAGGAATTAAGGCTTTGTCTTCTCCACTAAATCACCGAGTAAAACTAGACAATCCTTTTTTCACTATCACGGTTCATTCCCTCAACTATATTACAAGCTTTGCATGCAGCAATGTCTCTGCACTTTTGTTTGACGGAGAAAGTTGACGTCAAGACAGTGACAGCTATGCACGAGGATAGATAGTTTGTTTGTATCATTTTTCGGGTCCAGTTATATGCGGGAGTCCGGAGTTCTATCATTTGATAGGACTCCGACTCCAGCAAAAATGATAGGACTCCGGGACTCCGACTCCCCATCCTTGCAGCAAAGTGCTTTGATCGTGAAAATTCCTTCAAATTCGAAGAATTCAGATCATTGCGCACAAGTTTTCTCCATAATGTTGGCACTTTCGATCATTTTGGATTGGTATGCAATTGCTATGTGCCATGTTGCACAACAGGATACGACAAAAAACCTCTTCTAAAGCTGATATATCAATGCCTAAGTTCCCTACAGGTGACCGTGTGATAACTAAAAATGCTAACAAAATGGCACAAGCCACTGGTGGAAAAGGAATGTTCAAAAATCCGCGGACGGAAATCGTATTGCTACGATCGCCTTAATCGAAATAATGATGAAATCAAGAGTTTTAGACCCAATTTATTGGTACGCAGGTGCCTCGGCAGTGGAAACGCTCAAATTATAAGGCCTATCAAAAAAATCAAAAGTTTTAAAATTTTCCAAAATTTACCATAATTTTCCAATTTTTTCCATAATTTTTCCGAAAATTTTCTTCACTAGCATAATATCAGAATATGTCTTGAATCATTATCTCTGACTGAATCACTTCATGCTCGGTGAAAAAAATCGTCGGCGATTACTCGGCAAATAGTCGGGCAGTGTCGGCTGTCAACCGTGTCGGCGCACCGAGTGAATGCCGACACAGGTGTTGTCGGTACCCATCGGTTAAGTGACGGCTGCACCGACATGATTAGAAAATCGGGAAGTGTCGGAATGTTCTCCCTATATGCCGACAGCAACTCTGATTGGACAATTATTAGCAAATCTCGTCCACTCCAATTCGTGTGATCTATATAACTTAACACTGCTGTGATTTACAACAGAGGCTGCTGCGCTCGAGGAGCATAGTCAGCACATTCTGCTTCTTTGCAAGTGGCACAGATGAAAGACAAAATGGCAACTTCGTGGAAAAAAGGATTACAGAATTCCTCATACCAGATATCAGGACCAGATTTCCGGCAGCATGTGGTAAGTTAAGATATCAATACATGTCTACATATAGCGGCAGCTATGGGTCAACAGTTCTGTCTCCGTTACTTGTATTTTATTTTTGAGTGATTCAAAATGTAGATAGAATTACATGGAAATTCACAGAACATCCTGACAAGAAGAAAAACGCATGTTAATGTATTATGTGCGTATGCAATCCTACATTAAAACAGCCCGATTTTAATCGGTGCATTAATCTGTTGCACATTCTTCGCTGCAGCGCAGAAAATGTTGCTAGTACTCAAACGCTATGAGAAAGCAAACGAAAGAGAAAATTCTTTTGAAAGTTGAAAACCCTGCTGAGAACACATTGTTGCGCTGTTTTAAGTAGCCATTTATCTGTCTATTTTCGTTATCTCCGACCGACCGTGAATTAGGGTGATTCCTTTTGAAAGAGCTTCTTCCAACCTTCTATTTCTAGCCATTGTGAGATATCTAGAGCACGAATAGATTTTCACGAATAGTCCACACTCTATACAGACTCAGGACTGATAGATTTCATTGTTTGATAGCTCAAAGCGCAATTCATTGAGCTGCTGTTCACGGGAAGTTTCATACAGGACAGCACAACAGTGTGTGCACACGCAACGCAGTCATAATTCTGCCTTTGTCCTTCGTCCTCACAGTGATCTGCCGAATCTGCATGCAAATATGTGAGGCAAGCGTCATCTGATTAATCGATGCGTTGCTATAGCATCAAGTTGGTTAGCTTGTCTCAAAACATATTATGCGTGCGCCTAACTGGGAAAGCAGCGCGCCCTGCAGATCAGTCTACGATAATAAACAGCAAGTGCACTAATGCACATCAGATAACTCAACGAATGTGCATTTCGTTTTTTTGCATTATCTCATGACCAGACTCTTCGCGACAAATGGATAAGAGCAATTAAACGAGAGGATGTCGATAATTTTGGCCAAAGAAGCGTCTTCCTTCCAACCTTGTCTTCGCGAATTTGTTCTCTGCACTTCCTCGAAAATGATTTGATCAAGACAAGTCAACAATTCAAGATCATCTAAGCGTCCCAGAAAAGAATTGAAACTATTGCAACTCAAATCTTCGGCAGTTCCCAGTGTTTTCAACAACTTTCCATCTTACTATACCTCGGCATCTTCATCAACCAAACCAAACTTTTTGTGGAAAACGCATCAACGGCAACAGCTCGCATGCAAGGAGAGAACACAAGAATGGAAACTTGATAATTCGAATTCCCAAGGATGACATCACCGATTTCGAGGATCTCCTAGATTGGCTTCCTTCAATAAATCTCCCAACAAATTACACATACACGTATATTACGATTTCCGAGTGCGCAGTGCTATCTCATTTTTCTTCAGAATCATTTAACAATAAATTGTCTCCACACTTCCAAAGTTTCATTAGTATATTTCATGATTTGTCATTTGACTTCTACATCGATGGAATCAGGATACATGGCAATCGATTTTATTATCTCTTGGAAACGAATGACACAATCTAAGAAACGGAATTGACTAATTTATGCAAAATGTAAGTCACTGCTATGACTCGAACAATCATGTTGTTAATAATAGGTAAGCTGATCTATAAATATTTCTCTCCATCGGTTGTTAGTTATAATTTGTACAGGATATAGTAATTTTATTAGTGTACGCATAGGTCTATCACTGGCAATATTTGTTCAGAAATAAAGGCGTTCCACATTTTACATCGTTAAGCTTATCCTGATGTTATTACAATAACATCAGGATAATTTGCATTTTTTATGATGAATTGATGACAGTATATAACACGTCTACTCATTACCTAATGTGCCTCTACAGAAGTAAAACCCACTTCATAAATCATAATTTTTAAACATGAAATCGTGTTGATGAAGAGATGAAACCCGCATGAGATGAATAGTCAAATCCTAGGCTTTTATTTGACGTATTGTTCATTAAGATACGTCAACTTTTAATTGAAAATGTGTGGTTATGACTCTAAAAATCTGCTTGATTGCTTAATTGAAAAACTGCCATTATTAATTTAAGTTTAACTGCTTTTGGTTGTGAGTCACTCGCGTATTTGCTACAGCTTTCAGTTTGTGGGTGCGATCTTCGATGAGAATCCGTTGACATGTGTATTTATATTTAATAACATCATGCCAGGCAATCACAGCGAAGTACAAATCAATTTTCGAATTATAGTTGTGATTCGTTGATACTGGCTTTGACAGGGCAATCCAAAGTTAACAATATACTGAAGTCAGTCTTCAATACAGTTCGCGGTACATTTCAAACAGTGATCAGTCAGAGGACTTGCTGCATCTCCATTCTTGATAGGGGCGGGTGGGGCACATTGAACATGTTTTTGATCTTTTCTCAGCAGTTTGAATATACTAAATTAGATGAGCCAAAATCAAACTCGGATGAAAGGTTGAGGATATCCTTAATAATCTCAAAGTTGTTGGACGTTTTTGTGACATTCAATCTCCTCACAATTTTAATTTTGAAATTTCTACCAAAGTGGTTCAATGTGCCTCATGCGTGGAGCACATTGAACCACCCACTGGGGTGGCTACATTGCGATGTTCATCAAATCTCAAACGAAAAGGGCGTGAAGATCATCTATGTAACTATTAGAACTAAAATGACAAATAAACGGATAAACAACAAAACTAATATTGCAATTATTATGATTAAGAAGTTACTACAAAGAAAACAATTAGTTAGCGTGTATTATTATTATTCTTGTTTCAAAAAAAGTAACATAACTTTAGGTTACTTTGATTTTCGAATTTAATGTCAAGTTTATATTTACGAATACGATAATTAAATAATTAATTTTGCGAGAAAACTATCACTAATAAAATCAATATTTAGAACAACTTTATTTTCATTAAAATAGTTTTTTATTTACGCGAGCTTTTGTTAATAACGAAATCTCTATCAGAGCGACCATTACACTTGAGACGAGATTTGGTTTTGTTTCCAGCTTCGATGCCAAGAGAGTTAGAGCTCTACTTCTTTTATCGATGCTGTCAAAGGTGCTGACAGTAAAGTTTCTCTTCACATAACTGGAGACCCAACTATCTTTAGCAAAGGACGGGTACAACTTGACGTACGATTTCATTTTGATAATGGCAAAAATTAATTTTGCTTAACCCATAGTGAAATCTTATATAATAGTTCAAATAGTTATTTTCAGGGATATCGGTCGCAAGCTTAGTATCCTTATTTAGTTAGTTTAACAGTTTTTAGCTTTTAACTGAGTAAATAAAGATGTAGTTTAATAAAGTTTATAGATATAAATAATAATATACAATAAGAAAAGTTAATCCTTTTTATGAATAAGTCTATTAATAATATTTTTTCTTCTAATTTAAGTCATTTTTTCTTCTCAAGAATGAGTGATCAATAATCAATGATGTCAAGCAATAATCAACCATTAATTAAAGCGATAGTAAGTATTCGTGTTTGAAATAGGTTGTAAAACTTCTATGTGAAAGTGAAAATACCGCAGTGATTAGGCCTACATTATCGGCTCTCTTGGCCTGATGAACCAAGGCTAAACGTTTCGGACGAGTTACTGAATGACAAAGACTTGAATTGTGTAGTCGCAATCTTCATCTATCTAAAATTGGTTTAGTGACAACACAACGATAATAAAAACTGTAAAAATCCTGCATGTAAAAAAGTGCATATGGTCCGTTTTGTGGAAACAGGACCATATTGACATTGTAATCATGCTTCCATTGGTTCGTTGCTTCTTTTTTACACTGATACTGTTATCGAAATACAAATGAAAATAGGAAAGCCATAACTGATGCAATTGTGAAAAAAATGTGTACACTCAATGTAAACATTTCAAAAGTAAGTGAATGCCAAGTTAGTTACTACATCATTTTATGAAAAATAATTCATGACAATTAATTAATTAACTTCTGGTTGCCGGACTATTTGTCTAACTTATAATTAATTAAACATGACCTAACATTTATGTTCCCTGAAGATAGCTTCGTGAGGAAAACATAAATTAATTACATTTGTTTAGTAACAATAAATGCAAATTAATTGAAGCATTTTATAATTGAAAGCATTTAGAAATATACCTTTATGCATATTCTTCATTTACATATCTAAAAATGCCTAAAATCCCATCAAGGCATGCTCTTTTCAGTTATCATTTTATACCCTGAAGATGACTGCATGCGTTCTGTAGTTGAAATTACTCGAAATTGGTACGGCTGAATAAATCACATCATTAAGTTACATATACATCAGATAATAATTCAAAAGTATGGGAATGCCAAATTGCTGCTAATTTGGCATTCCCATACTTTTGAATTATTATCTGATGTAATTTATGCATGTGTAACTTAATGATGTGATTTATTCATCCGTACCAATTTCGAGTAATTTCAACTACAGAACGCAGTCATCTTCAGGGTATAAAATGATAATTGAACAGAGCCTGCCTTGATGGAATTTTAGGCATTTATATACATGCGAATGAAGAATATGCGTAAAGACCGAATGCTTAGAATTTCATCAATGCATTTTCATTTTTTTATACCCTGAAAATGGCTACGCTCAGTATAGTTGAAATTAATTGGTTCATGATCTAATAAATTAGCATCATATTAGCAATCCTACTTTCACTTTCATTTAGAATGTCCAACCAAAGAGGCATCATCTCTACGTGATTGTTGGCTGTTTATAATTATCTTAAAAGATTTCCAAATTAGACTTGACTTGAACCACCCTCTTAATCATGTTTGCAAGTGGACAGGTATTTGCTATAGTTATTTTTCATGATTGTTAGCTGTTTGTAATTGTCTTTAAAGATTTCCAAAAATGCGCTATTGGTCCACACGCACAATCATGTTCTCATGGATATATATTAGTCATATGTACTTCCTTTTTATACTGATCGTCAGCTACATATTTGCTTTTGAAATTCCCAGACTGAACACTTTATCTCCTTCGTAATCATCCTGAATTTCGTCATTTGTTTTATGACACATTTTTCATCGGAACTTGTCTAGTGCTCATGCTAATATTTATAGTGATTCTTGTCGTTTTATTATTTTTTGTCTGGAAATAATAGCAGGTCGGGTAATTAATGTAATGCTATTGATTTTAAGCATAATTACATGAAGTAAAAGCTCATGTCGTTTTCCTATTTTTTATGTTAAATGTACATGTATGTTCCTATTTATTTTAATTATGTTAAATTCTATAACTTCTTTTTATGCGTCAATAATATTCAATATTTTTTGCATCAAGCATCTTACTGCGCATTTTAGACCAAAGTCGTTGTCTCTCAAAAAGATGGAGACCGGACACTACCAAGCCAGCACAACCGATGGCAGAGAAACATACCACTGTTCTGTAGGCCGACATTTACTTTTGAGGTGAGTCGTTAAAATAATTTCTTGTGCGATTATTGGTCACTGCCTCCGAATGTTTTGGTTTTAGCAGCATTGAGTTTTTCTGCTGTTAATCCTTGGAACATTTCGGAGCAGGATGACACCGATCAGCAGCATTTTTATAATGTATAAATATTGTAGGGCTATTCTTGTCACTGCCTCCGAATGTTTTAGCTTTAGCAGCATGAGTTTTTCTGCTGTTAATCCTTGGAGCATTTCGTAGCAGGATGACTTTGATCAACAATATTCATCACTATCAACAGCAAATTTCTTCGATATTTTGCTACACCGTCAAGTAGGCTATAACTGTAATTTCATCAAAAGAATGTGAACATATAATTAGATGTCGGCGGCTGTTGAGGAATTGTCGGCGGCGGCTGTCGGGGAATTGTCGGAGGCTGTCGGGGAATTGTCGGTGGCTGTCGGGGAATTGTCGGTAGTGTGTCGGCGAAACAGTCGGGGAATTGTCGGCTCACCGATTCGTCGGCAGATAGTCGGGGAATTAGGACCTTTCCCGTCATTAAGCCGAGTCGGCTTCCCGACAATGGACCGTCAGTTCACCGACAATTTTTTTTCACCGGGTGGCTATCTCCTTTCTGCGGCTTCTAACCTTCCGATCTATTCAGCCATTGGTGAACGCACGCGACAATTCAACGCGTCATCATCATCTTCTCCAAAATTTTGCAAAGCCACGAATAGGGAAAATTTGCGTCTCTCTGAAACTAAGAATTTATAAATATATCTTTTCTTACATTGTTGCAATGTAATTGCTTCTTCGTTTATATCGGGAGAAGACGATCGAGCTAAGCGCACATGCTCCACAAACACACAAATCTCTGTGATTTGCTATGAACACATCCCCAGCGCATTGTGTGATTGCTTGAAGATCCCTGCGGTTCACAGCTGAGGGCGCTCGACTGAACGTATTTGAGAGTTGAAACTGTAAAGTGTGTGTAAAGGTGTAAACGTAAAGATGCTCTCAAACACAAAAAATCAAAACTATTTGCACTTAAGTTTTAAGAACGTAAATAATTATTTTTGGGTATGCGGCGAAGGCCTTGCAGGCACGGAGATGACGCCACTGTTGACAAAGTGCAAAGCACAATCATAACTCTGCAAATACCGAAGGTACTAGAAACAAACTTCACACAGCACATAACTGCACCCTATGCGATAGCGCAACACCAAATAAAAAAGTCCTACCCAAAAAAAACACGCTGAGAAGAAACATATAAGTTTGCATTGAATTAATTCAATTTCATGGGATCACCAACTACCAATAAAAAACAAGAATAGCCATAGGAGCCAAGATATTCACTCAAATAACACAAACAAACACCAGAAACTAATGTTAATAATGATCCCAGTGGAAACGCAATTCAGTCCCCATCCTCCTCCGTGTCCTGCAACGGCCACAACAGGCTCTCACAGTTGACGTAATCTCACGGATTGTATACAAACCTGGGTCGCAAGAACGACATAAGAATGTCACGCTCTTTGATGAAACTTGTCGTAAACTTTTTAAATCCTACTAGGAAAACTTTGAAGTTCGTACATATAAATGAAAAGTCGAAACCCAATCGGAATTGAATCATTGGCTAGCATTTTTTTCATTTACAAAAGAAATGACGTTTTCATCACATTCTCCAGTATACCTTGCTGATAAGAATTCTTATTTAATTTTACGAATCAGCTTCAAAGTAATTCGACGATAACTTTAATGATATAATGTTCACTTGACTTCAAAGTTGCATACATACTTAACCATGAAGTTTAGGTCTCGTCTTAATTTTCCTATAGTTTTGAAGCAACTTCAAAGTAACATTAAAATAGTTAGTATGTTTAAAGAACTTTGAAATATTATCAAGTTTTGACAACCCGGGAAATAATTGACCACTTCTTCTACTAATTTCAAACACAGCCATAGCGGCCACGATATTCGGTCAAATAGCTCAAACAACACCACAAACTAATGTTAATGATCCCAATGGATACACAATTCAGTCCCTATCCTTCACCGTGTCCTGCAATGGCCACAACAGGCTCTCAGAGGTGACCTTATCTCACGGATTTTACGAAATTCGACTATCTCCTCTACTAATTTCAACCATAGTCATAGCGGCCAGGATATTCAGTCAGATAGCGCAAGCAACAGCACAAACTAATGTTAATGTCGCAAAGGATGCGCAATTCAGTCCTAATGAACATTTTCACTTCGAAATTACTTTAATAAACCTTCAAAATCGATCGTTTAGATGACATAAATATTGAAAAGGAAAAATCCATGTTTTTAAGTCACATCTGAAGATTTATTAACCACTGCAAATATAAAAACGCTTAATCAAGTGCCAATAGTTGAAACGAGGCAAAACTTCATGAAACATAGCCATGATATTTAATGAATGTCCGTCGAAATTTCACTAGCATGCTGATTGCAATTCTCAAATTTACCCGGGCATGGCTGCAACTTTATATAGGGAGTTGTGTCGATACTGAGATGTGAACTAGGCCTGCTGATGATTCATCATTTTGGATGAAACAGCAGCTGCTCAGTTCTGTTCTCATTTTTCAACTAGGATGGATTCAATAGTTTTATTATTCTATTTACATCATGTTTGAAAGAAGCAGCATTTATTAATATTGCATGCACACTAGCTTATGCAATTTGCCAGTAGTGTGTTCACCGTCGAATTGGCTATACTTTAAATTAGTGGAAGAGATGGTCAAATTTAGTAAAATCCGTGAGACTAGGTCAACTTTGAGAACCTGCTATGGCCGTTGCAGGACATGGAGGAGGATGGGGAATGAATTGCGTATCCATTGGAATCATTAATTCGCGGTGACCTGCTGTACTCATGTCTTCGAGTTAGCTATGCCCTATGCATAATTTCCATAGATTCAATTGAAAGAAGGAAAACGCAATCGACATGACAGAAACTTTTTTCCGTAACTGCAAAATGCTACAAACTGCATGGAATGTATTTTAACGAGTTACAATGTGTAAGTATGTCATAAAACATCTGATGAATATTTTGAATTTCTAAAATATTCGATCTTTAGTGAATGCAATTGAGATCGCAGGTCTTCAATGCTTTCACCGGATTTTCGTGACTTTGAAATAGAATTCAATCCTGAGAATAATTTCAATACCGCTTTTTTCTTCGCCCTCGAAGCTCTGTCCTGAAATTGAAGCATCAGTTTATGAAAAATATTTCGAATCATAAATAATTCATTTACATCTCACAGCTTGTAAAAGCATTCAAAAATATGAGCAGTTTCTTCACACTGTATCACAGTTCATAATGAAATCAGCTCAAGGAATATGAAATTAAGGATTTGTTTACACTGACATAAGAAAACGATGAAATTCAAAATCCTACAAATCTACAAACAGTGCGGAATACTATGCAAATGCAGCCAATATTGATAGAAAATGTACAGACTTTCCAAATCATAGAGATCTATGAAACAGCTGCTACACAGCCTGAATGAACTGAAACACGTTGTAGACAATATGCGTACAACACAGAGCATAGAAATTGATAACAATAAAACCTCTAGAATGGAAGTAAAACTTCATGCAATGCACAATAGTGGCACAAAATTCACACGCATTTTCACTTAGATACACTTGTCAACGTCTGTTTCATTGGGTTAGAATCAGTCACATGTGTAATTCTAAGCTTTTCATTGGTGATCCATGTCCCAACTTAGTTCTCCCTGATGTGCCGCGACCTTGAGTCAATTTCCATTCTAGTCAACTTTAGATAAACAATCTATTTCTATAGCACAGAGTGAACACAAAATAGGTGTTCTATGAAGCCAGAAGGGCAAGAATATGTAGAATTCCGAGCCCGCGAAGAGGACGTGGATTTTCTGCGATTTTCTTGCCCGCTGGATTAGTAAAACAGCTTATCCTCTAAATCTATGGCAAATGTCCAATAACCAATATGATAGGTAATGCGAATATTTCTATGCAAGTTTGCGACATTTTTCATATCATGGCAGATTACCTGCAGAGATTTACAGGGTACGAATATCCCAACCAGCTACGGACGAAATTCGCGCATCATCTGATAGATAACGTTCGGAAGTTTTGTTTGTGGTTATACCGCTTTCATTTCGCTGTTATTTTCGCAATAGACATTTTTCTAGGGATTTCTCAACTTGAATTGTTCGAATGTCTCAGTGGTCCGTTCTCTTTTCAAGGAGCCACCGCAGTACCTTCATACCTGGACATGGACGCGGGAGCAGGGGGGCGGGGGCAGTGCCCCCCCAAAAAATATTTTGATGGGGCAAAGTATCTTTTATGTATCTCCAAAATATTCATAGTGAAAAATGTTTTTACATAGATTATTATCTTTTGATTAAGCAATATTTCGGCAATATATTTCTACAATGAATAAGTACAAAATTCGGAGGACGCAACAACGCCTTACACATATCGCTCTGCTTCATATCAATCAAGACATTCTCTACTCCCTTGACATTCAAGAGATGATGAAGCAATTAATTTTGAGAACTCGAGAGAGGCAATCTACTTTTGACGCAGTTGACTTACAAAAATTTTGTGAGGAATTTACTTGGTTTTCTATGCAAAAGACTTTTTATTGAGAGTGATATAATGACATAGCATTATTTTTCTATAACATTCAAGACTTTCAGGAATACAAAAACAGGTGAAATTTAAATCGAGTTTAAGTATGAGGTAAACTTTGTGTTTGCACATACTTGAATTTTCCAATTTCATAATAAACTCATAAACTCTAATATTGTTCCAAGGATAATAAAATTTCGAATTAGTCTAATGAACTTCGAAGCAGGGTATTGTACCGTGGTTTTGCATTAATAAATTCATAAAAGTGCAAATAAAGATTCATAATGGATACATTAGGCCTACTCTTTGACATCAACTAATATACTTTCAAAAAAACGCTTCATAGATAGTTTAGACAGCAATTGCCAAACAAGCATGCGTTTCCTTTTGCCCCCCAACTTTGAAACTGCTCCCGCGTGCTGTACCTGGAGATGTTTTTCAATTGAATAGTAGGCCTACCCCAATTCGAAGAACATGCTGGAAATTTCCCACGATGGGGCGCTGCCTCACTGACATTTATCAGTTCGGTTCCTGAATTAAAGACATTCCCATCGCTGGATCAGACAGGCTTCTGAGGAGAAAGTTCTTCACCCTCGGCCGCCACGAATCTCTTTTTGCATCCTTTGTACGTGCCGATTCTTCCAGTGAAATTAATTTCAGAGAGCTTGAGACTCCAATTGCAGCAGCCATCCGAACAACAACGATAGAAATGTTAGAATATCGGTGGCGTAAATTTGACTATCGAGTGATTGTTGTTCGCGCTTCGCGAGGCGTCGATATTGAACACTGATGTCATTTCTTAAATGAAATTGGTATTTCTAACTAATAGCTTTGATGAAATAGAGGAAGGAATAAATAATCAATAAAACCCTTGATTGGATAGTTTATTTGAAAGCAGAGCTGCGAATGTGATTTTTAAGCCTTTATAGCTTTACATTTTATCAAATTATTGCAAAAGAAAAGTCGCTGCAGCCTAATGGTTTGCATCCAAGAAAAGCTTCAGATATAATGGTTCAATCATAGATTAGGGATATGTAGGTAGAGTGTGGACTCAAAAAAGTATCTGTATGTAGTGAAAATTTTTATATCAAAAGATTAAGTTTTTCTTGCGGAGATTACGTTCTCGTGGTCCAAAAAATTATTTGAGTAGTTTTAAGAAAGCCAAAATTTTGCCAATTTATATACTACCGAGATGACTCTCCGTTGTAAGTAGTATGAAACAAGTTGGATATCAGAAGGAATGAATATTTGCTAATAAGCATCCTAACTAAGCGGAAATCAAGCTGATTATCAAGGGAATTTCATGAATTGTATCATAATGAAAGTCCATGAAAAAGTCGTGAAATTATTCGTGCTTTCTTGGCTGAAATTTCAAGTTTTTAATTCAATTTTCAGCGGCATGATTTTATGATTCGATCACTAAATTCATGCTTCTTTTCTTGAATCTGAATAAAGATGTGGACCCATTTACATATTTCAAAGTTAATTGAAATCATTGTCTTTGATTATGTGATTTTGCTCTGCCAGTGGCAGGTTGCCTGTTTTACGTGTTACAAGCCATTAGAGACCCATATATCAATGAAACTCAGACAAAGATGCAAAGAAGTAGTGCTAAACATCTTTGCAAAGATGTCTTTTCAAAGGGAACATGTGATGTTGTGATAAATCAGCGATATCACTTTTTCTCTTGCCAAAATCGATGAGCTCGGAACATCGGTACTCATTGTATTTTTGTAATTGAGAAATTGCCACATATAGGTTAAGAGGGGGTGATGCTTCGAAGACATTTACATCATTCGATTAACAATATGTGCACCGGAAATACTACGTGAAATGAGATAGATATCCTAAATGTTTTGGAATAAAAAAACTGATAATTATTCTTAACATCAAAAATCTTCAAAATCGTTATCAAAATATTCGCCGCAGTCAAATCACTCAGAGACGAAGACCACATCATGAATGCATGAAATAGACTTGAGAAGATGGGAAATGTTCAGCGACGATTACTTCCGGTTTACACACTTGACTAAAAACATCCAACGTGAATGATATCCATTAAATGAATGCCTTAAACGTGAAATTATTTGATTTGATTATTGATGTGACTATTTTTGTTTCATGGGACCAGGGATATCTACAGTTGGGCGCCCTATCGGGCACCGGGATATGAAAGGTCGTGATACTACTATACATACTACATACTACATACTATACATACAGTATTGTGCAAATTAATGTGAACAAAAGTAAAAATACATGAATTCCAGCATGATTGAATTTTATTTTCAATGTAAAATGAAATATAGTCTTTCAATACATAATGTGGCCACCCTTGGCCTTCAGCAATGCTGAGACACGACTTGGCATTGAATCGACCAATTTTTCGCACACTGATGAGAACTTTTCATCATGGAACCATACCTTGATAAGAGCTGCTATCATCCTTTGTTTCGATGAGCAATCAATCTTTCTCAGTTGCGCTTTGCAGATATGCCACAAATTTTCGATCGGAGATACATCAGGGGAGTTTCCCGACCAATCGAGGACGCAAATATTGTTCTCTTCAAGATAAGCTTTGGCTTTTCGGCTCGTATGGCACGGTGCCAAATCTTGCTGGAAAATTGCGTTCGGCGTTTGTTCCAACTCAGAGACAATCCGAATTTCAATCAAATGAACATATCTATCGGAATTCATCATCCCCTCGATGGAATGAGACATCCGGGTCCCTTGTATGAGAAGCACCCCCAAACCATTTGCTTTGGTGGATGTTTGAATTACTGGTTCATGTGTGCAGTCCGAACCGGCTCTCCGGTACTTCGTCGAACAAATTGAGAATGATATCCTTTTGCTTCAAAGTGACACTCGTCTGAAAAGACAATTCGACGCCAATCTTCCACGGTCCAGTTCTTATAACGCTTGGCCCACTTCAAACAGGTTTTCCTCATTTTAACTGTTAATATGGATTTCTTTAGTGGTCGACGAGCTTTCCTCCCAACCACGAGCAACCGTCGACGCACAATTGAGCTGTCAATAGATACCCCGGCATGTTCAATTTCGACCTTAAGCTCATGACTTGTCATTCTTGGGTTGAGTCTGCTCATCCTGATAATCTTTGAATCATCTCGTGGCGTTGTCTTCATTTTTCTTCCACATCTACCAATGCGTCGCGGTTGAAGGCTGTCCGTATTTTGATGCAATTTCAAAATATTATTCACTGCACAAGCGAAACCGAGCATTCAGATGCGATAGCGCGTTGAGTCATTTTCGTGAACTGTCTGAGTGTCACAATCTTGCTACGCGTCTCTGGTGAGATGTCCATGCTTACTGACAGAGATAAAATGTGATTAGTGACAAAAGTAGCAAGTTCAAATTCAAAATTTAAATTCTACCCAAGTTTTGTGAGAAAGGCCAAAATTTGCTGTTTTGTGGAATTTGAACTTTTGAATTCAAAATCAATTATCTGCGTCAATGTTGCATTGAACACCTACGTCTGGCAATGAAAAGGTCAAATGTTAATATCTATGCAAGTACACGAGTCATTCTATTCATGTAAGATAGAATAAAGCAAGTCAAACAACATTAAGTGATAACATAAGAAATATGTCCTTTTGTTCATATTAATTTGCACAATACTATACATACTAAGGCCCACAAATTATAAGTAGTCACTAAATAATGGAAAAATCAAAAATACATTTCTTCCCAAAACTTCATTTAGATTGCGATTGAAGTTTCCGCAATTTGCGGTCACTGATGTCAACACTTTCGACAGGCCTGTCATTTATTTGGGAAATTAGATTTTTGATAAAACACATTGATTTATTGATTTATTGATTTATTGATCAAAATAAGCTCCGAGCGGAGCCAAGTACACAAAAATCAAAGTTAAAGTGATACACTCATATAGTAGTCAAGTCTTCGTTTGAAAGAATTGATAGTGCGAGCATCAACACAAAAAGCTGGTAAGTCATTCCATTTCGAAACTACACGATGAGTGAAGAAGTTACGCCGATTAATGAAACGAGCGCGGCGACGTCGCAGGCGATATATATGTCCTCGAGTTCGAAAATAGTCGGAACACTCAAAGAAGCTTGTCACGTTTAGACTGACGAAACCTTTCATTATCTTGAACATCATAATCATATCCGCACGTTGTCTTCGCATCCGAAGAGATGGTATGTTTAGAATTCTCAAGCGATCTTCATAAGTCAAATCCCTCATGCCACGTAAGTATTTGGTGAATCGTCGTTGGACTCTTTCAACAACGTCGGAATCCTTCACGAAGTAGGGTGACCATACAACTGACGAGTACTCTACAAGTGGCCGAACGTAAGATTTGTACAAAGTTAACATGGAATGGTTGTCAAGAGATTTGAATGCCATTTTGATGGTACCAACCATTCTATTGGCTTTGCTGGCAACACGGAAACACTCTTTAGACGGGCTCAGATTGTCAGAGATGAGGATGCCGAGGTCCAGAATTTCTCTCACATTTGGGATAACGACGTTGTTCACGCTGTATGATTGTCGAGGGTTATTGTCACCAAAATGAATGCATCTACACTTGTCTGGGTTGATGGATAACAGCCACTTTTTACTCCAATTTAGTAAAGAATTCAAATCATCTTGCAGATGAATGGTAGAAGTACCTGACGACACTGGTAAGTAAATCCGAACATCATCCGCAAATTTTAAAATGAGCGAAGACCCGCTACATGAATTGTCAATGTCGTTTACATAGAGCAAAAACAGTATAGGACCCAGCACGCTGCCTTGGGGCACACCACTGGATACGCTTACTAGATCTGAATGTGAGCCATTAATTCGAACATATTGCTTTCTATAACACAAAAATGATGTCAACCATCTCAGTAAAGCACCAGAAACGCCAAAAGATCTTAATTTGACAATGAGGTGTTTATGCGGAATCTTATCAAAAGCTTTACAGAAGTCAATGTAAATTGCGTCAAAACAGTTACCATCATCTACGGATGATGAAATACACTCAAGAAAAGTCAAAAGAGCGGTTGTACTTGACCGACCAGGTAGAAAGCCATGTTGCGAGTTATTCAATAAGGAATGAGAAATAACATGATCAAGAATAACACATTTAACAACTCTCTCTAATAACTTACAAACTGAAGAAGTAAGGCTGATGGGTCGATAATTAGAACAATCCGACCTACAACCCTTCTTGAAAATAGGAATTACACAGGCAACTTTCCAATCAGAGGGAACAAACCCTTGTTGTGTGAACAATGTAAACAAACGGCTGAGAACATTTATGAGACATGGGCCACCTTCAATTAACATTTTATTTGAAATACCGTCAGGACCAGGTGTTGAAAATGGATTCAAACTCTTTAAATGAAAGCGAACAATGTCTTCAGTGACAACTACATTTGAAATTTGATGGAAAACTGGATAGTCACAAGACGGAGGAACAACAACATCATCATTACAAAAAACCGAAGCAAAAAAATCACTAAAAGTTTCTGCAATTTCAGAGTCACATACAGCAAAATGACCATCAGGTTTCAAAACAGGAACTATAGAAGGCTTACAAGAAAGAGAGGAGTTTATGTATCTCCAGAAAGTTTTGGGATGGCGCTTACAATTGCGTGCAATAAATTGTTCATGCTCTCTGTTGTAATCAGAAATTGCTTCACTTAGTCTCTCATCCGCTTCCCTTCGCAATTGCTCACGTACTGAAGATGTAGACACGCCACACGCTCGATAAGTTCTCTTCCTCGCTCGGAAAGCGCGCAGGACCTCGCCTTTCAAGGGAACACCACTGAGAGACTTCTGTCTTTGAATTAATGGTATTGCATCTTTAGCTGCTTGAATTATAATGTCTCTTAGGGTTGACCACAACATCTCAGAGTCCGTCGAGTCAAAGAAACTGTCTGTAATTGAAGTGCCTAAAATGAGACGGAATTTATCCCAGTCAGCTTTAGAAAAATCGAAGCGTTTTGACATATTAAGAGGGGCAAGCACGCCATTATCAGCACGATCAGAGGTAAAGACAAGTTTACACCGAACAACATTATGATCACTACCGGGAAATGGCTCGATAACTTCAACGATTTCGACAAAAGATTCATCATTGACTATAACAACATCAAGAATATTGTCATTACGCGTAGGAGAAACAACCATTTGGTTAAGAAAGTTACTGTTGCAGGCATCAATCAAGAAATCATAGCTTGAAGGTCCACACATTGTAGACCAATCAATGTCAGGACAATTCAAATCACCAAAAAACACAATGGGACCAGAAAATGAATTGCACAAGTGATCGATAACAGCAGCAAAAGCTACGTCATTCATTTGAGAACTGCTCGGTGAACGATACAAGCATCCAACTAGCATACGCTTTTGATCAGAAACTTTCACAGTGCAAAAAACAGAGTCTTGAAAGTCGTTTGATACGGTAAATGTATGCGCAACTGGCAATAATTTTTTCTTGACAAATAGCAGCACACCACCACCAAAATTATGCAAACGATCTTTGCGGAAGACGACATATTCTGGGTGTGCAAGCAAAGCATCAGTTAAACTTGGACGGCCCCATGATTCTGTTACAGCAAAAATGTCGGGGTCATAAAAACTAATGAAAGTTTTGAGAGCATGCAGCTTGTTACAGATTGATCGAACGTTAGCTAAAAAACACGATATTTTCAACAAATTACAGGAGAAATTCTTAGATCTAATGTCAGGTGAGAAGGTGAAACCTTGTGAATCACTGCATGTACTGGGAGGCTTCATGTTAGGAGTAGTCCGAGCCTGAACGAAAAGGCTGCTGAACTATTCTACCTCTACGTATAATGACGTTTTCACCAGATTCTTTGCGAGCTTTCAATTCAATACGCAGCCGTCGCTCTTCCATTTGTTCGCACAACGTTAAATCGGGCTTCACAAATACCCTCTCCATAAATTTAGCATCATTTTTACGTTTATGCACATGAATATCTTTTCAACAATTGACTTACACGAATAGTGCTCATTACTGCAGCCAACAGTCAACAGCATTCTGTGTTCATCACAGTCAAACTTCTCTAGAACAGAAAGAGTGAACACATGTAGATGATGACTTGAGGCAAGCCATCTCTGACGCAAATCGTCATCCGAAATGATTTGCTGATAGTAGAGATATGACAGAGAATATACTAAAAAGACGTATTGACTGGGTGCAACCAACCCACCCCGACTCATTATCTGAGTCAGCTGAGCACTGTCACTATCGGTGTCATCGAGTTTCTGAAATAACATGTCTTAACAATCTGAACATTTGTTTCTTGCAGCTACAGAGCGACCAACGTATGCGGCAACGTAAAAAATGATAGCAGAATCTTCATCAGAAATATCAAAAATTTCAACATCGGTCAAATATTTCGATAACCACAAACAATCACAGTCTGTTGCGGTCGTCAATTCTTCACTACTTGATGCAGTCAGCGAATGAGGGAGATCACTCTCCAAAATATTATGGACACGAAGCTTCTTCTCTGCGTCAAGAAGCTGACGGACACTCATGTAATAGTTAGCTCCAGCCATCTGACGATACTGTCCAAACCGAGCTTCAATCGGATCTGAGAGGAGCTTTCCCGTCAATATGTAATCAAAGTCATGAATAGTGAGCAAATCTTCACAAAGAGCACTTACTGCACGTAAAGTTTGAGACCAGGCCAGTACAGTTTCTGAAGAGAATGAAAATCGCGTTGTGCTTCTCCACGATGTAATCATATCAGCGGATTCATTTAGGAATTGGAATCTGGCATCACCATGGACAATAGGTCTCTGGTAATCATCTCTTGCACGAACTCCTTTGGAGGTAGATTTCACGTTTAGGATCTTCCAAAGAATCAGGATCAGTTCAATAAATTCCGCGGTATCAGTCCAACCATTGTTATTGTAAAATCGCAGAGCCTGGAGAGAAGAATCACAAAAAACCTTTAAAACGTGTCGTGGAATTGTTCTTGAGATTGAAGGTGGATTCAATGATTCAGCAGTCAATCTGAATGCAGCCTTCACTGGTTTTTCATCCTCCAAGAGAAGTTATTCTTTCAAATGGCGAAAGTGAGCCTCTTTGCCGGGCAAAAGAAGAGAAGGATGTCCCATTGGAAACACAAACTTGTCTCTGCTCAACCAGTTGTTAAAGGCATTTTTGAGATTAGGTGTTGAGTCGAAAAGAAGGTATAGTTGCTTCTCCTGATCAACAGGATTGTTGACATTAAAGCGAACCAGTCCATCACACAACTTCTTACAAAGGCTTCGATTAACGGGATGATTATCGCCCACAACAGCAACTACGTGCAGCACTTCCTTCAGACTTTGAAGCACTGAGATGAAATGGTGGTAAAGAATATCCAAGTTCAGTGACACAACTGGTACGAGCTTGACAACATCTTTGTATTTACACTTCAATGACTGAACCATAAACGTGAGAACTGTTTTACCAATATCTCCACTCTCGGTCACACCCGTAAGTTTTCCTTTGACACATTCAACATTTTGCGCTGTGTAAACTTCATCGATGATCAATATCACAATGCGTTCATAGTCTTTGAGTTGACTCACACGAGAACTGATGTACGAAGTATCAATGTGACCAGGTGTAACTGAAGTCTCACTACACAGTTGCTGAAGACGACGAATGGCTAGTTATATACCACAAAAACGACAAACATATGGTATTTGGTGAATAATGTCGAGCATGAACCGACTTCTGGCAGAGTTCCAACTGTTCCGAAACAAATTTCAGGAAATTTCTGTGTTCAATATCATCTTGTTCAAGATGCTGTTCAATACTTTGCCGAACAATGTTTAATAAAGTTATGTCAGAAATACATGAATAATTCAAATCACAGCGAGATTTTGCGAATGCGAGAAGATTACAAAGCTCCGTCGTCGAAGTCACATGCTCAGGAATGTGCAAAACATGGTCGTATAACCGATGAGATAGTCGAAAATTGTTCACGAACACTTCAGTCCTTAGATCCTCCAAAACACGCACCGAACAACGCAGCGATGGGGAATCCAGGGAATCAAAAGCTGCTGAGATATAAGCAAATAAAATGCTTGTCTC
Source organism: Prostheceraeus crozeri (assembly GCA_907163375.1). Taxonomy (NCBI): domain Eukaryota; kingdom Metazoa; phylum Platyhelminthes; order Polycladida; family Euryleptidae; genus Prostheceraeus; species Prostheceraeus crozeri. Next base: position 109,996 of record CAJQUW010002132.1, on the reverse strand, counting down.
TGAATGCAGAGCAAAACAATCTCCCGGCAGGGTGATGGTGCAAAGTCTCTCTTTCAAGTCAGCGATGGTTTGAAATGTTTCACTTTCGAACATGATGTCCATTGCGTTGACAGAGGACTCGTTTGCTTTATTCCGTCGAAATTCCGATGTTGCATTAGGTCGGCGCGGAGTCGGTTTTGTCACACTCAAGTAGCTAGGGGAGTTATGAAGAATATGTGGCACAGCTGAAGACTTCAATTTTTTGAGTTTTAACTTGTTCGATTTTTTGTTCAACCTCGCGGTATTCGAGTCTGAGCTGTTGACAAGGAAGTCATCATCGGAGAAATGAAGCTGACACACTCGTGAATATGTCGTCCGTCACAAATGTCATCTCTATTAATGGCCGTGATCCATTTCTGTCTCATAATAGCGTCCAAAACTAAAAGCAAAAAAAGAAATACTTGTAGATTCCGACGTTGCAAGATTCGCGTTCGACGAACGTGCTCTTGATCCATGCGGAGCATACCCGGAACGGCAATTTGGAACACAGCACTTGAATACCCCCATCGCACATATTTAGACACCTGGCCAACCCAGTGTGAAAGCCAAAGTCGACCAGAAGTCGGTCTGACTTCCGCCGGTTGGCATGAGTCGGCATAATTTTTTAATTTCGAAATCTAGTACTTTTGAGTAAAGAAATCATGATAAAACAAAGTAAATGATGCTCACAGTTGAATCTAGACAGTTTGTGATTGATCTTTTATCAGTGTATAGATTTTTATTATGCTGGCAAAAGTTGGCATGCCAAGCTGGCGCATAAGTTGGCAACCGAAATTGGTCCCACTTCCCTCAGAGTTTGGCAACACAATTAGTGGTTCTGCTTACTTCTGTGTTGTCGTTGGTTTGGTATTATATATTTTTCCCTCTTTATGAATTGTTTCCATTGTATATAGGCCTATGCAAGTAAAGTGGAGAAGTAATGCATTCTTTCACCACAATTGGAATAATTTTCAAATTACGATTATGTGATGCATTGATTAAACTTCCAGAATAAATTATTTGCATATCACCTAAGCCTACCGGAGTTCCGGTATTTTTAACAAATGCATCATTTTGGCCTCTTCGGGTACCAGTTGAGCCTACTTCATTATTAAGTGCTATCGATATCAGTAAGCCCTAATTAGGCCTAATTTTTATTGCGTTATTAGGATCTTTTTAATTCATACTCAACAATAATTCGTAGACCTGGATTTATGGATAATATTCATTACTATTGATATTGATCATATTGATTTTGTGTTACCGATGTTTCCTAATAATTCGTCATAATCGCTTTCAAATTTCAAAAGTAAGGCAAAAAGCCTGAGGACTCGTCACTCCGCCCACTAATACAGGAAGCGAAAACAACCAAGTGTTGCAAGCGAAGACCGATTTCTTGAAAAGATTTTTCTCAATTCACTTGCTATCAAGGACAAATGTTTCCTTATAATTCGTTATAATCGCTATCGAAGTCAAAAAACTAGCATGTAGGACTATATAGATGCACTTCTATTATGGCCTCCGCAATTGTGAGCATCGTCTACGAGCGTGTGCGCGCAAGGCACAGAAAACTTAAATGGTCGGAGAGTTATCAACAAAAACATTGCATTGTTTCATTATGCAAGCTGGAAAAGAAACAAAAAGAGACTAGATCTTATATAGGAAAGTGGTGTTCTTGACTTTTTTTCGGTGTTATTCGTTCTAATAATGCTCATACACTGATAAACTTTTTACAGCCGCTTGTCAGTCTCCGACCACGTACCTCAGTTCTATTCGCTGCTCCGCCTTCGGATCATGTGATGTAACATATTACACTTTATAATGGAAAATGCAGGCTAAATCTGACATTGCGGTGAATTAAATTTTTTTGCATTATTTTAAAAATTGTGGTCGTACTATCGAAATCAAGTAGGCCTTCCATCAAGTCACAAGTTGTCCATTTAGATCAGAAGGCAAGTATAGGAACAACATAAGTACTAGGATAAGTAAGGATTATATAAAGGACTATTTCTATGCAGAGAATTGTCATGAATGACTATATAAAGACAAATTTCAAACTTTCATTTTGATTTCTTTTCTACCTCGTTCTCTCCCTTACTCTCTCTTCTTTCCCTCCTCGCTTTTCTTAATTCCTTTCCATCCTTGCTCTCACATCAGCCATCTCCTTTTTCTTCTCTTTCTACTCACTTATCTTCCTCTTCCATTTCTTGTCTCTCCTCAGCTCACTTCTCTTCTATATCTTCTTGTTCTCTCCCTCTCTTCGTCATATCTCTTCTGTCGTTCATCTTCTCTCTTTCTCTCTCCTTCACTCACTTCTTGCTGTCTATTTCCTAAATAGTTTTTGTAAACTCTACTAATGCTCATATTCGAAAACAATTTGATCTTTATGCATATCCTGCGTAAAAATGCATCAAAAATTTCTCCCCATAAATTTCTTAAAAATTTGATTCATGAAATCATAATTATTTCGCATGATATACTATTATGAAATCAAAATTTTGCGTCTGTGCACTTTTTTGCATTTATTGCAATTGCAATAGTTCAATATCAGAAGAACGCACTCCAGTTGATCCTTTTTATGTATGTCTTCCGACGCAAACCTCACATTTCATTACTGAAGGAGAACTGCGCGCGCAAATTATTTCCATACGCCCACCCGGGCTTATAGCGGCCTTCAATCGACGCGCCTCATTCACATGACAATGACAGGGAGAAAAGATATCGCTCGCGAACATCATTTCATGTTACTTGTGCTCCGTGAGTAAAGGAGAATCGCGCGCACAAAATATTTCCGTGTTCCCGCCTGGGCTACTGATATTTAGCGACCTTCAATCGACGTGTCTCAATCATCACATGACAGCGAGAAAGGATGCAGAGGTCATGGAGTCATTCATATTCTACTTGCGCAGCGCATCGGTCTTAGATTCGTGTCCTGTGAAACAGTTTACTGCCTACGATCAAAAGTACTACCCAACTTTTTAAAACGATGCCTCGATCACCATTTGCTTCTTTGGACATTCAGAGGAAATTCAAATCTGCTGCCGCTGTTCGACCTTCACAATCAATTCGCAGAAGTCATTTATGGATCTTTTCAAGTTGCAGACATAGGCAGTTGCCGTGATAAAACTTTTACCTTTGTCATCTTACAAAACATTGATTTGTCATCTTGATGACAAAAATTTGTCATCTTGATTCACTCTTCATATTTAACGACTTTATCTCCGACATTGTTCGCTGACAGAAACAGATCTTTGAAAATCATATTATGATCGGCATTCTCACGTAGTCTGGACCCTGATGCATATGATCTCAAAATGTGTTCCAACGATTGATGTCATCAATTGCGAGCTTACAGGTGAGATGTCTAATTTGTTTTCATTTTAGGCCTAGGTAGTAAAGAGAATTATTTTCTGCACATGTAGGGGTTGCTGAAAATAAATGATCAACTGCATAAGTTATATTTCACGAAATTATGTTTATATTTAGTTTTGAATAAGCAGAATTACCCAGGTGTAAGTGATCTTTCTCTTTATTATGCAAGATGGCATTTACATGCCATCATGACATCATTTTGCAAAAAAAGAAAGATCGCTTGCACCTGGGTCCGTCATCTTGTCAAAACTAACTGCATATGACTCAATCTCTGCTCGGCATTATTATATAGATGCTGAAGCTTACCAAATAGTTTTGGAATGAAATATCTATTCATCTATCGTGCGCCAGCTGTCAATGAGTCTGCTTATATCTTGACAACTTTCAAATAGTCCTATTCGTTAAATATTAAAACATAATAGCCTAATTTTAATGAAAAGACAAATCATGAGAAGTTATTGATTTCAAATTTCAAGAAATTATATTGATGATTGTATTGGTGCGATTGGGTAATATGCAAGTTAATAGAGTGCGATGCGGTTAATGGATATTCACAAAACAAAACTTCCATATTTAAATTCTCATGCATGGATTCTGTCTGAATCTTTGTGAACTTCGTATTTTATTCGATATGACGAAACCAAAGTGTTGGACGGAACAGTGCAATTTAAAAAAAAAATATTTACATGTGAAATATATAGTGCATGTACAGTAAAATCATGAAACTCCGTACTTGATCAACATTCAATAAAATCATTGCCCTGAATGTCTGCGTATTTGATAAAATCGCGAGATGTTCGACACTGCTCCTTTCAGCAGGTTGTCAGTTTATCGACGAAAATTTGGATAATTTAATAGAGATATTTAATAATTATTCCCTTGGATATATGATTTTGTGATCTTTTGAATGTTCTCCGTTCTCGCATGGTGCAAATGGGAAGCTGTGCTTCTTTAGGTTGGATGTAAAGACTATCTCTAGAAAATTTCTATTCCTAGCTGTCATTGACGATGACATTATCTTAAAACTGAGTAATTATATCATTTTATGATTCTTGTTTGGAGCATTCGAAACTACAATATCTAATTTTCTGTATTATTGTGTTTGGCGTTTGCATAGTATATTTCTCATGTACATGTTTAACATTTGTTTTTTTTATCCTCCTTCATTTAGTTGTCTACCTATATTTCTTCCTTGCCTTGTTTTCGTTGTCTGAGTGTATAATCAATTAGTATTACGTAATGTCTGTTGCTGTCTATGACCTCCTTTGCGGAGCGAGTGCAATCTGTATTTTGTGTCTGTTTGCCAAGATTTCCCGTGTGTTTGGCCTTGCCACTCGCATCACATACTTGCTCACCTGTATTTGTTCTCTCCCTCTTATTTTCTCATGTTCAATTCACGCGGACCAATGTGTGATACTGCTTTTGGTGTGTGACACACATTCTGACTCGCAAAAAGTTTGAATCGTATACGAATCGTGCAGCTGTGTGCCGCATGGAGTAGTATATCCTAGCTTCGGTATGTCCTCTCTGTAATTATGCATGTGCGAATTGTTGGGGCTTCTGCTTTGATGAAAGAGAAACTAGCAATAATAATAATAAATAAATTATTCGGTTTTAATATTGCATTTCAGATTAGCAACAATGAAGTTAAATAAACGATATATCAAATTGCTATGCAAAAGATGACGATGTGCGGTTGAGACATAGACAATAAATACTTTCAATAAATTATATAATTTTTTAAAAACAGCTGCGTTCAAAAAAATTTATGAAATCAATTTCATTGCGACAAACAATACGCACTCGCATAGAAAAGTAGAATTTAAATGTAATGAAGCACTTCCCAGTACGTATCTAACGATGGTCTGTCAACTTAAGCGTAATAATGAAAGCTATCTAAGTACCTTGACCACGTTTTGCTCTCTCTATTGAGGCATGCGTCTTTCTGTGAAAGATGCAATTTGTATTTGTCATTCCTTGATGCTTGAATAGAGCAAGCGTGGCCAATAAACGCAGATAGTTTTCATTTATTATTATTCAAGTGGATAGCATCACTCACTCAGTTTTCTAAAAATGTTTATTAAAAAAATAATGAATGGTTATGAGCACTTCGCTTCATTCTATCATTTTATTTATCAAACTTCAATTTCAATGACAATGTCTTCTTCATCAGTGGTTTTAGTATAAAAGCCCACATGTCAAAATAAATCATTTTTCAAAAAGAAATTTTGTCCAATAACAAGCTAAGAAGTTACAAACGTAAAAGCAATGATACTGACATTGTGTTACTATTTAACAATTAAGACCTGTCAGCAGCGGCAATGAGTAGAGATTCTGCGATGCGAGTATTATTCCTTCGGTCTGTGGCCATTAATCTGTACTCACTGCCGCTATTGACAGGTCTCAATTGTTAAATAGTAGATTGCGTCTGTATAATTGTTTTTGCGTTTGTAACTTCTTAGCTTTCTATTGGACAAAATTTCTTTTTGATAACTGATTCATTTTAGCATGTGTGCTTTTATATCTAAACCACTGATGGCATTGTCTTTAAAATTGCAATTTGGTAAATAAAATGATAGAATGAAGCGAAATTCTCTGAAGCGCTGTGGCTCAATCTGTTGCGAATGAATGATTGATAGCAAGATCATAGAGAAACATAATAATGCAGTTTTAAAAGAATGCACATGAAATTATCTTTTGTGACATAAGGCATTGAGCAGAATTTCATAGATATTTGCATGCATATATTTTTGGAAGAACGGAACAATAATAACAAAGTTGTAGATCTTGAAACGCTGAATACAAAAATCAAATTCTTGAGTGTCACAGTCAGTCGCTTTCGATTAAAGGCAAGGAAGGTTAAAGGATTCCCATTGGAATCCAATTCTAAAATTCAAGAAATATCTATGGATTGTGAAATACCTGGCAATTTTCGTACATTTTCTTTTGCAGAAAAGAAACTATTTATCAGAATGCCATGAAATTTAAAACATGATTGAGTTCGGAACATCAACTTCGATATAAAAGTTTAAGTGAGTCACATGATTCAGCATTTTATGTCTGAGATACTGTACAAAATGAGTAAATTTCATGCCTTGATTTAATTTTGGTAATTTTCCTCATTTTGTAGCGTATCTCAGACATAAAATGCTGAATCATGTGACTCACTTCAACTTTTATATCGAAGTTGATGTTCTGAACTCAATCATGTTTTAAATTTCATGGCATTCTGATAAATAGTTTCTTTTCTGCAAAAGAAAATGTACGAAAACTGCCAGGTATTTCACAAACCATAGATATTTCTTGAATTTTAGAATTGGATTCCAATGGGAATCCTTTAACCTTGCCTTTAATCGAAAGCGACTGACTGTGACACTCAAGAATTTGATTTTTGTATTCAGCGTTTCAAGATTTACAAATCCATGCTATTAAGTCCTTTGTGCGCGAATTTAGGAAGAAAGTGTCAGTAGCACCCGGACTAATAATCAATATTGATCATTTGCCTTTCCTTGATGACTTAAAGGTCGATTAGTCAAATATCACATCTTTTTGTATGATAGGCCTCCGTTAGCGTTATAAAACCAGCCTCCAGGCAATGAATTTACTGCATGGAAAGTTAGCAAACATAGGCATGCCGAGAAATCATAATGAAGAATTTTTGACAATCAATGTGTAGGCTAATACATAAGCTAAGGCGTATTTAACTTTTTCATATTATTCTCATTATATTATACATTAATTAATTATTACATATTTTTATATATATTATTTTATTATAAGCTCATATTAATTATTAATCATTATATCATTATAATTAATTGTAAAACAACAAATGTATTGTGAATGATCAAAATTTACTTGAATTGTGAATCATAAAGTCGCAATTTAAAAAATATGTATAGATCTATGGACCTGTTGTTATGATTAATTGATTATCAGTTCAAACTTCAAGCTCTATTCAAAATTTTCAATTGATCATTTTTAAAATAATTGAAAACTTAAGTTCTCTTCTTAGTTGAATGTGTCGTGATAAAAATGACAGCCTTTCCCATGTGGCCTGAAGTCTGGTGGTTATTGACATCGTTTTCATGTAATTGACATATCAATAGGATTGGCTAAAGCATGCTGGTAGGCATCATTATATTGTTATCGCATTTATATTGTGTGACTCAGAAAGAAACGCGAAATATACGTGGTGTGATCCAAAATGTCCCGGACTAACCTACTTGCAGATAACCTGTGATAACGAATACTACTTCAGATGTAAATTTAGGTCTTTAAGGCATGAGAAATATGGTCGCCGAAATTTTTCCGGTCAGTTTTCTATTTTTTCAAAATTTTCAAACATTTTTGTCTGAATTTCAAGATTTTCCTATAAATTCTAGCGATTTAGAATTAATATATTTAGATTAACTTGACAGTTAAGCTATCACTAATAACCTGACTAATAATTAACGGAAAAACAATGTTTTGTTCCAGAAAACAGTTTACTTTTCAATGTATGAGCCGTTAGCATTCGTCACTTTTTGCCAACGAAGTCTCAATTCACAAAAAGCTTTATGAAAAAATTCCGGTGTCAAAGAATCAAAAAACTCAGTAACTGCATCCCGCAGTTCAACTGGCGATTCAAAATGGTGTCCACGAAGATGCTTTTTGAGGAATCTAAACAGATAGAAGTCACTTGGGGGCAAGTCAGGTGAATAAGGAGGATGGCTCAATAGTTGAAATCCGTTTCTCGTTAAGGCATTGGTTGTCTCCTGCGAGGTGTGAATCGGAGCATTGTCATGAAGCAAGTAGAGGGGAATGTTTCGTGACTTTCTTATTTTCTTCCTCGCTTCAGATAACAGATTGGAATAATATTCGCTATTGATTCTTACTCCTTTATCCGCAAAGTCAACCAGTTGGATTCCCGAAGCGTTCCAAAAGACCGTCAGCATCAACGACCGGCGATGTGATGTTCCGGATCGCATTTTCAAAGGGGCAGACTCGCCTGATTTTCGCCACTCTGCAGATTCTCGCTTACTTTGAGGCAGATACAAACTTAAAGGTGTTTCATCCTCTGTAAGGATGCAGTTCAGAAACTGATCTCCGTGCATTTCGAGGAGATCCAAATTTGACTGTGCCGCCAGAAGTCTGTTCTCCTTCATTTCAGGTGACAGAAACTTCGGTACGAAACGTGATGCCAGTTTGCGATATCCAAGTCTTTCGATGATGTCATGACAGGAGTGATAACTGATTCGCAACTCTCTTGACAACTCACGGATGGTTATCCTTCTGTGTGCTGTAATCACTTCATCGCACTGACTCGATTTCTCTTCCGGGATCTCCTGCGGCCGACCAACAGTTGAAAAATCTTGCTCCACAGATTGTCTTCCGCGTTTAAATTCGCTTATCCAGAAATAAGCAGTAGTTCTCGATGGAGCTTTGCTTCCATATGCCAGGCTTAATTCCTTTAGAATGTCACCATTAGCGAAGCCGCGGATCAGGAGGTATCGTATCACACTGCGATATTCGACTGAAGACACGCTTGTCACATCCATCATGAAAACTGATAGAACAAAGAACCATCGTTGACACGGATTTCTTAATGAATGCGTGCTGAATGAACTTCACTGATTGATATCGTAACACATGAAGCAATTAACAAAAGACGTGCAATATTCATGGCAAAGATATCCGTCAAATAAGGTACAAATCAAAATCAATCTAACTATAACAATAAGACAAATCGGATCTCGATCAATTCAGAAAATACAGAAATTCATGTTAAAATGTAAAAATATTTTTTAAAAATAGAAAACTGACCGGAAAAATTTCGGCGACCATATTTCTCATGCCTTAAAGACCTAAATTTACATCTGAAGTAGTATTCGTTATCACAGGTTATCTGCAAGTAGGTTAGTCCGGGACATTTTGGATCACACCACGTATCATAATCTTAAGTTCCATTTGTTGTCAAAAAATGTATTGCACCGAAATATGCAATAGTAGGCGATAAAGATCCTGAATACTTAGCAACTTGCATTCATAGAAAAAAAATATGATTTGCTATTTAAAACTAGAGCAGCACTGATAATTTTATTATGATTATGGGCGGTGACAAAGAAGTATTTGTATATTTATTTAACTTGTTATATTTGTCAATTGATGAACTGATTGTTACAATAATATTGATAAATATTGCTTATACACAGGAGTGATGCTTTTTATCATTTAAAACATCAATTTTCTTCATTTATCTGCTACGACTATTTCAATCGATAGATTTTTCGTTGCGTTTACACTACGTGGCATACAGATTGTAGTACACAAATCTACAGAGAAAGACATGAAACTTTGGCTTAAACATCTATGTCTATTTTTCTCCAGTCATCAAATTCTATATCTGATAGGTACCCACAATTTCTGTGCCGTAGGTATATGTTATATTTCATTATGTCATAATTTTTTACAGGATTGTGGAAGATGTGGATTCCCTCGAAAATTCACACGAGATGACGAGGGACACTTGATCCAGCTACCTCTTCCTATGCGGATCAAAAGACAAAGAATATGGCTCTGTGCGAGGAAAAACAGTCGCTTCTTGTCAGAATTACCGGATGATGAGTATCCTGATTTGTGGGCATTATAATATAATATTTAGATCGTGTTAAAAAAGGTGTTTTTATATCCCGAGATTGAATAATGATAACCGTCAACATACTACTTGATAAAACAGAATCAAGTAGTATGTTGGCGGTATTTTTTTTGGCTGGAAGTCGGCATGCCAACTTTCGCTGGACTTTCGCTCTCTTTCCCACTGCCAAAGTCGGCAGGAATTCGGTGCCAAAGTCTGGCCGACTTCGGCTTTTTCACTGGGAAGTCGACGCCAAATCAAAGAATGATAACAATTCTCAAGACGTGATAGTGCAAAATCAATAGTCAAGTTCGCGTCAGTACGATGAGGTTGCCAATGATATTCGCCATTGTGATTGATTTAGGCAGACCCGAGCACCAAGGGGATGCAGTAGCGCTAGACTGAGTGAGGACGCGTACCGTCAATCCGTCATACATTGCACACAACTTTCATACAGCTCACAATGCGTATGGCTCTCTCGCAGTCGTCTCGCATGCAGCCATCGCGCTGTTAATCGTGGGCCTTACTATGTCGTGGAATTGTGAACAAAAATCGACCTTTCATATCCCGATGCTCTAGAAATCCCTGCATGGGACATTTCAATCTCACATTTTGAGGAATTTAATGATGAGGAGGTAGATGTGTGACTTCATTAGTACCTTTTTGCATGCACTAATTTCTTCTTCCTGTTTTGCATGCACTTTTATCTTCCTGTTTGATGATCAGCCACAGCTGTTTGCATTTCAATAAATGTTTATTATCAAAATTATTACAAAAAGTCATTACATCGCGGCAGTTAGCATACGATTATTAAAGCGAGCTAAGACGTTCCACGTGCACCAATTAGACATTATTCGCTGTATAAGAGGTACTTTAAATCAACCGTTTTGCGAGTAAGTTGTCAACACGCAACCAACAAATTCGTGAGCGCACGGTAAATGTATGAAATTAATTAATGTAATGGGAAATGTATTGGCATTACCGTCTTGTCATAGGACCTGTTACTGACGAATCGTTCAGCTCTCTTCAAAATGTCTGCAGGCAGAGGAGAAACTTTGCATATTTCCAAGCCTACAAAAATGAAAATATGTATGCATAAACATATCTTTGCTAAGTACGTACATGTAATTATGGGTGTATAATTCTCAATGAAACTATTGAATGATAAAAAATCCCTTTTATAATCTTGGTTTCACTTTTGATAATGACATTCAGGGGCCATGGACGTCCGAAGATGACGCAAGGGGGAGGTTGCTAGTAAATGCAGACATTAACGTGCGTAATGTGGGTAGGAGTCCGCAAACTCAGGGCCATCTCAGGGCCTCTCATCCCGGAAAGTAATGGGCAACCAGTGAGCGTTACTGCAACGAGCGAGGCCGAAATATGAGACTTTTACACAATGTGCATTTATGGCGCCTGTGAATCTGCACGTCTGCTGAGTTCTACCCTATTTCTCTATCTATTGGGTATAGCTAAAATCATTTAAGAAAACTTCAATTACCATAGTGGTGCGTTTCAGTGACTCCACGTTTCAAAGCATAGGTAAAGTTGATAGCCTTCTCTTTAGCATCTGAATGATCAACGATGAAATCGAAATGACAGCTGAAAATGAAACATGTTGATCAGGTAAATGATCCGTTTACAAGAAAAAGTTCTTCTGAAATTTACTGAGGTTACAAAATTACAAATTTATTATTGGTTCTTAAGAAGCAATATAGAAATTTCATACACAGATCAAAATCATTTACAAGAATCAATCACAAGACGTGCATCAAAAGCAATGTTTACAAATCCAGACCTTCATTAAGAAGCTCTCCTAGAGTCTATCCTAATCCATCCCAGAAAGTTTGGTGCTCTAGTACAAATAATGACAATGCGCTTTATTGCCTCACAATATTACACCTATAGGGTAAAATCGGGTATCATTGTCATTGAAATGGTTTTCGGGCTCTCACAGCTGTATGCCTTAGTTTAGATATGAATTGTGATATCCAAGTAATCTCTTCTTACTTGAATTTGTCAGTTCATCGATTTATTTTGTGATTCTAGGTGATATGTAAGGTGTGCAGACCATAGTGATGTTCGTATAATATCGACACTTTGCAGGGTAATATCGACAGTCCCAAAAAGAAGCGTGAAAATTTAACAGGTATAGTAAACTAGTGATGTTATATATCGTATGAAACCCAAGCTTGCATCTCTGTTGCCTTTGGTTGACTGAAATGGCGAAATTTCACAGCTGAAAACAGTCTAGACAGACGAATCCATCATCGTCAAAGACGAAGAAGAAATCTGTACATTTTTCATGCCTGTAACGCAACGGAAAGCGATGTAATTTCACCTTTTCAGACTATGAAAGAGACAAGATGTGTAAAGTTTTGTTTCATCCAGCAAGCAACATTTCTTGTTTGTTATATTTGGCATTTTCTGACACTTCTTTAGGGGACTATCGATGTTGCCGTGCAATGTGTCGATATTATCCGAATATCATTATAATCCACACATCTTACTTTTCACCTACAATCGCAGTTTAAACCGATAAATCAATAAATTCGAGTAAGAAGGGATTGTTTGGTTGTCATAATTCATATACACACTGCGAGAAATGCAACCGTGAGAGTCCTAAATTTGTTTTTTACTGTCAATAATACCCGACATCTTCCACGCATCGACTCCATGTGACAATACAGTGTATGACTTAAAACAACTTAAGAATTTGATGGAGTCACTACTATTCAGCGAAACTACAGTGCGCGACAGCAAGTTGGAAACTTGGCATAAATCTACGGACACGTACATTTTTCAACACCTTCTAAATTTTTTTGCTATTAGGAAATATCGACAAATTTATAATCATCTGAAAGAGAATTTTCGAATCTATCATTTGAATGTTGTTGAATTAATTGTTTTTGAAATTGGTGGTTCCTAGAGGCCCATAAACTAGAAAGCCCCAAATTTTCTTTGACTTGTTTTGACAAGCACATAAATCAATTTGAAACATTCTCCTTGTGATATTCAAAACCGTCACAAAATAGGCTTTCAGAAAATAAATAGTTTGACAGTGTTTTCTCGAATTTTATAGGCAATATTTTGAAAGTAGTATAGATAGATAATGTGGCGATTTCTTCATTTTCAGAATATTTCTTCGAAGGGCCTTAAATTTACCCAACAAAAGCAGAAAACACTAGTTTTGAGATAAATAAATGCCACCAGTTAGTTAACAGCGTTGTTTCTGTTATTATCGCAACACATTCTGAAAATGAAAAAATCATCACATTTTCTATCTATTTATGCCAAAAAATCTATTTATGTCCGTAGATTTATGCTAAGTTTCCAACTTGCTGTCGCGCACTGTACATTCCCTATGCTATGGAATATCCAATCACTTAGCTGTCAGATGGCGCGTGAAGGAGCTGACTGAGTTGCATTGATTGGGGCATTATATTGCAGAATTTGGCGACTCACTTCACCATTCGGTCTGTCAGGATGATGCAATCAGAAACATTCCATCAAGCTTATTGGTGCAATTTACTGCACGCATGGATGAGGTTTTGAAGTTATAAAGCATCATTTTCGAAAAGTGGCGCAACTGTCGATATTACCCAATTTTACCCCAGTACAATACAATATTACAATTTTAACCTCACAAATACAATATTACACCTCACAATATGACAACCTACTCGGTGAGCACAGAACATACACGGCGGTAGTCAATAAAACACATGAACAAAGGAAGTGCTGACAAGGCAGAATGATTAGAATAGTTTTAGAATGAAAGCTATTCATTTTGAGGGTCAAACATGTTTTCAGCAAAATTGCTCATCATCCGTGACAGGAGAAACAGATATTACAAGAAAATGGAGCTTATATACACAAGAAGGAAAGTGAACTACATCCCATCAGTTCATAGGTCGTCGGTACATTTGTAGTGCATAGATTCACCTAAGTTCTAACTGCGTCACAAGTTGAATATTCATTTCATCATTAATCTCGCGAATATGCAGCGCTTCAGCCAACCTTGTCAACCACGGCTTAGTTCTATAAATAATTCTAAAATTCGCTTCGTTAGGAAAATGTTCGTGCATGCTAATTTCAGAAGCAGGTCTACCTTTCATGTGTTCATCTATACGAGTAATGAAATGCCTTCTTGTTTCTCCTGTGTAACACTTATTACAGCAAACAGGCACATGGAACAGAATTGAAACGTGGAGATAGAAACGCCAGAGCATTCAGAGACACTTATTATTCCAATTATGTGGAAGATATGTCGTTCGACAGACAAGCGACTCCTAAAAACACATGCTTTGCAAAAAACATGAATGCATCAAGTTAAACCTTGCGGTTTCTATAAACTAGGATTGTGTCGCACGATTGATTGCACATTACATGTTTGTGATCATTATACAAAGATTGATTCTAATGTCCCACACAGAACGGCTCCATCTAAAGGTCGAACATGCTCCACAAGCATTGAGAAAAAACGTGAGACAAGCATGAGACAACGAAAATATGTATGCACAAGCATATTGCTAATTACATGTTATTAATTATAGGCTTATAATTTCAATAAAACAACTGAATGATAAAAATCCCCGCTGAAATGGGCTTAAATAACTCTGCAATAATGACGTGTGTCTAGAAATATTATATGCTTGATTCGGAATTGACCACTGAATCTTCAACCGCTATATAAGTGTTAATAAGTGTAGCTTGTGGGATCGAAAATGTGGTTTATTCTATCATTATTTCACAAGCAGGAATTATCGAATAAAATACCGCAGTCAATGTAATCAAGTTAAACATACAATTTCTCTCATTTTCGATAAACTGATTTTGTTTCATTGTTATTTTATTATTGAACTGCCAGCGCTTCGGATGTCCGCAATACCCATCTTCAGGGGAAACTAATGACATTATACAGTCCGTTGCATAAAAAGTGGATCATCCTAAAATTTGACTAAATAAAACATAAGTATGATACAGAAAGCATTTTTCATGTTATTTCATGTCCCTAATATATTTAAATGTCCTTATATAATCTGATAAGCTATGATACAGTAACGGTTCTTAAGAAGCTAATATTTTGTGGCCCTACCCTTATTGTCAATGACATTACCAATTCGTCTAGGCATTGATTCGATGATATCGTTGATTTTTGACTGATCTAACTTTCTCCACTCTCTTTTTAACAGTGACGTAAGTTGTGATACGCCATCTGTAAGTAGCAGTGAACGAGGAACGTTACGTTTTAGAGTACTCCATACATTTTCTATGGGATTCAGATCAGGAGAACGAGCTGGCCAAGATAATGTCCTAAGCCCTAATTGAGACTTGCATAAGTTGACTCTACTACTCCTGTGACACGTAGCATTATCATCCATAAATAACCAAGTCGATGGATCACCAAGTTGATCTGTCATTTGGCCAATGTTCATTCGTAAAACATTCACATAGCGTTCAGAATTCATGGTTCCTTGCTGTATGTGAAGTTCAGAGCGGCCATTGGTCCAAATGCCAGCCCAAATCAGTAGAGTCGCACCACCTTGTACCCGGGGACGATGTAAATGTCTCGGAATTTCCTGATCAGATTTTATCCATAATCTCAATCGACCATCACTATCCTTCAGACGGACTGATGCCTCATCAGACCAGACAACCCGATCCCATTGATTTCGCCAGTGAAAATGACTCATTGCCCATCTGAGACGTCTTTTTGTATGCTGATCTGATAATTCGATCTGAGAGGGCCTCTTACAGCTCTTGAAATTCGACTCAATAAGTCTTCTACGAATAGTGGACTTGGAAATAGGCGAGTCTAGTGCAGCCATCTCAGTTAACGAGAGACTTGGATCAACTTTAACAAATTTCAAAATTAGGCGGTCTCTACGTTTGGATGTTTTGCGTGGACGGCCAGAGCCCTCTTTACGACAGAGTCGAAAATCATCATTATGCCATCGATGCACATTTGTGTAAGGGACATTTAGTCGCTTGCTTGTAGCTCGCAAAGAAAACCCTAGTTCTAGCAAGGCTGACACTTTGCTTTTTGTGAATGCGATCTCGTTATTGTTCATTTGTGCTTTGCAGCTTTGTATTGTTTTCAACCGGTAAGAGATAGATTTCTAGCTGAAAGCAATCAGGAGTGCTGCCAACACCACCGCAACGAAGTCAGGAAGCTATGGAACATGAAGTCCAGTCAATCACATGTAGCAGTTACATTATTGTTGATGAATAATGGTGCTATACTGGCTCTGATTGACCGATTTTCTTTATTTTTGTTTTGCTTGATAGCTTTTGGCTTGTAGAACAACATATTACATAACAAAGGAAACAAATGTAATTTTATAAGAGTGGGGTATGATTTTGTGTAACATTGCTAAATGAAGATCAAATTATCTACTACTTTTTTATCTATAACAGGAAAACAACTCAATATTCATGCTTGAAATTTCCAACAATGATATTAGTAAGCACAACTGACATATCTTCCAAATTTCAGAGAAATTCGTTCAAGTTTGGCGGAGTTAGACAAAGTTGAAGTTAAGGCGATGTTTAAGGGTGATCCATTTTTTATGAAACAGTCTGTATAATCATTTCAATGACATGATTTCCAAACAACTCTTTGAGAAAATTATTTATTTACAACGTGATATTACAACGGAAAAGCGCTGAGTGAAGAAAAATTGTCTTTTAGTTTGTGTTAAGCATTCTTATTTTTACAAAAAGAGTAGCATTTCAATTCCTTATTTTTCAGACTATTATAAAAGGCGACATTCCTTCTATTTGAGAAGGTGCAGTGTGGTGCTGAAAATAAACATCAACCTTTTGATGCATAAATTATTTTCAAAAAAAAGTTTTTATTATTGAACTGCCAGCGCTTCGGATGTCCACAATACCCATCTTCAGGGAAAACTAATGACATTATATTACAGGCTAACTTGATTCTAAATTCAAATCCTAATACCACAATCATATGAAAATCTATGAATGAGCATAGAAATCAAACCAGAGATACTAAATAACAAAAAACAAGAAGAGGTCTTTCTACACCACTGTTAGACGCCGTATAAGTCCTTGGTCTTGCTTATTGAGGACCGGCTCATTTTTCTCAATGAGAATTGTTTCGGCCATCTCCAGACCTTTCTTATCTTGACATGAGGATCTATCATTATTCCACATTCTATGCATGCATATCACGCCTTCACAGCTGGTCAGAGCAACAAGTCTAGATAACGTTCGGATGACTTTTAAAAGGAAAATCTGATCCAACATTGTAAATTAACCATGTGGGAATAACATAGATGTCATGTATGAGACAGGGTTAAGATGGAAAACAGTCAATCACATGATGATTTGCATGAGTGGCGGTTACATGAGATCGTCTTTTTATGGATGGTCTTTCTATGATGTTCTGGGTTTGTACCTTGGGTGAACGAAAAGTCAATTCTGTAAGGTACTATCGTAATAAATTCTTTCTTCGTGTCTATAATAGCGTTGGTGTCTTAGTTGATTAGTTCTGCATTGATCTTTCATGGCATGTGACCGCCTTGAATTTGACTCACAAGTGTTCAATGCTACGCAACTCGAAAGGTAAAAGGCGGACCATTTCATGTCTTCCTTTAGAGCATTGCTTCAATAAAAAGTATGAATTCGGCGTGATCTTCAAGACTGATGACGCAAACTAAACTTCGATTTACACCATCACTCGGTAACTTGAGAGTTGGTGACAGAAGTCAATGCTGAAATCCAAATAGGACAAGAAACTTCTCATCTGCGAACAATTCAGGAGGGGACATTGGACTGGATGCCACTATAATCAGTTGAGACACCAATGATACACATAGAGAATGAACTTTTCACGACGCTTAATATGACTGAAAAAATTAAAGCGCATTTGAAACTCCTAAGAAAGAATATGTTGTCCAAAAGGTGATTGACCATAATTTTCAATGGCTTTGTCAGTTGGATCGTGACGTGTTTGACTGATACGAGGCAATTTGTACAAGTGGGAACGACATCCAGTAGTTTGGTGTCACGTTGGGAATTCCACATGGTTCGGTTCTTGGACCTTTTGTTGAACCTTTTCTGTATTCCCTTGCCAGTAGTGACTTTGAAATAAATTCACCTTGTTGTTATATGCTGATGACACGAACCCCTGTTTCCCTCTCTCCAAATTCTATGATAACCTGCATACAATCTCACATCACGAGAACCTGATTTCTTAGTCAAATTCAATGGAGCTTTAACTTAAGGGACACACCAATGGTACTATACCGATGGAGAGCGAATTTATTACGATGCTTAATAAGGCTTAAAAATACTTACTCCAAGACTTTTGATTCACCAGAAGGATAAATGAGACCAGAAACAATAAATCTGATCTTGACATTGCTTTTTAAAAAATACATCATCTCTTACTTTTCTACTTGAGTATACATATTCTCCAGTCTTGTAACTTCCCGAAAATGTGTTGTTAAGACACAAAAAGCCTAAAAATAAATAGGCAAAGGAAAATATCTGCTCCTGGCAAAGAAAAATTAATGAAGTTTATCATTTGCATCAGTCATGAAACGAGAGCGTTACTAAAGTATCAACAGTCCAACAGTCTTTACATCGGAACATGGACATCTGGAATACTATCACTGCTAGCTGTCCATACATTGGAACTACAGTAGGGAATTAAGTGAATGCACAGGTGGTGCAATTCCATTGCATCCTTGGTTTTCTTCAATTTCTTCATTTCACGAGTTTATCATTCATTCATTTTTATTTTTCATCATTCTAATCAATTGCAGAGCACCAGTTCGCCAAAGCATAGAATGGAACATTGCCCTCAGACATGAATAATTGCGAGCAAAATGTATCTTGAATGGTGAAACACAATGTCAACGACTGCCAAGGGATTTTGTATGTAAATAGTTTGAGTATGAGGGCATCTTTCTATTCTAGGGCTAGGCGAACTGGCATTCCTTTACAGTTTTATGTTCATCAACAGTGGCGGCTCGTGCAGTTCAGCTCAAGTGGGCGCATTCCAAGCTTCATTATTCAAGTTCATAAGCTGATATGGTCCCAGTTACAGCTAGCTCTAGCTATACATACTACAATTACTATCACGTGATTCCTGATTATTCGCAACCTTGGCGAGTCATTACTTTTTAATACGAATTTTTCTTTATATGAAATGCTGAAATAAAGTCTTTCTTGAGAAAAATAATCTGATTGAATTTCTATCATATATACACGAGAGACATCAGTGAATAGTGACCGAATGCGTTTCGACAGCAGTCTGCAATGCTTGCACATGTTTAATAAAATTGACGTAAGCTTGACTTCCCAACACACACTGCAGTGTTACAACTAATAAGAATGCGCAAAACTGTACCAGAGGGACATCGTGAGAGCGCCCCATCTCAGCACAATTTATACGTGTGATGCAGCCAGAAATATTTGATGTATGCAAATGTATGATCAGCAAAACCTGCATGAAACGAGGCGCATTTGCTGTGCGCCCTATCCACGAGACATAGGGACGGTGACGTCTGAGTCACTTGAAACGCGCTTTGATTGATGTGTTTGGGCATTCTTGGTTATTGGACAGGTTGAGCCATTGACCGTTCAGTTAGCGTTCATTTAACGTGATGATGATTTATGTTAATTTTCTTTGATGTATTATCTAATGGAGGACTGCGCCCCAGGCGCGCATATGGACGGGCCGCCACTGTTCTTCAACCACACGTCAAAGCCAGTTTGCAGTCCGACAGCTTGTTCACAATGTTCAGCCACTCTAGATAATAAGATAGTTTGGGCCATTCTGAGCTGTATGACTAGCCATTGTAGAGAGAAATGCAGCGGCTATGGATTCTTCGAATTTTTGTGCTTGCATTGTTCAAGTTTTATGACATCTTTCTAGTCTAATTTCATCTTACTTACTTACTTACTTATGCGTTTAACGTCCGTTTTCTCCGACTTCGTAGGGTTGGACGATTCTTCCCAATGCTGTGGATCGCAGAGCGCCAGCGTTGACGATCGTTGGCGTCATCCGGTTTGAGACCATTCTGCTTGAGATCAGCGGCAACAGAGTCACTCCATGTCTTCCGATGTCGACCTTTTCTTCTTCTTCCCTTTACCTTCCATGTCACCACTTGGCGGACGCAGTCTTCGGGCCCTTTCACATCATGTGGCCAACCCATCTGAGTCGATTTCGTACGATGACATCGGATATCGCTTCGATGTTAAGCATATGCCTCAAGCCACACATCCACCTTACCATGCGCATTTCCACCCTCTCCAGACGTTGACTGTCCACTTTCAGAGCCCATGTTTCGCTTCCGTATATCATACCCTTCCGGACACAGGCATCATACACTCTTCCTTTCATGTGGAGGGCATCAACGGCTTGAAGATTGCCCAGCCGCATCGAATTCTTCTATTGACAGCAGCATCTACTCCACCACCTGCCTCTAGTTCGTCGCAAAGATAGGAGAAGCGTGAAACTATCCTCACTAATTATGTTCCTTTCATCTATTATATCTCCGTTTCTATTTTCTTATTTACCTTGAAATTTCTACCTCTAGAATGTGTAATGGATGCCACATGATATTATTTTGTGCTTCTACCATGAGATGTATTTACGCTATCCAGTCACTTGCCAGTTCCAATGAAAAGCCTTTGAGAACGGAAGAAGTGCCTGAAATACAGCAGACTTCTTCAGGGATGCTTTTGACATTTTAAAAGTATTCAGATTTCATGAAAAGATGCTGCAACTAATTCAAAGTACAATGGAATACCTTTGTTTGCGCCAGAAACTCTGACATTGAAAAACATAAAGCCATGCCCTCGTCATTAGTTGCTGCTCGACCTAATTCATCC
The DNA here is from genome assembly GCA_907163375.1 of Prostheceraeus crozeri. Taxonomy (NCBI): domain Eukaryota; kingdom Metazoa; phylum Platyhelminthes; order Polycladida; family Euryleptidae; genus Prostheceraeus; species Prostheceraeus crozeri. The sequence goes on along the minus strand of CAJQUW010002132.1, from coordinate 89,121 downwards.
ATAACAATCAGCGAAGAATTGGTGACACTTGAAAGGATATATTGCATTTTATTCATCTGCAAGTGACGAAATAGAAGAATCATGAATGTCTGAGACAAGAACAAATGGAAATAAGTCACGACTTCCATAGAACCAAGTTAATCGATCATAAATCTAAAATTCGCCTAAAATTTGCATTCAATATCTAATGAATGACAACACTCTTAAAGTGTACCTAATCCCTGTGGTTGAGGCTCAATAAACCCACGACTACAATTAAATTCTTGGGTCAGGCGAGTGCGATTGGTGTGGCCTAGTGAAGAAGGTGCGAGCTCGTCTCCACCGCGGACTTCGGTTCGATTCCCAGGTCAGGCGAGTGCGATTGGCGTGGCCTAGTGAAGAAGGTGCGAGCTCGTCTCCACCGCGGACTTCGGTTCGATTCCTGGATCAGGAGAGTGCGGTCGGCGTGGCCTAGGGAAGTAGGTGCGAACTTGTCTGCACCGCGGACTTCTGCTCGATTCCTGGGTCAGGCGAGTGCGGTCGGCGTGGTTGAGTGAAGAAGGTGCGAGCTCGTCTCCACCACGGACTTCGGTTCGATTCCTGGGTCAGGCGAGTGCGGTCGGCGTGGTTGAGTGAAGAAAGTGCGAACTCTTCTCCACCGCGGAGTCCGGTTCGATTCCTGGGTCAGGCGAGTGCGGTCGGCGTGGCCTAGGGAAGTAGGTGCGAACTTGTCTGCACCGCGGCCTTCGGTTTGATTCCTAGGTCAGGCGAGAGCGGTCGGCGTGGCCTAGTGAAGAAGGTGCGAGCTCGTCTCCACCGCGGACTTCGGTTCGATTCCTGGATTAGGAGAGTGCGGTCGGCGTGGCCTAGGGAAGTAGGTGCGAACTTGTCTCCACCGCGGACTTCTGCTCGATTCCTAGGTCAGGCGAGTGCGGTCGGCGTGGCCTAGGGAAGTAGGTGCGAGCTCGTCTGCACCGCGGACTTCGGTTCGATTCCCGGGTCAGGCGAGTGCGGTTGGCGTGGCCTAGTGAAGAAGGTGCGAGCTCGTCTCCACCGCGGACTTCGGTTCGATTCCTAGGTCAGGCGAGAGCGGTCGGCGTGGCCTAGTGAAGAAGGTGCGAGCTCGTCTCCACCGCGGACTTCGGTTCGATTCCTAGGTCAGGCGAGAGCGGTCAGCGTGGTTGAGTGAAGAAGGTGCGAGCTCGTCTCCACCACGGACTTCGGTTCGATTCCTGGGTCAGGGGAGTGCGGTCGGTGTAGCCTAGTGAAGAAGGTGCGAGCTCGTCTGCACCGCGGACTTCGGTTCGATTCCTGGGTCAGGCGAGTGCGGTCGGTGTAGCCTAGTGAAGAAGGTGCGAGCTCGTCTGCACCGCGGACTTCGGTTCGATTCCTGGGTCAGGCGAGTGCGGTCGGCGTGGCCTAGTGAAGAAGGTGCGAGCTCGTCTCCACCACGGACTTCGGTTCGATTACTGGGTCAGGCGAGTGCGGTTGGCGTGGCCTAGGGAAGTAGGTGCGAGCTCGTCTCCACCACGGACTTCGGTTCGATTCCTGGATCAGGAGAGTGCGGTCGGGGAATCAAAGGTGTTGGTGTCTTTTAATGACTGAACAGTTGTCATTCCCTCTGGATATTCTCCCTGTTTTGGGGAAAAACAATTATAGCAGTTTAAAACACTCGTGCGCAACAGTGCATTGTACAAATGGAAAATATCAATCCCCGCATACAGACTGTTTGGCGTGATAAAAATATACAAGTTCCTAGATAAATGAATTCTATAAACAGCGGTGTTAAATCTGAGCACACAAATAAAATCTTTTCTTGGCTTGGATCTACAAGTAACACAGGTAGGTAAACTAGTGCATTAAAGTGGCCGGGCAAGAGATCTTCCAATTTTTTTAGCAACTCTACTAAATTTTCGCATGCCTACTAAATGCCTACCAGCAAATTGAGGCATCATATTTTACCTGCTTGAATCGGTATCAAATCATTAGAAAAGTTGATTTTAAGTAAAACAAAGATGTTTGCGTGTAGCACGTCGATGTAACTAATCCTTTGTGTGTCTTTCAGCCTTCTCAGTAAGCACATGTGAAACTGTGGTGTTTTTGTAATTCAAGGACATTTGGCGCAGTATCAGTTGTACTAAGAGGCGGTTTTACGATGTTTGCTGTCGTCATGTAACCTCAGATAGTTGTTTTAAAGAAATTGATCCATTCCATGCAATATAGCCCTTACATTCAACATGTCCCTCGTGGTGTATCTACCATACCTCTTCTGATTCAATTGAAATGAAATAGCACATGCAGATTCATTGTCAAAAGTGATGATTTTACATGGGCATCAGCGGTTGATAAATCGTCAGCGCAAAAAGAAAAGTAGAAAAATATTAGGACCCTGGACCCTCAGGTCTCTGAGGGTTAATAAATCGAAAATACATATAATTCAAACTGATCAAAGTGTGTTTTTTCCTCCAATATTATCAACTCCATTTCTCATTAATGGCAATTTAGAAGGTTTAAGCGAAAAATTGATATTAAAGAAATGGTTGCAAATCGATATTGCATTGCTAATTTTTACCCTTAAGACGGTTGGTTCCAAATCAATGATTGATACTCTATGGCGGGTCTGTGCATTCCCTCCTTTAATCTATTTAAGCTATGAAGTTTGATTGACTATTAATTTAATAAATAACATAAACATTTTCCATCTTACAAGCCGGGATTTATTCCATTAAACAACATAAAAGTTCATTTAGATGTATGAACTATATGATTTCAATTTTTCGCAGAACCGCGTCCTTTTTTCGCATCGAGTTCATTTTTATTAGCAGCAGACCTGGTCACTGTTGAAGTCAGCAGTCTAATTCGACTGTAGGGAATTATTGAATGACAGCGTAGAAATTAAAGGGATGACGGATAGCTACAAATTCACTGAATGTTGTAGTTTAGGTGTCCCATGCAATCACAATGGAGAAATTGCGACAAGAAGTATGAACATGTTTCTCTACAGACGTGTAGTTTTGTACTCAATGAATTGTAGCCTAAACTGTTCAGCTTCAGGTGCAACCTCGTTCTCATCTCGTTTTAGCTCTTCAAGTGCTGTCGTATTGATTTTCATGATTGTATTTGCAGTACCTTTTATGAAGCTGATGTCATGAAGCTTATGAACAAAATTACACATAAGCATGGGACGAACTAAAGTGATTTAAGCCAACTTTGTGCATGTCAAAATAAATATTAAAGAAACTTGCCGAAGTATCAAGGAAGTTCATCAGGAAGCTATGAACTAGTGTGTGGTGATGCGCAGCGTATCATTACCCATATCATTTCTTTTTGTGATATTCTTCCTCCATAGACGCTCTCTCACACTGACATTTATTTTTCTTATTTTCTCATCCTACTGCTTTTATATATTAGTAGCATTATTTATAACTATTAATATGACTTGGTGATGGACACTACCTATTGTAGAACGTGACTTGTAGCCTTTCTTTTCATGTGAGTGTTACTCAATGTCATGTCATCCTTGCATGTACGTGTAGTTTCATGCTCACAACTGGTCATTCTACATAATGCGCTAACACAGGATAGTGACTGTGGGTTGAGTTAACTTTACAGAAACAATAGTTGACTTCATTACTATGAAAAAAATGTATTGTAATCACCTCTACTGCAAATGTTGACGAATTCTTCTCCAAGCTGTCATCTGTGCCAATAAGGGTGAACAAATTGTCAGAAATGCGAAAAGATGCATATTCCGCAGGAACAAAGCCTCCCATCTGAGCCATGATCTGTAGTAAAGCAACTTGACGAGCATAAGTGGATTTACCGCTCTGTAACGAAAGAATGTTTTTACTCTTCTGCTGAATCAAAGCAAATGATTGCATCAAAAGCATTAACCACTAGAATTAAAGATGTTTAATATACAGCGGCTATTACGGAAGATGCTTTGAATAACCCGAGGAAGCAATCAATGTTCTGTTTGTCTTACCCAGTCAGTCCAACCAGTTGCAAGTGAAATATTATATGCTTACATGTTGCATGAAATACTTCCAGATCAAACAAACATTCAATATCGCAGTATTCCTGGGCTTCAACGGTCTCGCCAACTCGCGTAGACGTCTACGGCAGAGTAGTGACATCAGCAGTGAGTATTACAAGGTTACCATTCGATCTCTGAAAACCGGCTGAGCGTTGGGCATGACGAAACATGGAGGTAAGAAAATACACAACATGATATGGAATTTTAAAGATAAACCCTTTTCATTACATGTTTTCGAATATATTACATATTTCCTACACTGTTTACATACATCGAAATTATTTCTTTACCAAGCATCTCTAATACTACTGTGCTTGTTGATTATCGTCCAATCTCGATGATTGTGGTACTATCTAAAATGATGGAGAAAGTCGCTGCTACGAAGTGCCGGACTCTAAATCTTCTAAACAAACTGCATCCATCACAGCTCGCATACTCACCTGGTCCAATTAACCCATTAGTGCCCAATACCAGAAAACCAGAGACAATTTTAAATTTTCTTCTTGATTATTCATTAATGACATGTAATTAGTCTAAATACAAATATAGAACTTTACATTCGAGAAAGATCGAATTTTAGGGTGTCCTTTTAAAAGGACGCTGTCACTTTCATTCCATCCGAATGAAAAAATAGGAAAAAACGTCATTGGCACTCATTGCACATGATAAGAACGAAAACATCCAATGTGCAAACCCACATCACATTTTGAGCAGGTAACCTTAGATTTGCCATTGTGGCATCCTTGACATCGTCTTTGCGACTGTTGTTGTATCGGCCAGTGGTCTTTTCCATCATAACGGTATCCGTTGGAAATATTCGGATTTCTTGTGATAGCTTTGATAGCAATTCGTTCAGGTAACTTCTTGAACAAGGTGAGCACCAATGTTCTCCGAAATTGCAATTGTGTTAGTCCGAGACCCGCATCACGACAGAATCCACGCATTATTGACGCAGCAGCATTTTCGTTGTCTGAGCCGCGTTCGATAAACTGCAACATTGCTGTCGAGTTGGTCCACGCCGCCCATTGACTTGTTGTAGGATTTAATCACTGTCGGTATTGGAATCAAGATTCTTTTTTTTCTTGCCCATTCCATCTTTGCGTCTGGCTGCTTCCCGTGCTGTGATAATTCGACAAGACAAACACTGTATTGTTATCCTTCTACTTGTTATCCGCTACTTGATGCGAGAGCATTGAAAACAAAAAATGGACTTACTCGTCTTCCACCATTTTAACCAAAAGTTCAAATCAATGACAAAAGCAGAAACAGCTGTTTAACCGGAATAAAACAAACACATATATGAGTTTGATATATCTAATGAATGAATATTGCATAAAACGATTATACTACTGAAAATTCTTCAGTAGAGACCGGTTTGAGTAAAATGACTTTAGCGTCCTTTTAAAAGGACTGTTGTCAACACACAGATAGCTTTCATCAACGACGTTTTGTTCAATCATCGCAGGAAATCATCTTAAATTAATGTTGGCAGAATGTTTAACTGCATTGAGATAGTTAAGCCGTGTTGAATATAGCTTAAAAAGAGATTTATGAAAGTGTGTGTTAATTATATCTGCTGGAATATGTTAAAAGTTATAAGAAGTACATGAATAGGACATTTCCCTAGACACATGCATAAAAAATATCGTGAGGACTGATAATCTGTCCATTTACTGACGGGATTCACCATTTGTAGCACAAAACTGGTGATATTACTTATAAATCGATTGTAAGTAGTATTTACATGATATTGCTATTATTCACATGATAGTTGCATAGATGCATTTCTGATGAATGAACATTTCAATGAGTTATTACCTTAAGTTATTAATGTGCTTCCAAATAATTGCATCTTTGAATATAATTCCTTAAAAAACGGGAAAGCAATAAAAGAATTGTATATTATCCTCATGAGTTGTAGCTGTTATTCCGAGCACCTAAACTGCTCTGTCATGGCCAGTGATCAGTAATTTTGTATGTTTGACCCTCATCAGTGTACAACAAATTTTTTGCCTAAAATAACAAGATAAAAAAGGACGAACCAGGACGAAAGATTAGAAGATGAATTTCCAAGAAACGCGGTACGCAATATTTTCGTCACATAATCTATGTTAGATCTACATGCTCCTACAACGTTGTTATCTTTTGAATTGAGTGGAAAATGAATTCTGGAGTAAATGTCGTCAAAGCTCGACATCAACATAATTATAACAACCGCCCGGTCAGCCGATTCCCTAGTAGCTGGCTTCGAACAAAAGACCTTGTACATCCTTGCCGTCAGTACGCTCGCTCCTTCGACTGCACCAGTCCACTTTATATCGATACATGTTCAAAAATGTGAACTGCTTGCATAGAAGTTCAGTTAATTTCAGAATACCTTCTTCAATCTCACCATATTTGGACCAGTAATGATAACAAAATTGCTTCCATCGGAGAGACGCTAAAAATGCAAGCAAAGAAAGTCTAAATACTAAATTTTCTCATTTATCAAACAATCATCATAAAAATGTCTTACAATGTGATTAGGCACTGTAGGATGTCGAGAGACAGTTTCGAAGATTGGATGACGGCCTCGTTTCACCATCAAGACCGAGCTGAACTCCGGTCTAACTGGAAGAACAATAGATGATCATTACGCCTCGAGCTACCGAATGTGACTCATCAGATGAGTTGATTGGGAACCAAACTAAACAAAAAGAGAACTTGAAAGAAAAAGTTTCTTCATTTAGAAAATTGAAAAGATGATCAAAAGTTATCAATGCAAGAGCGTCCACGATAGTACGGTAGATTCTGCTAGCACTGCTTGAGTAGCAGATACTTCTCTTGAATGTGGTCGATGATTCTAGCTTCTACTGGATTTTGAAAACTGATTCTAGGACTAAATGACAAAATCTGAAATCTGTACTTCGTCCGGGAGGTATTTTGCATGGCGGTACTTTGTCTCGAGGGAGTTTTTCCGGGAGGTACTTTGAATGGAGGGAGCTTGTCGGGAGGTACTTTGAATGGAGGGAGCTTGTCGGGAGGTACTTTGTATGGAGGGAGCTTGTCGGGAGGCATTTTCTCTGGGAGGAGATTATCCAGGAGGGATTTTGTCTGGAGGGAGCTTGCACGGAGGGAGCTTGTCAGGAGGTATTTTGTCTGGAGGGAGCTTGTACGGGAGGCATTTTGTGTCGAAGGAGCTTGTACGGGAGGGATTGTGTCTGGAGGGAGTTTGTCCGGAGGGAGCTTGTACGGGAGGTACTTTGTTTGGAGGGATTTTGTCTGGTGGGAGTTTGTCCGGAGGGAGCTTGTACGGGAGGTATTTTGTATGGAGGGAGCTTGTCCGGGAGGGATTGTGTCTGGGAGGAGATTGTCCAGGAGGTATTTTGTCTGGAGGGAGCTTGTACGGGAGGTACTTTGAATGGAGGGAGCTTGTCGGGAGGTACTTTGTATGGAGGGAGCTTGTCGGGAGGTACTTTGTATGGAGGGAGCTTGTCGGGAGGTACCTTGTATGGAGGGAGCTTGTCGGGAGGTACCTTGTATGGAGGGAGCTTGTCGGGAGGTACTTTGTATGGAGGGAGCTTGTCGGGAGGTACTTTGTATGGAGGGAGCTTGTCGGGAGGTACTTTGTATGGAGGGAGCTTGTCGGGAGGTACTTTGTATGGAGGGAGCTTGTCGGGAGGTACTTTGTATGGAGGGAGCTTGTCGGGAGGTACTTTGTATGGAGGGAGCTTGTCGGGAGGTACTTTGTATGGAGGGAGCTTGTCGGGAGGTATTTTGTCTGGAGGGAGCTTGTCCGGAGGTATTTTGTGTGGAGGGAGCTTGTCTTGGTAGTATTTTGTCAGGAGTGATTTTGTCAGGGAAATATTTTGTCTGGAGGGATTTTGTCCGGGGGGTATTTTGTCAGATGGGAGCTTGTCTGGAGGCATTTTGTTTGAAAGTATCTTGTTTTGAGGGACTTTGTCCGGAAGGTTTTTTTGTCTGGAGGGATTAGACCGCATGGGATTTGCATTGATTCCTTTTTTCGGAAGACATTTTTCCGAATTCATGAAAGAAATAGCAAAAAATCCATAGCAAGCTCTTCATGGGATTCAGTTCGGCTTTTTGGCCGATGAAGCCTGCTTGTCAAAATATTGGATCAGGGCTGTTGCAATGGACAGCACAGTAACTGATTCCGTCCCTGTATTTCAGCAACTTACTGTAACGTTGAATATTTGCCACTTGTGAAAGAGACGCCAAAAAATCGACCATTCCAATAACTTCCGACAATTTATACAGTATTCCGACATGCGCTCGTATTTCTTGGTAAAGTTCGGATAAAACGCTGAAACGAAAAGTATCAGAGATAACAAATTGTGAGCAGTAGGAATTTTGCGAGCAAGACATTGTGAATGTCTTCGACCGTCTTCAACACGGAAGAAACAGGTTATTATTCTGAAACTCCTACTTCACCTGAATCAGTGCTAGCAATATCTATTTGTGTTCAAAATAATTGCATAATTAAATAATACAGGCAATCTTTCATGTTTTGAAATGCAACAGTTTTACTTCTTCTCAATGACGCAGGATGGCAATAAAGTCACTACACAGTCGCCAAGACACAGAAAGCTTCAGAAATGGGTTTGCTATTATTTGGCGTCTAGTCACAGGCCTGTGTTGCATGAACCAATAGCAACATCTGTGATGGGTTTGTACTTGTGATAAACCTTCAAACAACACTTCCGCAAATCGGCATCAAGATTCGTACTAACTGGGCAACATACGAATTTCCAAAAAGAAAATCACTGATGAAAATACTGATATTATGCATCCTAGATACATGTATGTTATGAAATTACAAAACATGCCTCTGTTTCTTCAAGTATGGATTCAACAAAATGTAGAATTGTTATAGCTCTAGCTGACCAATTAAATAATACAGACCGCATATCGCAATTCTAATCAGTTTCCTTGTTCTTTGATCTATCGAATTCTGATTGAAATTTCATAAACTAAATTCAAAATGAAAACTCTGAACACATGAAGGCTTATAATTCGCATCACATGAGCTAAGTCATTTGAATATTCGCAAACACTCTGGTGTAGACAATATTCCACCCCGCATTCTCAAGTTCGGCGCTCTCCTTGACGCAATTCTCAATTAATCAATTATCCAAAATCAATATCCTTCTTTGTTTAAGCATTCCTGTATTTCGACCGATTTCAATTTTACTCATTGTATCGAAAGTATTTGGAAGAATCATCCTCAACCGTGTCAAAGATAGCCTGACAGCATGTTACGGAGATCAGCAATTTGCCTTCAGACCATATAGATAGGAAGTGTATATATTCATAATGAAAATGATAACATGACATGTAACATAACAAGAATATGACAGAGAAAAAATACCACTTTATACATACAAAATAATAAAAAAACATCTCAAGCTACGGTCATTTACAAATTTACAAAAGTCAGAAAGTTACAAAAAGATGTACACCATGACATCAGGAGTAATTTACCAGACTGGATACAAATGGTATGAGGGAACTACGACGAATATTGGTACGACTATATGGAATAATGACACTGCGTGAGTCAGTTACAGCTTTCGTTGCAGCCATGAAAGATAATGCGCTGAGCACGTCGATCGAGGTTTTCGAGTCTCTCAGATAGTGTCTTGTTTAGTTCACCAAAACATGGTGAGGCATACTCCATTAGACTTCGGATACAGCTTGTATAAATGAGATGGAGCTTGACTTTGTTCAATAGAGGTCGCAGCTTCCGCAGTAAGTAAAAACGCTTCTTCACAGTTGTCTCAATTCTATGAACATGCGCAGCCCAAGATAGATCAGATCTAAAAGTCATGCCCAGAAGTTTGACAGAATCAACCAAAGGAAGAACTTGTATCTCTGGCAGCTTGAAATTGTCTTTTTCAATTTGACTTTTTGCTTTGTTTAAAGTCAAGTCATCTTGAATGCACCATTCCTCCACCGTTGCAACCTCCTCCCGGATATAGACTTCCAGATCGTGAACAGAATCCTCTTTTCCGGCAGGTAGCACAAAGGTGATGTCATCAGCATATTGAAAAACGGTGGTCTCCGTGCGACTGCTTGGTAGGTCAGATACGAAGGTTGAGAAGATGTAGGGAGACAGAACTGAATATGGTTCAACAACCGGTGCTCTTGCAAAGATACTCATCTGACTACGCAATGCATGGATGATGTGAAGGAATCAGCCATAGATCAAGTATATTAGGTAGAGTAGCAAATCCCCAATGTCTGTACAGTTTCCATTTCATTCAATATACATGAGCCGAGACCCACTACCACCTGTGAGATATGCAAACTTTTACACTATTGGAGAAATTTACACGATCTCCACAAGTCTTCCATGACAACTTGGAGAGGTAACATGGTCTGCTAAATTAGCAATTCGATGGGTTACCATTACTAAAAGCTCAGGTTTATTACAGTAAGATTATTTTCTTCAGCGTGATTGTATCACAAACTGCCACTGAAAGAACAAAACATCTTAATGAAAGAGACATGATCACAGTGAACTTCAAAAGATGTAAATGGGTCCACATTACTGTTCAGATTCACAAAATCATGCCGATGAAAATTGAATTAAAAACATGAAATTTCAGACAAGAAAGGACAATAAGATATCAACTTATCCATGCGGGCTTGCATTATAATGCGGTTCATGAAATTTCGTTGGTAATCAGTTTAATTTCCGCTTAATTAAGATGCTTGTAAACAAATATTCATTCCTTTTGATATCCAACTTGTTTCATACTACTTATAAAGGGGCTTCATGTCGGTAGTATGAAAATTTGCAAAATTTTCGCTTTTTAGAAGCTGCTCAAATAATGTTTTGGACCACAGGAACGTGATCTCCGTAAAAAACTGAATCTTTTCATATAAAAATTTTCACTATAGATATTTTTTTCAGTCGACACTTACTCTGTAGTATCAGGTGTCCTCATTACATGCATAGATTTATCTAAGGCATTTGATAAGCTTGTGCATAATTACCTACTGAGTCATCTTATTGAATTGAATTTTGATCCTAGCTTTACTTCCTGGCTCAAATCATATTTGAGTGATTGAGTTTACAGGTCACGGTAAACGGGCATCGTGGTCCAGTGATCAGAGCTGTATCGGGTGTGCCGCATGGTTCGGTCCTAGGTCCATATCTTTTCGGCGCATTCATGGGGAAAATGGCGCTCCAACTTAAGGATATTCAGCTCGTCTTGTATGTTGATGATCTGACGGCTATTCAAACGGTGCATAAAAATTATCCGAATTCATATATTACTGAAAAATTCAACTGTTTTTTGGATATGGGTTTCACTATTAACAAGAATAAGTCCAGGCAGATGCTAGTAACGAAACCGAGTGATTGCAGAATTTCGTCTTCCATAACTTGTGATTTACAGCTTTCGTCTTCGTGTAGAATTTTGGGTCTTATCGTGAATGACTTCTTTAGATGGGATGAACAAATATCAGATGTACTGAAGAAGTGTTCTCAACGTCTTCATGCTATAAGAACTTTGAAGAAGATAATGCCTCTAGATCAGCTCATCATTGTGTATCACTCCTTGGTTACATCATGTATCATGTATGCTTCACCTGTGTATGGGAATTTTCCTCAAAACTAAGTTGGAGGCATTTCAAAGAAAGGCTCATCGGACAACATGCGGTTCTTCATCATGGTAATGTAGTAAGTTCCCCCCGTATAAGCAGCAAATTCGAGGATACAGCTATGAAGTTCCTATTGAAATGTGAAACCAGTCCAGTTGACCCAGTTGTACCGCAGCGCATGACATTTAGAAGCAAATTACGGATGCCAATTTGTAGAATTGTAGCGTCTCAGTTCGTTCGTCCCATGGGCGACGTATTTGTGTAACCGAGCTTAGATTATTCTACTCTATGTTATTTCTTTCGTGATTTATTTCTCACATTAATCTCCTATATCAAATCCATGTTTTTCGATTGCTACCTTAACCTTACAGCGTTTTGAAAATTTTGTATTGTGATATTGTGTTATTCCCATCTGATGTCATTATGATTTTCAATCTTCAAAAATAAACAATTTCTTACTTACAAAAATAGGCGATTTGCATTCAAAAATTATTTTCAAAAAATTTACTTGGCTAAAGCAGGTGTGATTAGGGATGTAAATGTGACCATCATACTGCAGACCTAATTCTGAAGTTGTAGAAAAAACAAAAAAGCTTAGAACGCCATTTAAAAATATCTAAGGGAATACATAACTGATATATATATATATAGAACATTCTTGAAACCCTACTTGAGATAATTTGATTTCCTTCCACGATGATAAATAACCATTTAGACTTCCTTTCAAAATATCAAAAAGGGTTATCAAATTGCTCAAGTAAACAGAAAAGTCAGTAACTTACATATCTCCAATTAAATATACTTCTGATAAGGATTCTCTCAATCTTTCTGAAAGAAAATGAAAAGTAGATAATGATAGATAATCAATTAAATATTATTGATCATTTTAACTGTAAACACAGGATGGATGGATCAAAAGGACAAATGTTCGACACCGGATTCGGTAACTTTAGGTCAACATTTCACTCCTCGTAAGTAGCCTGAAGAAATCCTTGCTGTCTGAGTCTTCAATGACTATTCATTGCACGTGCATGTACATTTCTGTGTAGTTTGAAGGTATTTCAACAGATGATAGTGTGTGACCGAACTTAGATTGAATAAAACTAATATAAAATTGTGCCTGATTTCGCCTATCAATGCGCCATAGACAATAGAAGGCTAGGAAAGCTGAATACTCATATCTGGCATTGCAGAGTTGACTTGTATTGTAGTTCTCATTTACCGGACAGGTCCTACTAAAACAAAGTTCTTTTCTGAAATGACTAGAATTCTTGAAATCTTCGGTGCTTATACAGAACCTGTGATTCTTGCTGGTGATTATAATATTCACATCGAACGGTCAAGTGATATGAATGGACAACACTTACTTAATTTATTCGAATCTTTAGGTTTCATTAACCATGTCACACAGCCTATACATATTCATGGTGGTACGTTGGATCTGATATTTACACGGAATGATAATCATATGTCCCCTATGAATTATTTGGATTTAAGTGTATCAGATCACCGACTTTTATACTGGAAGTCAAGTATTCGAAGACCAACTCCAGTCTATAAATCGATAACCTATCGCCCATGGAAGTTTCTTGATGTTGAGATGCTTCGCTCATTATTGGCTAATTCCATTCTATGTGATATTGTGTCTTGGGCGGATCTTTCCGTGGATCAACTTGTCGATCTCTATAACACAACAATAACTGATATTATTGATCAACTAATTCCCACCAGGACCATAAGAAACTGTCAAAGAAAGTCCGATCCTTGGTTTGATCAGGAATGTCGACATGGTAAACGCTTACTTCGTTGGATTGAACGCTGCGCTAAGCGCAATTCATCAAGCGATTATGACTATGTTCATGAAACATGGAATACTTGTAAAGCGTTATATCGCCAACTATTGAAATCCAAACGTAAACTTTACTGGCACTCAAGAATGCATTCAGAAAACGGAAATTCACAAAATCGTTGGAGATACTTCAATGATATACTTGGTAGAGGCAGATCATCCACATCTGACATTCTCACTGCTACTGACTTCGAACGCTATTTCTCAGAAAAAGTTGAGACAATTATATCTTCGAGCGGCTCATGTGACTGTGGTCCACAAAACTTCTCTACTCCTGTGAATCATCGCCTTGTATCAACATTCTTGCTTGTTTCTGAAAATCAAGTTTATTCAACTATATGTTCATTACCAAATAAATGCTCAAGTACAGATCCTCTGCCAACTCTCATGCTGAAGAAATGTCTCGATTTACTTTTACCATTCTTGACAAATCTAGTCAATAACTCACTTACTCTTGGTCATTTCCCACCTGCCTTGGCATCATCATGCGTCACTCCGGTTATGAAAAAAGACAAAAAGAATGTTGATGATCCATCTTCATATAGACCAATCAGCAATCTTAGTTTTATCTCCAAACTGATTGAGAGACTGGTTTTACAACAACTGAGGTCACATCTATATTCAAATGACTTACTTCCTCAATATCAGTCAGCATATCGTAAACTTCATTCGACGGAAACTACTATCGTCAACGTAATAAGTGATTTACTCTCTTCCATCGATAAAGGCGAAGTGAATTTATTGGCAGCTCTTGACATAACGTCAGCATTCGACACTGTCTCCCACGATATCCTCCTCACACGACTTCATAAATCATTTGGTTGAAGTGGTGTCTTTCTCAACTGGTTTGAGTCTTTCCTTGTTGGACGCTCCCAATACTATCGATTCAACGATTCGCGATCATCCACATCTCAAGTATATTGTGGAGTACCACAAGGATCCGTCTTAGGGCCTGTACTATTTACCCTTTATAATGCAGATATATTTCAAGTAGTGACGAGTCATAATCTCAATGTCCACGTTTTTGCAGACGACATTATCATCTATGGTTCATGCAATTCTGGCAATGAGAGTTCCCTATCTGCAAAAATATCTGACTGTATCAGCTCCATTAAGTCGTGGCTTAAGGAAAATCAACTTGAGATGAACACAAAGAAGACCAGTTTAATGTGGTGTGCACGCGACAACGCCTCGGTGATCCTCATTTGGAACCTATTAATGTCGACGGATATCCCATTATGCCAGTCGATCGTGTCCGTTACCTGGGTTTTATAATTGATCAAACTTTGACATTTTCATCACATGTCTCAAAAACTGTTTCCTTCAGCTTCAGTGCACTCCGGCAAATTCGGACTATTCGAAGGTTTATTTCAAGTACTGATGTAGCCTATCTTATTTCTGCTTTTGTGTTTCCCTTGATGGATTATTGTGCGGCTGCTCTATCTGGTATTACAAACAACTTGATGAACCGTCTACAAGCGATTCTGAATGCCTCGGTACGCCTTGTGTTCAACCTACCTCGATATTCACACATTTCTACGCACTTGAAAGAAATGAAATGGTTATCTGCTCGATGCCGTCTTGACCTTAGATTGGCAGTGCTCGTATTCAAGTGCATACATGACCAGGCTCCTTCATACCTTTCTGATAGACTTACGTCTGTCAGTGAGATCCCTGGCCGATCCAGACTTCGTTCCTCTTCTAAAAACATGATTCAACAACCAAAGTGTCGCCTATCTTCAGTCGCAAAATCTCTTTTTGCTTCTAGGGGTGCTCAGGCCTGGAATGCGCTGCCCTCTAGTTCCACATCTCTGCATTCAATTTCTGCCTTTAAAGTGGACGCTAAAAACTTTTTATTGAATAACTCAATCTGATGCTATTTCATGTACTTTCAGTGTAATTTTGCGTTGATTATTTTATAGTTGATTGTTTTTAATTCTTTTGTAAAAAGACCTTGAAGCTGTATCAGCATTATGTCTTATATAATACAAATCGTGATCAATCAATCAATCGATTGTGTTAATTTCTTATATTTCCGGTTCATCTAAATTTGAGACACCGGCATAGAGTAAGTATATTAGGTAGAGTGGCAACTCCGCATTTATTAAATCCCCGTTGTGTATACGCTTTCGATTATATTAAATGAACTCGAGGGGGATACAGGTGCTATTGTCACCAAATGTGAGATATGCAAAGTTTTGCAGAAATTACAACGGAATTGACATGATCATGATGGTATAATGCAGAAGGAGCTGATGCTATTTTATAGATTCCGTGTCGTAACAGCCTTGGAGAGGTAATATTTCATAAATTAGCAACTCGATGACCTGCTGCTGCTTCCATGTTGAACCTCAAGAGTATTTTCTTAAGCGAGATCATATCATAATCAACCTGCCACTGGTAGAGTAAAATCACGTAATGAAAGACAATGATTTCAATTAACTTTGAAAGATGTAGATATGTCCACATCTATATTCAAATTCAAGAAATGAAACATGAATGCCGGTGAAAATTGAATTAAAATCTTGAAATTTCAGCCAAGAAAGCACGAATAATTTCACGACTTTTTCATGAAGACTTTCATTATAATACAATTCATGAAATTCCCTTGATAATCTGCATAATTTCCGCTTAGTTAGTATGCTTATTATCAAATATTCATTCATTTTGATATTCAACTTGCATCATGCTACTTATAAAGGGACGTCATCTCGGTAGTATATAAATTTGCAGAATTTTGACTTCTTTAAAACTGCTCAAATAATTTTTTGGACCACGGGAACGCAATCTCCATAAAAAACTGAACCTTTTGATATAAAAAGTTTCACCGTATACAGATACTTTTTTTGAGTCGACAATACCTATGTATCCCTACTCTATCTATGGACACCGGTATGCAAAATGTTCCACTGAATGTCCCTCTTATGAGGAATGATTTGGCTCACTTCCAGAAGACAGTAGAGGAAGCATGCTCATGAAGTCTAGAACACATTGCATGGCTATTTCAAAAAACCCGATAAAATCCACGTATCCGGAAATAAGGTATAAATCAAAAGTAATTGATTTCAGCGGATACAAATTGTATTAATGAATAAATTAACCAATATTTCGCCTTACGGCTTTCTCAAGGTCACAAAATAAAAGCAGAGATGAAGCATTTATATACAGAGCAAGATATGAGTTCACGACAAGTAGGAGAGAAGTGTTCTCAAACCTCGAAGTCAATGTGCAAGCCTTGACATCCATTCATTAATGCCCGCTGTGACGACGAATGTACATAGCCTCCAGCGAGCGCCTTTTCTGAGTGTTGCATGGCTAGCTCCGCCGGTACAGAATGATTGAGAGAGAGAGTATTTGACTTGGTAATCACGTTGCTTGTCATCCTTGATCGATTTCTTTTCGAGTAATGATGGATTAACATTCGTAGACGTAGACATTCATGCTTCTCTTCAATTCCTGCTTGACTAGGACGATGGACGATGTCCTAAAAGGGCTATTCACCAAAAGCTATTCAAAACGAGGAAGATCAGCGAAAAGAGCAAGAGCCTAGCTAGAAAACGATTAGATCGAAAGCATAAAAGATGGGAAAATGAATGTTATAGAATCTGGGCAATTTTAGGAAGACATCAACCTTCACCTTGAGATATTAATTTATAATCTGAAGAATAAGTTACAATTTTAGGCAGAGACAAATTAAAAACTAACTCTTCGCAATCACAAGGGACAGTAGAAATGAATCGCAATCGCCTCAGTAGTTTCAAGCTGAAGCCTGCCACAACAACGTCTTCTAGTTGTTATTATTGACATCTCAACTCACAAGATGACTGGCGATGGAAGAGGAAGTTGTTCTCAGTGTCTTTGAGTTCTGATGCAGCCATTTTAGATCGTGTCCAGAGATAATCGGCACAGGTTCGTCAACTGTGCTTGACGATAATAGCTCACAACTATTACCACCAGCTAATTTCCATTATGAATCAAGTTCCCCCTTAACCCCTGGAGTGTGTTGTGAAATGCCATCTGGTCTCAATGCATGACGGAAGGGGAAATCCAACCTGTTGTCTCATCGTGACAAGGGGGTGAACACCTCAGGGTAGCCAAAGCAGGCGCTGGGATCGAGTATCGGCGGTATAGCCGGCCAACTCAGTTAATGCCACCGACCGACTTCGGGCGTATGAGCATAATGTGATTGGTGTGAGAAGTTGTTCTTGATGGAGGAAATACCATCTGAAGTGTGGGGCGCGGAGGTCTTCGGAAGGGCCAACGGCGTGGGATCGGATGAGCGCTGGAGACGATGTTTGAAGGGTCCAGTTATGGATGAAGTTGGTTTACTTTAACCGTTAAAAAAGAGGTTGCGTCAGGAAGAGCATCCGGCGTGAAGCTTGCTACAATTGTACGATGAAACGGCCCTTAGTTCCTTGCAGCCCTTCAGCGGGCAAAGGGTGCGAAGAATCACCAGGCATACACATTACATAAATGGTTTAAAACCACAAAACATAAAAGTATGCACTATTAACGTGGGTACTCTTCGTGACAGAAGCAGAGAAGTGATGCTATCCAGGAGAAAAGTGGACGCATGCTGCATTCAAGAGGTGCCCTACAGAAATGAAGGCTGTATATATGTCAATCGGCAGCAATGATGAAAAGTACAAGTATGTACGTAATGACATATCCGCAAACGGAGTCGGCATTATGATGAAAAGTGCGTTCGCTGATAATGTCATAGAGGTTAAGCGGCACAATGACAGATTCATCTGCATGAAAGTCATACTGGGTGAAGCTGTGTGGCATGTTTTCTCTATTTATGCTCCACAAGTCGGCAGACCTACTGTTGAGGAACAGACTTTCTGGGAAAAGTTTGAAGACGAAATTGGCAAGATACGCCCTTTTGACGAGCTCATTATTGTTGCCGACGTAAATGCTCATGTTGGAACGTTCATGACAGGTTACGAAGAAGTTCTAGTTCTGTATGGTTACGGCGGCCGTAACGGTGAGGGTGCTACAGTTCGTCAGTTCATGCTTCCGATTGAATATCGGACCATACGATTTAATATAGTTCGCATCAGCGATCCTGGTAAGAACAGGGTCGCTGAAGCGATCAATAAACTCAATAATAAAATCTTCTAACCTAAGGGTCAAATTGCTATGAAATTGCACAATATGATCTGAGATGGCACTCTTATTATCTCCATTTGAAACGCTTCTACGATGTTCAGCATAACGGTCAGCAAACGGGCGATTTGTGGAACCTATGTAATACTCGTTACATGCAGGGCACGTGACTTTGTGACCACATAGGTTCAATAAAGAAAGCCATTCCGGTAATACCCTTCACTTTGACAGTTGGGTTCCCAGTCACGTCAAATCTAATTTCGTTAGAAATAGCTACAGGTATATTGAAAACCGTTGCTCTGATGTAGAAAGTTCAGATTTATGCAAAAAAGAAATGGAAAATAAATTAAAGAATAACGGATTTCTAACAAAGTTCCATAAGAAAGGACTAAATGCTCCAAATAAAAACATGACGAATAAAAGTAATCAAGTATTCCTAAAACTTGACTTTATTAGCGATGCTTCCATTCGTCAGTTAAAGAAATTAACAAATAAATACGATTTGCCAATAGCTATTGTAAATAAGCCAGGTAGAAATACCATTAGCAATTTGAACAGTTATAGGCCTAACAATAAATGTCAATGCAGTATTTGTCTCCAACTGCCGGATAAATATCATTGTTCTATGCGCTATGTGGTCTACAAAGTCACGTGCCCTGTGACGAGTATTACATAGGTTCCACAAATCGCCCGTTTGCTGACCGTTATGCTGAACATCGTAGAAGCGTTTCAAATGGAGATAATAAGAGTGCCATCTCAGATCATATTGTCCAATTTCAATCCCAATTTGACTCTTAGGTTAGAAGATTTTATTATTGGGTTTATTGATCGCTTCAGCGACCCTGTTCTTACCAGGATGGCTGAAGCGAACTATATTAAATCGTATGGTCCGACACTCAATCGGAAGCATGAACTAACGAGCTGTCACTAGCTGTATATAAACCCATTGTATTAATGGCTGGACTTTGTTGTCCATGATTAAGTCCGTGGCGGACGAAACGTTGGGTTTTTAACGCTCATATTTTAATTTTAATTTCAATAAATTGTCTGAAAAAAGCAGGGAGAGCCTATTTTGATTCCAATCATGAAAGTGAAAAATCACCTCCCGTATGACGCCGTTAATTAGAGAGAGGGAGACTTGGTGGTGGAATGAAGATGTACAACAGGTCATGAAGGAGAAGAAAGATGCTTACAAAGTTTGGCAGAGATCTGGAAAAGGGTCGGATCATCACGCCTACTGCATAAAAAAGCGTGAAGTCAGGCGTTGTATGGCAATTTCGAAGAGAAATGCTTGGGAGAAATGGAGTGAAGGCTTGACAACTCATGCAGGACGAAACAAGATGTTCCGGATTGCAGCGCAAATGAAGAAGGAAAGGAAAGGACTGACATACAAGGCACCCACTTCATCAAAGATGAAAACGATACAATCAAAATAAATGAAGAGGAAGTGAGAGAGGTATGGAGAAGTTACTTCGACCGAATATCAAACGAAGAGAACGCCATCTTTCTGAGCGAAGTTCCTCTAATTGAAGGACCCATCGAAGATACTTCTCTAAATGAGGTGAGGGAAGCTATAAAGAATCTGAGAAGCGGCAAAGCTCCTGGCCCTTCTGGTGTGACGGGGGATATGTTGAAATTTGGTGGAGATCCTGTCGTGAGAGTATTGCATGCCTTATTTCAGAAGATCTTGCACACGAAAGTTTGTCCTGAACAGTGGTGTAACAGCCTTACTGTTGCGTTGTACAAAGGTATAGGAGACCCTTCAAGCTGTCACACATACGACTCCTGGAACACGGTATGAAAATCTTCGAAAAAGGTCTTGACAAGCGACTCGGTAACACCAGTTTGCGTATCGTCAAGGAAAGTCATGTACTGAAGCGATTTTCTTCATCAGAAGATTGCAGGAAAAGTACATCGAGAAGAGTACAGTTCCTCATCTTCGTCGACCTCCAGAAGCCATTTGACCGCATCCCAAGAGCCGTCATACGATGGGCCCTCAGACGACAGCACGTCCCGGAAAGTCTGATCGAAATTATCATGGCTTTGTATGTTGACACCAAGTCAAGAGTTTGTGTTGCTGGTGGGACATCGAGGAATTCTGTATAGGCGTCGGTGTCCATCAAGGATCCGCTCTCAGTCCCGTTCTTTTCATCCTAGTGATGGAAGAAGCTATTAAGGATCGTAGAAGAGGTGGGCTGACGGAGCTGCTGTGTGCGGATGATTTAGTACTTACGGGCGAAAGCAAGGAAGAGGTAGCTATGATGTTTAAAGAATGGAAGGAGGTTATGGAAAGCAAAGGCCTGACAGTGAACACCCAGAAGACTAAAATAATAATCAGTGGTAGCAAAGAGAATTCCCCGTTCAAGCGAGAAGATTCCCTTGAGGTGTGTGCGGCAAAGGTGTTGGGGTCAACTCCATTCTTTGTCAGCAATGTGAGAAATGCTGCCACAAGGGTTGCAGTGGACTCAGGTCTCTCAGCGGCATAGTGAATTTTCAATGTCCTACTTGTGTCCATGGCAGCAGAAGTGCATTAGATGTTGAGACATGTTGGGTAGACGATGAGTAAATTGAAATCGTGGAAGAATTTCATTATCTTGGTGATGTGCTTTGCTGCGAGGGTGGCAACGAACGAGCCGTTCGAGTTGGAATCGCGTCAGCCTGGCGCAAATGGAAGGACATCGCCAGTCTGCTCAGAAACCGCCACATTCCTCTCCGGTGCCGTGGTGACGTGTACAACTCTTGCATCAGGCCTGTACTTCTTTACGGTGCTGAATCCTGGAACCTCACTCAACAGCTGGTTCAACAACTCCGGTCATGTGAAAGAAGAATGCTTCGTTACATGAGTGGCATTTCACTGTCTGATCGGATCGACAGCGCTACGGTGGCAGGCAAGTGTGGCCTCACACCGTTAGACGAAGTAATCAGAGAGCGACGACTTAGGTGGTGATGGTCGAAGGTTCCCGTCCTCGTGGAACACCGAGGAAGACACGGCTCCAAATCGTCAATGATCTGCGAGTGATGCTCAGGACCGTTCTCGATGGAGAAGTCTCACATCGTCCAACCTCAACAGAAGAGGAAAAGAAGATGTTGAAAGGAGAAAGAAAAAAAGTAAGTAAGTGACAACTTTGTAGGTGAAAATTGACGTCTCTTCCAACCAACATGATGATTGAAAAAGCGAGAACATTTACGGGTCTGAGTCGACTGGCTCGCTTCTGCGGTCTATCTATTTAAGTACATGGGTCCGGTAGCGCATCAAATTGGATACCGTTCGGTGCGGCTGATCATATCAGAGTTTCATCATAATGAGAATTGACTTACAATTTCAAAATTCAACTTTTCATTTATAGCGTAAACAAACACTGATAACTATTATGCTTACGTACATTTTTGCACGAATTTGCATGGCTCATTCATTTAGGCAATTAGCAACAACGAGATTAAATAAACGATAGATCAAATTGCCATGCAAAAGATGTGCGGCTGGTAGGATTCGAACCTACGACCAAGGTTAACTACACCTGTGCTCTAACCAACTGAGCTACGAGCCACTTACGCGACTGTGTCTATTGGCAGGATCAAACCCTCACCACCACACATCAGTTGTCAAGTCAATAATAATCAATGAATAAATAACTCGTCACAATTGTGACCGCCGACATTAAGGCAAGTAGCGGGGATTGATTGTCCACCAAAGCATCTTAAACCATGTCGTGAACTAACGAAGACTTACTTAGCGTCATTTTTGTAAGTACAAAGAGAAGATAGAGATTATTTCGTGAGCGTTGGTGACGTTTTCATGTTGGTTTGAAGGCAGCCAAATGAATGTAGCCATCATTTAGCTAAAGGCAGCCATTCTCTTCACATGCGTTGTTTGATGAAATTTAGCGCATTCTTCTTTTCCTGAGAATTATCTAAGACGTTGAGATCAAGTTGATGGCAGGGCTAGACAGAATTTTCTATTCTTGAATTCTGATCAAATGCCTTGAGTTGCACGTTTTAAATGCAATGAAACAATCTATTTTTACACACTGATCAAATCATAGCGCTTGGAGAAGGAAGTCAGGAAGCAACAAGTACATAATCAGTAAATGACTGCGTGATCCGGAAATCGGATGAGATTGTAGGCTCAGAATTCTCGGACCAGTCGGCAATTCATTGCTAGACGCGCACTCAACCAATACTGGATTCAAAATGTTCAGTTCATACACGCCACAGAGACAGATTCATGTGCGTGTGAGTCAGCGGACATAATCCGATCCCAGTAATTGACATAGATATCCGTCTCTCTTTGACTTGTGTGATTGGCCAAGAGCGCGCATTGCAGAAATAGCTCGCATCAGCCAACACACGAACCTCGACGGTCAGATTGCAGGCAAGCCTGTCAAGTGAAATGTACACGTCTGTAACTCAGTCTTTCTTCGTGACAAATTCGTCAAATGGAACTATTATTCACAACACTCGTCTCTTTAAGATCTCTGTGTTAGTTTAATGTTGTGTCAATTTTCTGGTTCGTCTGAATTTGCAATAAGTTCAACTGAAAATTGATCTTCTTGACCCTTGTGTACATAGAGTAAGTAGTTAGATAGAGTGGTAACTCCGCATTTATTAAATACCCAATGCGTATACACTTTCGATTTTATTCAATGAACTCAAAGGAGATACAGTCGGAGTTGTTTCACAATGTGAGATATGCACATTTATGCAGTTTTGAAGAAATTGCAAAGGAATTGACGGATCATGATAGAAAAAGCAGAAGGAAATGATATTATTTTACAGATTGTGCGTGTCATGACAGCCTTGAAGAGATAATATTTTTTACATTGGCAACTCGATGACCTGCTATTACTTTCATGAATTAGAAATATGAAATTTCAGCCAAGAAAGCACAATGAGATGTCGACTTTTTCATGAAGACTGCCATCATAAAACGAATCATGAAATTCCCTTGATAATCAGCTTAATTTCCGCTTAGTTGCGATGCTTATTAGCAGATATTCATTGCTTTTGATATCCAATTTGTTTCATACTACTTACATAGGAGAGTCATCTCGGTAGTATATAAATTGGCAAATTTTGACTTTTTTCAAAAGTGCTGAAATAATTTTTTAGACCACGGGAACGTGATCTCCGCAAAAAACTGAATCTTTTGATGTAAAAATTTTCACTATATACATATACTTTTTTTGAGTCGACACTCTACCTATATATCCCTACTCTATGCTTGTGTAGTTCTAGCCGTGAACATCAGTACTGAGGAATGTCATCTATAGACCCGATCACGCAGACAAGGCAATTCATCTCTGTGATACGCCAATCATTACAATTACAAGTTGCAATATACTAACTATTGACAACTTTTTAAATAAATAGCAGCGCCACGTGTTCAGTCATGATTTAATCTACTCGATACACTTCGCCGGCTCTATTCATGGATAACACCGGAATGAGAT
This sequence comes from Prostheceraeus crozeri, assembly GCA_907163375.1. Classification (NCBI taxonomy): domain Eukaryota; kingdom Metazoa; phylum Platyhelminthes; order Polycladida; family Euryleptidae; genus Prostheceraeus; species Prostheceraeus crozeri. The sequence goes on along the minus strand of CAJQUW010002132.1, from coordinate 65,090 downwards.
TGAACAGCAAAAATGAACTTGGTTAACAGTTGAGAGATGCAAGGACACATGATCAGGAGATAAAAACCTGAAATCAGCACAGAAAGCTTCATCGACTCCATAAGAAATAACGAAAGTATTACTGAATACAAGATATAAGTAGGAAGAAGAAAAATGTCAAGAAAAATGAAATAAAGAAAGTCACCAAGTAAAACCCAAATTGATGACAGTTTCCTTCTGAGTATACAGATCAAGTTGACTGGGCATCCAGCATTGTCTCATTTTCTTCCTACCTTCGCGGATGAACAGCGGAAATAGACAGAATAATGTAAAGCAGAAACATAAAATTCAAACAAAGATCATTTCAAACCACAAACCGAGGCTAAACGTTGAGAAAACTTACCATTTATTTGTATCTGTAACAATTGTATTGCTAGAGACAATTATTTGTTCACACTCCTTAGTTATTCGGAAATGATTTATGGCAAATATCACAGTAACAGAAATTTAGAATACACAGATTATTCCGGACGCTTCGAGACAGAATCTCCTCGTCGTGGAAATCAACAAATGAATGTTTAGACGGTGAAAATCTAATAGGTCGTAAATTAAACAATTCTTCACGCGTAACAATTAATAATGACTTCAATAAAATAATCAAAATCCCCTTCGTGGGTTATGCATCACAGAAATTTAGTAATAAGTTAGTAAAAATATTTCGTAAACTTAACTTGGAATGCAAGGTTGTTATGACCTCGTTCAAAACTGGAAGATATTTCTCCCTTAAAAGTAAGTTAGGTCCAGACATGCAATCGCGTCTTGTCTATTGGTTTCAATGTCAGGTTGATCCTGATTGCCAACATATTGGCAAAACCAAAGGACGTCTGCATCAACGTAAACTTGAACACTTAAGTGGCAATAGTGCCATTGCAAAACACATAGAACAAAGTAACCATTGTTTTCGTAACTACAATGATTGCTTTAAAATCATTTACCGTGGAAACTCGGACTTTGAGATTAGTATTGTTGAATCTATACAAATTTTTAGTAGCAACCCATTGCTTAACCGAACATTAGGTTATAATGGTAGCTCTTATTTCTTAAAGATATTTAACTAACATTACCTATTGTTTAATTGTTTATACGTAGTATTTAAATAACCTTTTCTTCGTTGCAGATTGTAACCACGTGACTTATTGAACACTTATCAACAAATGATTTATCAATGAACAACTGAAGTAAGAATAGTAAAATGATTCAATAGTTTCAACAGCTCAAACTTTATATACTCACAACAAATTTGAAATTTCATCTTCTAAAACATTTCGAACTATATAAATTATTGAAGTAAATATATATGATTTGAAATTTTATTACATTCCAGATATACATTATTGAATAATACGGTTGGTAAAGGCTTAAATTAGCTAATAATAAAAAAGCTAAACAATGTGATAGGACCTCAATTTCATGCTCAGGGAAGACAGAACATGCTTAGCGGTTCATCTGTGGTTCAAGCGGCAAGGCAGACTATAAACGCTCACCCGCGCGTATTCATAAATATTTCCCATGTTTTAACAGCATCAGATCAAGTGATTTCCGACTCTTAGTGCAGCGCGTGTGTACGCGGATAGAAGAATAGAATGTCCTTAACCACGGATGTTTGGGGTGTTCCGTAATTGCGCGTGAATTACACGTGGCATGTCATCTAGTGATTCTACAATCTGTTGTGATCTTCAGCCAAAGCCAAAACAAATATAGAGTATTTTGTGTGCGCGGACTTTTCGGAAGGGGCCCAAAAGCAGACCCGTGGGGGGTCAGGACCCCTACGTTGCTGAAAATTGCATTTTAGGCATATCTGTACAATCACTGCACTTACTATATGACAAGTTGAAACACAAATTTGAATATGCTAGGCAAGCTTGAAATAGATTTGAAATAGCTTGCTCTAGCTTAGCTCACGAGCAGCTCGAATAATCAATTGACCATTTCCAGTCAAGAGCTGGTTAAACGCTAACATGTTGAAATTCGAAAGAAATACAATTGTAGTGTGCAAGTTGATGTGATGCTGTTAATAATACACGTAGATGGCAGGATATGGACATTCTGTTCATGAACACCGTCAAGGAGCCGACATTTTAAGACGTCAGCGTCATGCGTTGTATCTTAAAAAGACATGCAGACGAGTCGCTCCGCACTAACAAGTCATGTAGAGACTGTAAACGTGTGTGAAATTTGAAAACTAAAGATATCTATGATGAGTACGAGGATATCTATGTTAGCTCCTATCTTTTAGTGCATAGAAATTGTCCGATATCTTCGTTGAGGACAAATTAGTTGCTTTCAAACGTTCAACATGCGGAGATAGGAAAGCTTCTAGACATTTACTGCCTCTACTGCTCCATCTAAAGAAGAAAATGGACTTACCAAGCCATGAGTTGTGCAATTCAGGATATTCCTTTGTTCACTAACTTTGATGAAGACACTCGGTAATCGCTGCAGTGTTCCAGAAGGTAACTGAGATCTTATTATTTGAATGTAGAATCCTTTTCTGTTATTGTAGCTCACTCTCAGCGGAATACCTTCATCTTGTGATAATTTCTGCACCATGCTGGCAATATCGTTTACTTGCTCGGTGTATAATTTGCGTGCAATATCTAAAAGACCTGAAATATAATATCAATTGAAGGTCAGTCACCTTCTTTGGGACATTTGAAATCGGATACAAAATTGGGATCATTTTTCTGAAGCAACAATCATTGTGCGTAATTTAGCTGTGGAAAACAGAAGGCAACAATGTATCGCGTAATGATGATATCTGCATCTATGCATGTGAAAGATATTTTTGAAATCTTAGTTAGCGTATATCTACATGTGAATTCATGGCATTACTGCCCTCAAAAATCCATATTAATTTTATATGATTTATTCTTTTATGCTTAATTTTACGGTGTTCAGTGTTACTATTTGCTTTTATTGATAAGTACCGGTAACTTGATTGTTTGCGAAATTTTCATTGTATGTCACTCTCGATGGCTTTGGAGGTTATAAAAATGATTGAAATGAGTTTGAAATGTATTTCTGCGGAATTGGAGGGTATATAATGCACTATTTCATGCCCGCCAATTTCCTACAGCATTCTTGCCGTGCCAGACAGCCATGAACCGTCGTCCGTTATTCCAGCTAGAGAATCCACTAATGAATGAATTGGTGAATGGTTATTTCAAATCACTTTCAGATAGAAATTTGAGTATCTATTCGGATTGTTAAAACCTCTTGAGAAGCCAAATCTGCTACACTGCTCCAACTACCCATGACGAGCACTGCACGTCATTCGCTGGCAACTTCCTTGATGCAGAGCGAACAATGGGAGGATAATACAGCGATGACGTGCGAAGAGGTTAACATTCATAATTTCAAGTTTCTAATGAATTGCCATCTATTCAGACAGCAAAAAAAATATTTCTGTTTCTCTCCATTTTCTGTTACTAGCAGCAATCAAGAACTGTAATATTCATAGACATCTTGAGAGCAGCATTCGATAGCAATATTTCCAGCATGATATTGCAGTTCTTTGCATTTTTATCAGTGCATTTAAAAAGTGGTTCTTGCACGGAAAATCTGTGTATGTATTGAGATATCATTGCAGCTCCTCGCACTAGTGCCAAGAACTCTATATCATGCAGGAAATATAATACCGCATAGCTTATCGTGCTTCCACGTGTAATGGAACTCACTGTCTATGTTACTTAAAGCACTCTAGGCTTCGTGATTAAAATAAATTAATAAAAAAATTAAATAAAATAATTTAAATTGGTGGAATCACTGAAAGCCATAGAAATTAACAATACCATAGAAAGTCCTAGAATGGAAATTGCATGAAAATTATGGCACACTCCGGGGGAACTTAGTTAGGGCAAAATGCAACTTGTGCGATCTGCTTTCTTGTTTTCTGATTGGCATTTATATTTATCAAGCCAATTTGTGATCTGGATTGTTGGCCCTTGTCCAAAGACCATGTACTCAAAAGCAAAATTGAATTTACAAAATGCTGCGCCGACAGGATGACAAAGAAGGAAATCCTTTTAAACGTTCTGTACGTTCATTATTTCGAAATATCGCTCGCATAATCGATCAATAGTATAATCAGACACATACGCAACTTGTAATGTCGATTTACAGAACATGGATTACTCCAGCTTGAAATCAGAGGCCAAGAAATCTGAAAGTATTCATTTTGCTTTAAAGGGTTCCCCTGTTCACTAAATTTGAATAATTTTCAAAATCTCTACATGCATTCGAATATCAGTTTCCAAAATATCACATGTGTCATTCAATGATTAATTGAAAAGTTCCAGCGACATTTCATTTATTTGAGAAATGATTGTCGGTAAAGAAACTTTCAATGTGCTTGTTCCAGAAAAGCACCAGGTTTCTTAGCCGCTTGAAAAAGAAATTATCCAATAATTAGACTTTCTATCGGTGTATTCTTCAGATGTTCTTACAAACCAGTACACCGACTACTTTCAATTATGACTTTGTGAACCAATTTTTAATTCTCATTCCAATATTGAAACATTGGAAACTAGTTGTCAGTGACTGCTACAAATAGACACAGTATATTAATCCATGGAATAGTAGGCTATTTCACATGAAACAATGCCGCCATCTCACTTGCAATTCTCTTCATGAAAATCCTGTAATTATTTGTCAACAACTTCCACAACCAACTTGGCAAATAATTTCACTATGATACAATGTTTTAGATCGAATCTGATCTACAAACCATAGATTTTTCCATGTGCCATCATTGTACATAGGCAAGATATCAAACTTCCATTCTAGTGTACTATTATCTACTTCTATGTTGAAAGCTATGTGGTAATAAACATGTCATGGATTTTGCGGGCAGAAATATCAGACGGTATGGGTAGCTAGCGCAGTCTCGCCTATGTCTGATGTTTCTGACGTAAATATCCATGATATAGCGCTACATTATGAACACAGAAAAATCAAGACATAGAAATACTGCGAGACGTAAACTACAAACCCTAGCACTCATAGAAATAGTAAAAATGAAGAAAAGAAGAAATCTACCACGGAAGAGAAACAGTAGCGATAAAATCCTCTTGAGGACAAAGGTCTGGATTGTTTCGCTTAATTACAAGAGAGGATATCATAGCGCTGGTGCAAGTATCATTTGTGCAGAAAGAAGCGGGCTGTGTGTGATCTTCGCTTATCTTGGCGTAATTACTTACTGCTGATCGACTTTAACTTGCCTTCCGACAGCTGCATACAATAGCATTATGTCATGGAAATATCGGACAGTCTGGGTAGCTAGCGCAGTCTCGTCTATGTCTGATATTTCTGCACGGAAAATCCATGACATAATACTACTTTTTAGAGACCCGACTTGACTTCTTTTTCAGATCTGTGATTCCACTTTCTCTTATTCATGTTAATGATTAAATGAATAATGCAAACACCTTTTATACCGCATATCCCATCAGGGTAATTCACATTCATGGTGTGTTCTGTTCAGAGAATGCACCAGATAGCTACAGCTATCTGCTACAGATAGCACTAGCTTTTTCTTACTGCCATTTAAAAGTCAATAGATTCAATTGTCCAGTTATCAAATTGTCTGTTGCAATATCAGATGTGAACAGAAAATTGTGCAATTGGTCGCAGATGTCCTGATATCCGAATCAAAGAAGACCCAAGTATGCAGCAAGAAGATTGAGAAACCCAAAGATGAAAAAAGCTCAATAAGCAAGTACATCTGTGATTGGATTCGATTCTCGTGACAAAGGATCAAGTCTTATTCCTCGCCCCGCAGGGGGAGGATCTGTCGGAAGGACTCCTCTAGTTTTAGAAGTAATTTTTATTCGTTATTGCGCTTAACAGCAGGGTTTTTTAAGTATTTCTGATAGTGTTAAAATCCGTTTGCTTTTCTTATTAGATCTGCTTTTACAATTAGACTGCATCTTCTGTATTATGCTTCAATAGGTTTCATCGATCACATGAGTATCTATCTATGAGTATCCACAAATGTCTGAATAATATTATGCTAACCGCCATTTCTATGGGATTCGTTGATTTGAAATCCGATTTATGATATTTCTTTACATGTCATCTTCTGAGACATGAGAGGTACCTTGGTGTGTATATGACGTTCACGTGACATTCAAACGTTGAAAAGCTTACTAGAAGGTCAATCCTTTTATTTCAAGTCTTAAGGAGCAACATTTCTTCAGGAATGTCAGCTGATTTATCTTACAATAAAAGGTGTGAGAAAAAGTACAACTGGAAACCCACCTTCAAGTTCCAGGCATTCAAGAAAACAAAACTTCGCATCAGACAGAACCATTCACAATTCATCACATGCTCTCAGTGGCACGGATGCCAAGATATCTCTCTGCCGAAACGAGAGACCATGCAGTTGTATGAAGAAATTAATGGCTTGGTACTAGTAGTTATACAATGTATGGCTGCGTAAAGCTGAAACATTATCATTGTGGCCATTCATTGAAAAGGACCGCGATAACTTTAAGTATATACAGGGTTTCCGCGGTTTTCAAGGATCGTTTTTCCAGGAGTTTCCAGGAGGTTTACATAATTTGACTTACAAGCGGATTTTACATACTTTGTGATATAGCCTATACCAAATACAGGTTCTTTGCGTTACATATGCAAGAGTAAAGCAACTGATTGTACAATAGCTTCAACGTACTTTTCCACTTCAGCCTTAATACGAATCACGAATGAATCTGACCAGTCCTTTTCATTCATGAACTCTGGTCCCATGATTTGTAACGGTTAATATATTTCAAGTACTCAAAGTACGATGTCCCAATGTGGCTCAAACGTGCCTTTGATCATTTGATCTCCCCATGAAAACTCCTCGGTATTGCAAAGTACATGGATCGTAAAATCAAGACAAATAATCTGATAAAAAAGGATTTGACATATTTATTTTAATTCATCTTCTAATTTGTTCATTTGTCCTTCCAGCGCATCCTCTCAATGTAATTTTAAGCGACAAAAAAAGCAGTTAAAGAACAAATAAATACTTCAGAAATCTAACACTCACTTCACTGAGCAAATGTCGTTGTACATGTATACGGTCAGTCATGTCATATTTAATAATCTCCAAAAATAAATAATATTACTAAAAATTAGGGTTGTGCGCGCTGCACCTATACCAATATGCTTTACTGTAAGGCTTGAAGCACAATAGACTCATTTTGTCTGTTATCTCAGCCACAGCAAATTGAGAGTATAATATTTTAAGCATACAGTATAATTAATCCAACTAGGAGAACATGACTCAATTCTATTTATCAAATCAAGTCAAGCCTCATGATAATCAAACTTCTAATATCAATTCACTTCACAATAAATCTCTACGTCAGGAAAATGAAACCTTTTGAAAATCACGGTTGTGTCATAAAAAACGATGTATTTCCTGATGATGAGAGAAAATGCGAAAGCTGACGAAACTTCGGCAATTCAAGTTCATGGTAAGTCATTTTAGGCCACAGAATCCCGATTCCCGCGACCTCAGAATTTTGAAATCTCAGTGAATACAGCGTAGGCCTACCCTGCAGTTGCTCCTCTTGATAAGATGAAGGTTATCTTGGCATTCCAGTCGCCAGGTATTCGTCCGAAAGATTTTCTTCTTGATTGCTTGAAGCCGATCGCAATGTCGAGAGATCTTGACCTTCCGCAGAGTATTTTGCAGACGTGACATTGCTTCGAACCTGTCTACATTTCTTGATCTGTTCAGTTATTTTGAAAAAAATAAGCTTCTCTTTTTGCTGCATATCATTTTAAAATGAATCAATTAAAACCCACGTTTCGTCCGCCACTGACTTAGCAAAAATCATTTTGCATATCTACATAATTTCTATTTTCATCTAGTTTTCAAGAATTTCAATTTTTTTCTTAGAATTTAGAATTTTCATTAGAACTATCACACTTGGTGAAATCCAGAAAAAAGTGAACTTTTTGCAATTTTTTTGTCCCTCCCTGGTCTCCTCAGAGTTATTGATCAAACAGTCAACTATAATACATCATTTTGTAGGATTTCGTTTGCTCTATCCGGCCCACACATCATTTTTTATATATTTGACTGTGTATTATATTTTTCGTTCGCTTGAATTCTGAAAATACCCGATTTTTGCATGTCCCCGGAAATTTATCTACTTTTTAGAAGCCTGTGAAACATATTCAGCAGGCAAATGACCAAAGCTCTTTTATGCTGTACATAATGTCATTCACCCACGTTATCTGTGAGATAGCGTAGTTGTCTTGAAATTCATTATTTGGAGACTAAAAACCGATGTCCCCAAAATTTTGTGTCATCTCTTCGACGCCATGTATTCGGAGTTAAGGCAATGATAGAGATTCGCAATTTCATGGAAACTTTTGTTACGCAAGCTTCTTTGATATAGAGCGAGCATTTTAGTTATACTTCAAACATAGTTATTCTCAGAAATAAAAATTTAGTGTCAGGAGAGTAATGGGCAAAAGACCGTTCCAGGACACCATAAAATTCAAAAAATAGTATCTTTAAAAACGACATATATTCATGAATTTGAACCCTTTTTCAGGTTTTTAAGACCTAAATACATGAATTTAGTCCATTCAAAAAGTACCATTTTTGTCAAAAATGGTACTTTTTAAAAACGACATAAATTCATGAATTTGAACCCTTTTTCAGGTTATGAAGACCTAAATTCACAAATTTGGGCGTTTTTAAAAATACCCAATTTTCAAATTTTTCAAAATCTCAAATTTGAGAATTACAATTTTCTCGCTTAAATCAAGACCGTTCCAGGACACCGAAAATCATAGAAGTTGAGAATTTCAAATTCATGAATTTTATCCATCTTTCAGGTTTTTAAAATATATCATGTGACTAATAATATTTCTTTAAAAATGGAAGAAACAAAAGTGGAAGGAACTTCAGCAATGGAAGGAACCTCAAGAATATATCCTTCGTTATCATATGAACGTAGTTCTACTTTAATGGACATTGAAAAGATTAACATTGAAAAAATGAATAAAGAAAAACACAAAGATAGAGTACGTTATATGAAAGATAAGGAATCTCAATTATTATTAAGATTAGAGCATTATAAAAAATTAAGAAAGAGATGGACTCAAGTTAAGAATGTAACACAAGGAATTGGCATATTCTTAACAATAAGTCTAGGTGCTTTAACAATTGTTATATCTTCAGGTGTTTTAGTAATTCCAGTAGTTGCTACTGCTTTAACAGGTACGGGTGTTTTTGCAACTTCACTTGTTACAATGTTAGATAAATCTTTAATAACTAAGAAACGAAAATCATTAAAAACTAAGCATTTACATATTAAAGAAGTCTATGATAAACTACATTACTACTTTCAAAGAGTATGTGATGATAATGTTATTACGTTAGATGAGATTGAAAAATTTGATCAAATAGCTAATGAAGTAAATCAAATATCATTTCAATTACAGTCAGAAAAAGTTGATGATAAGAATAAACAGGGTGGCAAAATTTCTAGTGATAGTAAAACTTTTACTGGTGGTAAAATTTCTAATGAAGAAAATGACAAAATTTTTTTAGAAGAGCTAAAAACTTTAAGCGAAAATTTAAGCAAAACTTTATTAAACAAAACTTTATTAAAAAAACTTAAAACGAGAAAACTTTAAACGAAAAGATGTCAAACAACAAAGCAATAAAAAAATAATTTGTTCAGTAAAATGTTTTTGTTGTATTCCAATGTTACCACAAAATTCAAATATTATATTTTAAAAATGGATAAAATTAGAGCTGATAATTTTAAAAGAATAAAACAATTAGAAGAGTTAATAAAACAAAGAAATATTATGAAAGAAAATCATCTTCAACATAGAATGATAAAAGCTGGTATTCAATCTGATATGTTTGAAAAAATGCAGCAAACCGAGCAAGTAAAAACTGATTTTGAGAAAACTATGAAACCATTTAAAACTCTTGAAAAAGAAAGTACAAATAATGATAAACAAATTGATATAACAGATCCAGAGCACAAAACTATATTAGATGACTATGGATTACTAGAATCAAACATTAATAAGAAATTACCAAAATCTATGCAATTTGAACATTCTATTTCATTTATAGATGGAAAAACAATACCTAGATTTTATCTCGGTCAAAAAGAAATATTTCCACGACCTTTTCGAGGTTTAATTTTTTCACCAGATAAATCTCCTTTTAATTTAGATAGAAATTTTGTTAATCTTTTAAGAGGAGCAGATTTAAATAATTATGCTGTAGAAGATCTCATAAAATATAAAGCTATGTTAGACAGAGTTGGTGCAGTAAAATCTCTAAAACGTTATAAACAATTAGAAAATTTATTATCAACGGGGGTTAAAGTAGGAAAAGGTTTATCTGAAAAACAGAAAACTGAAACAACTGTATTTTTACCAGATGATCCACAAGAATTACTAAATAGATTAAATATTTTAATATCTGCAATAAAAGAAGGACATAATTCTAGTTTCAATGAAATTCATGCTATATTGAAAAGACTGTTAGAAAAGAAGATTCTAAATGAAGAGGATTATAAAAGTGTAACCGGTCATCTCTGATGTCCTCCAGGGCTTCGCCCGTAGCTGAAATATGTTGTTGTTTTTAATTTTTTATAAAAAAAATATTTCATAAAAAATATTTATTTAAAATTTTAACTAAAAAATGTGTTCAGCAGATTTAGACAAAATTAATAATCATTTAGAAAATTTGACAGAGATTTTGGGTTCATCAAAATTTAGTACGACGTTAAAAATTATAACAACTACTTCATCACACACTTGTAATTTAGAACCCATTCTACATTTGGAACAAAATAAAAATTATCAAATTGCATTGACTAGTTTCTCTACATTTAACACTATTCAAAACGTTATCAAAGATGTGAATGATCAATTTAGATATTCTACTGATAAAGGCAAAACATGGAAAATAGTAACTTTTCTTCCTGGTTCTTACGAAGTTGAAACAATATCAAATGAAATTAAGAGACATTTAGGTATATCATTTAAAGATAAGAAACAATTACATTTTGCAGTTGAACCGGCAGTTAATAAATTTTCTCTTACTTAAGACGAAAATCATCAAGTTGATTTTAATCATGATAGATCATTGTCAAAGCTATTAGGATTTAATAAACAAACCTATAGTCAAGGTTATCATTTAGGTGAGAAGATTCCAAAAATAACTGAAATAAATTCAATTGTTGTAAATTGTCACATTATTGAAGGAGGATATATAAATGGTAAATTATCAAATTTAATATTCAGTTTTCCAGCTTTTACTGTACCCATTGGTTATAGATTAAATGTATTTCCACAAACATTAATATATTTCCCTATTACAAGAAAAACTATTAACAACATTAACATTAGAATCACTGATGAGAAAGGACAAGAAATAAATTTTGGAGGTGAAGAGATTATGATAGATCTTTTGGTTTGAGAGGTATAAACTCCTACGCGAAGCTAGAGAAGTTTAATTTTCTTCTTCTTCTTTAGAAACAAAAAATAAAAAAATAAAAATAAATTTTTTTTATTAAAAAATGAGTGAATTACCTCCATTTAATAAAAAAAAACTTAAATTTAATCATCATCCAAATTTATCTAATAAAGTTTTGTCAGTTATTTGTGGAAGATCAGGTTGTGGAAAAACATATCTATTATTTAAAATTTTAACGACTCCAAATTTTTTGGATTATAACAATCTTATAATTTATACAACAACGGCAGAACAACCCGTCTATCAATTTTTAAAATATGGATTTGAAAATAATCTTAAAAAAACAGCAATTGCTTCATTATTCAAAGAATATGAAAAATCTGAAGATGAAGAAGAAATAAGTTCGTGGTGTGAAGAAGCAGCAAAAAATAATCAGTTAGTAGAATCTAATAAAAATAAGCATATAAAAATACAATTAATAGATGATAGTGGTAATATGCAAGATCCTAGTAAACTAGATAAAACAATGAAACATTGTGTAATTTTTGATGATTGTGTTAATGATAGAAATCAGTCAGTTCAGAGAAATTATTTTACAAGAGGTAGACATAATAATTGTAGTGTTTTTTATTTAACACAAAGTATGTATTCATTAGACGGCAGTGTTATTAGAAAGAATGCAAATATATTTATACTATTTGAAATAAATGCAAGAAACTTAAGTGATTTGTTAAGAGATCTATGTGTAAGAAATAAAGATGAATTTAAACAATCGTGTAACAATGCTTGGTCAAAAGATTATGGCTTCATTACAATTAATATTGATAAAAAAATTCATGAAAGAGTTATCGAACAATTGTTCTGTGACTGAAAGTCGATAGAAAATATTTTCGCGGAGTGATAAAAATATACAAATATAGTGTTATAATATTTTTTTATTTTATGTATATATCAAATTTGTCTATCTTAGAAATTAGAAAATTAAAAAGGTTCAGTAGTTATTCCATCAGGTAAAATTTTTCTTTTATCATCAAATGGATCTAATGCTAATTTATGTTCTTCTTTTAAATACATGTTATGTTTTTTTGAATTAAGTCTATAATTACATGCTGTTTTTATTTCATTATTAAATAATACATTTTTATAATCTTGAAATGTTATTTGATTAGCCACTGATGCCTTTGAAATTCCTTTTAATGTTTTATGTGTTTTAATATTATTAGTTGTATCATAACAGTAACATTTAGATTTTAAAAATATAGCTTCTGTTATGAAATCTTCATTTCCTTCTAATTCATCTTTTACTTTACATAAATCAGAAGGATGAATGATACCTTTTATTTTATTAATTTCTTCATCAAGTGTAGAATTATACGGTATTGTTAATTCTAAGAAAACAGAATCGGTATCTGTAAAGTGTAATTTATAGTTTTTGCCATAAGCAGGTGCTAAATAATCATATATAAATCTATACATAAATAGTTTAGCTAATTCTAATATAGTGAAACCAATTAAATTAAACTTATCATGTTTTACGCTAATTCGACGTAAATGTACAGCACATAGTTCATCACTAAATCTAGTAGTTCTTTTATATGTAGGCTTCCTTGTTAAATTTTGAAACCTATCTTTATCATAAACTATTTCAATATTTTGTCTATTACGCACATTTTCTAAAGTCTTACCATAAAATGCATTATTCATTAATTTGAAGAACACGTTTCCAAAATCATCTTTATTTCTTTTAGCTATTTTGCGTTTTTCAATATTGAACTCTATATAATTTTTTAACCACCTAGATTTTTGATAAAATAGTTTTCGATGTATTTTGGTGAGAATCATTCCATGTTCTAAATACCAATCTAGCATTCTTCCTTCAACAACATACTTTCCTTTTTTACTTTGTGTTAACATAAGTTTTTTTGTTGGTCTGTATTTCTTATGAATTATAGATTTTTGATAATCTGAAAAATCTTCTATATTGGGAATTTTGTTTTCGGGACAGAAAGGAAAATATTTTGTTTTATCTTTTATTTCATCAGGGTATACTAAATCAACTTCATATATATAACCATGATTATAATTTCCATCATATGTTTTTTGATAATCTAGAATATTACACCATGACATTTCACCTGTTGGTAATTCTTGTATCATGCAAGAAGAATATAAGCTATTAAAATCATAATATAACAAATAGTTTTCTCTCATGATTTCATCAATTGCATTTTCACGTTCTACTCCTTCTCGTTTCGTTCGAAAAATTTCTAATATTTTTTCTTTTTCTTCTGGAGATAAAGGTTTCATTATTCCATAATCATCAGGATTTACTTTCTTATTATAACATTTAACATATCTATTACCTAAAACTGATGAAACTCCACCTCTAATTCCAGATTCAAAAAATAATAATTTATCATATGTATTTTCTTTATAATGTTTAAGTTTAACATTTGTATGTTTTAATCCTGCTAACCATGTTAAACCTGGTGTAGAATAACAATAACATGGATCTATTCCGTAATATTCTAAACACATATCACGAAAGTTTTCAAAAGATCAGCTAGTATTAATACATCTATCTGTAGATATTTCATTGTATAATCATACACATTGTTTTACAATTTAACTCTCTCCAATTTTTTTCAGCTTCTGCATAGTCTTCGTCAGAAAATTGTGATTGTTTTAATGTTGATTTAAATTTATTTATTGGAGGAAGTTGTTCTTCTTCCATAATTTTATTCACAGAATTAAAATCAGTCTTCGACTGTGAACCACAGGTTTTATCTCCAGTTATATCAGTCTTCGACTGTGAGCCGCAGGCTATATACTCATACGGAAATATTCCTTTTAAAGGTTTTAAATTATATTTATTTAATATTTTACATTGTTCAGATTTCAAAGTTTTTCCCATAACATCTAATGAATAAGGAGTAAAAAATCTAAATGCATCTAAAATTCTAATACAACCTAATTGCATTGAAAAATATCCTTCTTCTGTTTTACATAGTACATTTATTTGTTGTTGTTGTAATTTTTCAGATGAAAATAAGTCTTTCATTACTAGATGGAAATCATATTTAGAACCATTATAGAAATATAGAGGAACAAAGTTATATTTAAATTTATTAGCATTAAGATTACAAGAATTATGTGCTGCACCTCTATATAATCCATTTAGATGATCATGATCTTTTACCTTGACGGCAGAGCCGTCGCTTCGCTTGTCAAGATATCTACCTTTGCCATTTTTATAATTTTTTGTAAATTCTCTTCCACAGTAATAACATTTTGTTTCATTAATAAAATTTAATTTTTCTTTTTCTGTTAATGGCATCATCGGTATATTTGTTTCAAGCAATTGTGAAAACGTCCTTGTAATTCTTCTACTTTCTTTGTAAACATTTCTGAACTATCTTCACCATAGTATTGAAAATATTCTGATTTAAATAATTCAGGATAATTTGAATGAATGTACATTCCCCAACATAATGGTTTTTGTTCAAATAAATATTTTTCTTTACTTTGTTCAGATGCACTTTTTTCATAATTACAAACCGAAGGTTCTAGGGCTTGGCCCGTACCATTTTCAGAATTATCATTTTTAGAATCGGGTGAAGCCCTGGAACTTTCCGTTCGATTTTGTGTCATATTAACATTATAAGCTTCAAAATCACAATAAATAGTAAAGGGTACTTTATTTTTAAAATACCATTTATTATCTTCTAAATAATCATCTTTAGGAAATGTGTTTCTGACTGCTTCATTTTGTTGACAATTCTCCAAATGTCTATTCATTTCTTCTTTAGTTCTAAAACTTGTCATACATTGAAGACAAGGAAAATTTGTATTATCTGAAGTTTTTGTAAATATAGAAATATATTTACACAATATGAAATGACCCTGATAATATAATATATTCGCTTGTGCTGGTTGTTTTGACTGTTCTAGTTTTTCAAATTTATCTTGATATATTTCATGTGTTTCATCAATTTCTTTTGCAAGATTAAATGTATTTCGATGAAAATTTTGATTTAATATTTGTAGCTGATAACTATATTCTTTATCATATTGTTCTTTATATTGTTGTAGACATTTTTTTAAAGATTCATTTATTTTTTGATTGGTTTCATTTTCTTCATTATTTAATTCTTTATTGTCTTCATTTAATTTTTGAATCGTTTCTATCTTATTTTCATATTTATGGCCATATTCTTGTACTAATATTTTTGTTTGTTGCTGATAATCTGTTTTACATTTTTGTAAAATTTCATTTAAATTTTGTAATTTTTGTTGATATTCTAAAGAAAAAGATAAATAATCGGTATCATAATTATAATTACGTCCTTTATAATAATTATGACTAATCATTATTGGTGATAGTGTTTTTATAATTTCAAATTTTTCAGTACATATTATATTTCCTTGGTAAAAAATATTATTATGCATGTAATTTCCCCTATCATTATATACTATTTCTGATTGACATAAATTTTTATTATTCAAATAAAATTTTTTTGAATCTGAGTAAAGTGGAGTAATTTTACCAATAGAAACATAATTCACATTTAATTCAAAAACATTTACTTCTATTAAATTTTTTTTCTTTTTATGAAACTTTATTAACCTATTATAATCATATGGAAATTCATCTAAGCCATCAGAAAGATCAAATTCATTTATGTATTCTTCTTTATTATAATGACTTAGTCTTTCTTTATGATATTCTGCAGGATGTAAATGTGCTATAATACTCCACAGAAAACAATAATCATCTTCATTTTTTATGTTGTTTATTTGTGGTGAACTGAAAGGTAAAGGAACATAACTACCACCAGTATTATTTTTATATTTATCAATTACTATTTTCTTAGATAGTATTTTAACAAATCTCCAACCAGATTCACGTAACTGGGCTTCAATTATACAATTTTCCTATTTAAGTATCATCGATTCAAATATGGGTTGTATATCATTTACATTATGAATTTCTTGCGAATTTGTAAAATGTCCTTGTATTATTTCTTCAGGAATTCCATCAGGTCCATTTTTTGTATAAAGTACTTCTACATTCATATAACATTTGAAAGATTTCTTAAATATTTTGAAAAAGTTTTTTAATACATTATAAAAAGTTTCATCGGTTTCATTATGTTCAACGGGCGAAGCCCTGAAAGACATCTTTGATGTCCCGCGAACAGACTGATTAAATAAATATTTTATATCTGTTACGGGTTCATCAAATTCATCTATTTCGTTAAATTCATCAGTATCTCTAAATAAATATCTTCCATCTGGTACGGGCGAAGCCCTAGAACCTTCGGTTTGTAGGGTCTCATCTTCACTATTAAAAACTTTTTTATATTCCGAATGTGAATAATCATCAAACATTTTTTTAACTTTTATATCAGTAGGCAATGTTTCTAGATAGTTTTTATAACTATTTAATTTTAATATATTTCCTTCATCAACTCGATCTACATTTTGTAAATGCAATTTACTATTTAAATGAGATTGATAACTTCTTTTTGTTTGCAACTTTTTTTTACATAAGTTACAATAAAACTTGGTATTTTCCATTTTTATATTTTTTAAAGAAAAAATTTGTGTTTTAATTTTAGATATAAACATTCTAATATCAAGGACTTGAGTCTTATTTTATATTATTATATATTTCACGTTCTTTAGTTATTTTTTTCTTTATCACATTAAGTTTTATCATATTAAGTTTTATCATATTAAGTTTCATCATATAATGTTTTATCAAAAGATAATTTAAATTTATTTTCACTAACTATTGATTCTTCATCATCATCATCATTATCATCAATTGATTCTTCATCATCATCATAAATTGTTTCTTCATCATCATAAATTACACTTTTTGGTATAGGATGCCCTTCCATGATAGGATACCATTCTCTTATTGGAATATCTAATTCTAAATTACATCTTTTATCTGATAATAATATAATAGAGAAAAATATTGGTCTTTGATCTCTTTTGGAAAATTTAATAACACCACCATAATCTGAATCACTTTTAGTTTTTATTAAAGATGATAAAATTTTAAATTGATTAGATGTAAATCCTAATTTAAATTTTGTAGACCCGACACATAGTTGTCTAACAGTATCTTCAACTATGCCATCATTATTATTTTCAATTGTAAGAAAATGAAATTTAGATAAATTTTTATAATTACTAATACTTTTATAATCTTTTTTACCATTTACACCTTTTTCAGATGTTACAGAATCATCATTATTATCATAAGATTCTTTAAGATCGGGCAAAGCCCTAGAACCTTCAGTTCGTTTATTATGATTATGATTATGGTCATTGTTAATAGTATAAGGTGTTGTCCACATATAAATTTTCTCTTGTTGAGCTAAACCATTTATATAAGATTTTAATAAATTAATATTTAAATTTGAATATAATCCTATATACGTATCATCATCATATCTTTGGGGCATTTCTAATGTTTCTTGTTTATAAATTGTATCTCTGTAATAAACTTGACATAATAATTCTTCATTATGTTTTTTACTCTCGATATGAATATTATATTGGTTTTGATCGTCAACAAATAATCTTATTTTTTCTTTGGAAAAAGATTTTAATTTTTTAACTAATTCTTTAATATTGATATAATTAATAATTTTAGTTTCTATCCAATCAGTATTACTAATTGGTAACACTGCTCTAATAAATCCATCAACATTATTATGACCTATTATAACCATATTTTCTTTATTTAATTCCACATAAGCTACATCATTATATTTACTAACAATATCCATAAATTTAATAAATGGATCCCCCGGAAATAAACAATAATTAGTTTCTATAGAAGGTAAACCTTTAGTCTGTTCTCTAAATATTTCGGCTTGTAATTGAAATAAAATATTAACATCTATACATGGATTATTATTATTATTATCAAAACATTTATTTTCAAATCCCGTTGATCTCGTCGAATAAGAAGAACAGGATGATGCGGGCGAATATAATTTTTTTAAATTTGCTTTATCCATTTTTTTATTTTTATTAGAAAAAATTTTACTTTTTTTATTGTTTTAAAAATGATGTTACCAAATGTTGGTGGAGGTGCATATATCCCGAATAATCGTGAATTAGAAATAGAGATAGAAAATTATATTATGAAAACTGGAGACGTTTTATCTGGTCCATTGCATCTTTCTATTCTTCCGCAACAAAATACAGAGTTAACAAATAAACAATATGTTGATACACAAATCAATGATTTAAAAGAAAAATATATAAACGATGTTTTGGTTCCACTGATGAATGAATTAAAGTTGCTAAAACTTAATGACAAATCATTAAACGAAAAATTATTAAAACTTGATAAAAAGGATAGAGAGCTAGAAGCAGATATAGCAAAACTTTTTAAAAAGATTTCTGAACAATCAAAAATTTTAATATTACTTTCTATAAATTTAAAATCTGCAGTCATTAAAAATAAACATCAGATAAAAATGTTAAAAGAACAATTAGAAGATGAAATAGAAAAACTACCTGAAAGAATTAAAAAAAATTTAAAGCAGTTACAAACTACATTCCAAAAAAGTGTTGATGAATTAAGTTCTAAAATTACTCAACAAATGAAAAAGATGAATAGAATAATAAATGAAGTAAACTCGCTTAATCAAAAAGTTGATAAAATGAAAACTCTTAAAATCAATTTAGAAAATGAATTAAAGAAAAATTTACAAGAAAACTCTAAAGAAAATAAAGAACAGTTAGATGCTGTTAAAAGACAATTAGATGTTCTTAAAATTAAGTTAAATGCACTTAAAACGGCGTTGAAGATGAATCAGGAGAAAATGCAAGTTAATAGAAAAGAAATTAAAGTACATCACACGCTGCTTGACGCAATAGATAAAGTGCAACAGTCAATTAATAAAGTTATCTCGAAGTTGTTGTCCATTCACAAACGTAAATCTTAATCGGAGCGAAGCTCCTCGAGGCTTTAGCCGATCAAAAATATTTTTTCCCAAAAGTCAAATTTAATCCTAAAAAATGCCTATAATTTATAAACACAATCTTAAACATTTTGCTTCAAATCAAAAAATTGCTCATGAACCACGTATG
This sequence comes from Prostheceraeus crozeri, assembly GCA_907163375.1. Taxonomy (NCBI): domain Eukaryota; kingdom Metazoa; phylum Platyhelminthes; order Polycladida; family Euryleptidae; genus Prostheceraeus; species Prostheceraeus crozeri. Next base: position 45,478 of record CAJQUW010002132.1, on the reverse strand, counting down.
AATCCTGTTTATCATTATGATAATAGAGAAACAGTCGGAACACAAAAGTTCCTAGGCACCGCAGGTGCCGTTCACACGGAAGGAGCTGGGATCTTCTCTGGTATTGGAAGTATCGTTAACTTAATTAAAAATAATAAAGATTTGATTACATCTGCTGCAAAAGGAGCAGCTGCTATAGGTAGTACAGCTAGTGCAATATCAAATGCTGTCAAGTCTCAAAACGAATTAAAACAACTAGAAGCTATTCGTAAACTTAGGAATGATTCTGAAGAACTAAAAAATTTAAAAAAACTTTCAGAGGAAACAAAAAACAAAATTGCTAACATAGCTGTTGGGGAAACCTTGAAGAGCGGAGCTCCGTCTGATAGTAAACATAAGAAGAAATCAGGCGTAGCCATAAAACGTTCAATTGAACCTACGGTTCGTTCAATTGAAGAAATAAGAGGAAATGGCGTGAGCAGCAACCTTCGCTTTAACCAGCAAAGCTGTAGCGGAGCCGGTCTAGCAAAATTCTAAAATTATGTTTTTTAGTAAAATTTTTTTAGTAAAATTATTTAAGTAAAATTATTTAAGTAAAATTATTTTAGCAGATTTTTTTCTGTGTGTGAGAAAAACAAAAAGTCAAATTATTTTTTATAAAAATGTCTTCGCTAATTGAAAATAAATTTAGATTAGACGATCCTCCGTTCGTCAGTTGCAATCAAAAAAACAATGACTATATAAGAATTGCTATGAATCCCGGATCTTCCAGTAGAGTAAATACTGGAGGTGATTTAATTTTTGAAGTTGATAATCAGCAGAGTTATATATATCTACCTGAGTCATTTTTACACTGCGAATATTCTTTGTATAGTGATGCCAATTTTACAACACCATTACCAGAAACCGATAATATTGCACTAGAGAATAATTTCTTTCCAAGATTATTTACACAAATGCGTTTAGATGTTGCAACTCAAAATATAGAAACAATAAGTGATTCTCCAGGTGTAATTGATACAATGCTTAGATTTGTAACAATTGGTGAAAATAATAAAAAGTATGAAATCGAAGGTTGGTTTCCTGATACTAATGATGGTATAATTGTTGATGATTTAACTCACGCTGGAACAGATGCAGCAGGAATTGCGAAAGATGTAGAAAATATTGCAAAACATTTAAATAAAACAAATAATGATGCATATAAAGAAAGACGTGAGTTTAACAAGAAAAGTAAACAGACAGTAAATTGGTCATTGTCTCCATTATTCGGATATTTAGATTATGATAAAATATCATATCAATTAAAATTTAAATTAATAATTCATCGTACACCAAATAATGAATTAATCTTTTTTGGTAAGACTGGAAAAAAAGCATATTTAAAAATTGATAGACTTGAATGGTGGATTAAGCATATTACTCCTAGTTTAGAGGTTGAAACAGCTATTGCAAAAAGATTAAATACTAACAAACCAATTCCAGTAAATTTTCTAAAGCGTACTGCTAGTTCAGTAACTTTTTCCGAACAAAGATTTAACTGGCATTTTACTAGAACTGCGAACACACCAAGATATTTATTGCTAACTTTTCAAAGAAATAATTCTCCAAGTTTTGATAAGAACAATAATCTCTTCCATATTAATACAATTCGAAGTTTACAAGTTTCATTAAATCAAACCCGTTATCCAATTGATCCATTAAGATTTGACGATACCAATAATCAATTTATGGAAGGATATGATGCTTATAGAAATCTTTGTATAGAATTTGGAGTTGAACCACAATTATCTCCTGGAGATTGGAGACATTTATATCCTGTTTTCTGTTTCGATTTAAGTGCATAATCTGAAGATATTATCAAGACTGGTTGTGATGTAACAATTAATATTGAAAAGAAAGATTCCACAACTTCATTGATGGCTTATGGTTAATTGCTAGAAGATGTAAAATATTCTATTGAAGTTCTTAATGGGAAGATGGCTAGAATAAATTAATTTAATTTTTTTTCATAACTAGAATAGATTAAAAAATTCTTAACTTAAAAATTTTTCGTAACTAGAATAGATTAGAATTTTTGATAACTTAAAATTTTTTTATTAAAAATGTCGCAAGCGAAAAGTAATATTAATAATAAAACTGTTGAATTAAAATTACGAAATATTGTTGACAAAAATACCCCTAAAACTATTACGATTAACAAAAAAAAGTATTACATAAGTAAACCAATGATAGAGAATATTCAATTACAAGAAAAAAAGAATGGCGGGATCCTCCCATTAATTCCCCTAATAATAGGTGGCATAGCAGCTGCAGGAAGTGTTGCAGGTGGGACAGCTGGTATTGTCCAAGCAGTAAATAAAAATAAATCAGAGAAGGCAGCATTAGAAGAACAAAAACGTCATAATAGAGAGTTAGAGAAAGTTGCTAGGGGTGAAGGAGTAGTAGATAATTTTATTAGTAAATTAAAATTAGTTGATGAAGGAAAACGAGTTCTTAAAAATATTCTCCACAATGTTGATGATTTAATTGAAATTAAAGAAACTAAAGATGGTTCTGGAATATATCTAAGTCCTAGTATGATTCGGTAATAACCTCAGGACCTTTGGTCCGATCGGCTAAAGCCTCAGAACCTTTGGTTCTATTAGGTAAAACATTTATTTTATCTTTTAAATTTTTTTTATCTTTTAAAATGAATTCTACAAATTCCGACAATGTAATTAAATTAAAAATTTCTAATTTAGATTTATTGAATTATCTATTAAACAAAAATAAAAACTCAAATTGTCAGCATATTGGTGGTGACATACAAAAAACATTAGAAAACTTTCCTGGTTTTATTTGGAGTAAATATTCGAAAGAAAAACATCTTCCTGGTCATTCATATACTGGTCCAGGAACTCGATTAGATATAAGACCAGGTGAAGAACCAATAAATAGAGTAGATGCCGCAGCTTACAGGCATGATTTAGCTTATCGAAATCATGATCTAAGTTCTCGACATGCAGCTGATAAGAAGATGATTCAAGAATTAGATAGTATTCAGAATCCTACATTTAGAGAAAAAATTGAAAGAATGTTTGTTAAGAAAGCTTTACAAGCTAAAATATTATTCGGTCAGGGTTTAAATGAAACTAATAAATCTGAGAGCAACGCTCGAACTTATGCCTCTGAAATTCATAGGGAATACAGAAAGCCGAAATATCTATTGAAAGTAAAAGTATTTAATAAAGATGATATTTGGAGTGCTGATCTTATTCATATGCCGAATGAAAGGGACTACAAATACGCATTGACCGTTATAGATTTATATACACGATACGCTTGGGTAAAGCCTTTAAAAAATAAAAGTGGTCTATCAGTTAAATATGCGTTTGAAAAAATCTTTAAAGAAAGTAAGAGAAAGCCAAAAAAATTGTTTGTTGATAAAGGATCGGAATTTTATAACCGAAATGTTCAGCCACTATTTGTAACAGACGAAAGTCATCGCCAAGGCTCAGTTTATTCAACTGAAAATGCAGGGAAGGCCGTAGTGATAGAAAGATTCAATCGGACGTTAAAAAATAAATTATTCAAGAAATTTACTGAGCAAAGAAATCAGAAATTGTTGAAGATATTACCAGGAATTGTGGAAGAGTACAATAATAAAGTTCATTCTGGTATTGAAGAAACTCCAAAGAATGCTTCTGACGACCCTGATTTAATACGAAAGAAAATATTCGAATGAGAGTAATCCGAATTTGCAGAAACTTAAGCCGAAATTTAAAATTGGAGATAGAGTTAGAATATTTAAATATAAGAATAAATTTGAAAAAGGCTTCGTCGGATACTGGACGAAAGAGATATTTGAAATTTCTAAAATAAATCAAAGTTATCCGATTACTTACGAAATCAAAGATTTAGATGATGAAAATATCAGAGGCCGATTTTATCAAAATGAATTACAACGAACTGATTTTTAATTATCATTATTATTGGAACTAACGTTTCGGGAATGAAATTCCCTTATTAGGCGTAGCCATAGAACCTACGGTTCGTTCAATTCTAACATAATATCAAGAAATGGCACTCCTTCTTGCAATTTAAATAAAACATAAAGACATAATTGACCACAATAAGTTGTTCCCGGTTTTTTGAATTTGAAATGTATTATAAATTCCATTGCCAAGTATTTCTCTTACTTCATTCGTAGGTGGAAGCCCGTATGAGTCAAAATAATAATTATCTCCGTTTTTACTAAAGATACCTGCTGACCAATGTACGCCTTTTTGGTCTGAAGTGTGAAGATTCGTTATGAAATTTATAGTTATTGATGGAACTTTGTTCCGGGAACTGAAGGTTCCTGTTTGCTTATTTTTTAGGAATTGTAATTCGCCTCTCATTAGAACATGAAAATTCTTTATTCCTAATCGATTAGCGATTTTCTTTAGGTCGTAATTTGCTGTCGTTTGTGTTCCATATAATTTCAAAAACTCATTTATGTTGCTCATTTTATAATAAAAAAATTTCTTAAGGGACCCCTAGAAGTCAGAAGGGAGGGGGTATTGATTTAAAACTGTTCTCTAATGATGTCTCTCCTTACTACTTGGGGGGGTATTGATTTAAAACTGTTTGATAATGATGTCTCTCCTTACTACTTGGGGGGTATTGATTTAAAACTGTTCTCTAATGAGGTCTTTCCTTACTACTTATTCGATTTTGAAATGATTTAATTTAGATTAAATTAAAACGTTACATTGTTGCATTGTATTAGTAGAGTTAGTGTTTCGCACATCTTTTATCAATAGTAATTCATTACTCATCAATATGTGAAAATTCTTTATTCCCAATTGCTTAGCAATCTCATTTAAATCGAAATTCGCAGTTTGTTTGCCGTATATTTTTTGGAAGTCTCTAATGTTTCTCATTTTTATAGAAGATAAAATGTTTCTATTATATTCCCGTAAATGAGAAAATAAAAACAACACATGGATATTTCAATTTGGTTACATCCACTTTGCATACATTCAATTTGGATACATTGAAATACATGTAAATTTGTCCACGGGTGGACAAGGTTTCATTGGTTGAAACACTCTATTGTATTTACATGTGCAAGAGGAAATAACATTGCATATAAAACAGGAAATAGCATTGCATATAAAACAGGAAATAGCATTGCATATAAAACAGGAAATAGCATTGCATATAAAACCGACAGATACAAGTTTTCTAAACAATGGGATTTCTGTCCACGGGTGGACAAGGTTTCATTGGTTGAAACACTCTATTGTATTTACATGTGCAACAGGAAATAACATTGCATATAAAACAGAGGGGTTTCAAGAATGATAAATTTTCTTCACAGCGCGTCTAATGTTAACGCGTTGATTTTTGATTAGTTAAATGGCGCAGTATTTTAGCTGAATGGCGCACCATTGTTAAGAAAATTAAAATGAAATAGCATAGGTCTAAACGAAAATAAAGTGTCGTGCGGCCGTATCGCAATAACAATAGCGGAGTTTAACATCCAAATTCCATTGAATATGTCAGCGCGGTATTATCGCTAAATGACGCACCATTGTTTGGGAGAAGAATGGAATCATTTGGAATGACACATAATTGCTTTACACAATGAAGTCAATCTTCCGATAACGTTAGGTCGTGACTTTTAAAGTACAAGAGAAACAGACACACAACAAAGCGTAGGAAATTTGTCTGCTAATTTACCTAATTTCATAACAAATGAAACTTCGGTAATTGATCACTATAAAAATAAGACTTGTCATTATCACAAACAGAGAGCAGATAGTGCTTACCGATAAAAATTTTACACATAACACTGAGTGAATTGTTTATTTTTTCATGCAACAAGAATTTGTGTAAGTTTACAATTGTATTATTCTCTCCACCATTTGGCTCTATGAAATCACTCAAAGTATCTGTAAATTCATGCCTCTCAAAATATATTCCTCTTGAATTCCTCCCGTAATTTTTTCATCCTCCCTGGCAACGATTGTTTTCTTCTATCTTCAAATTGATCTTGTCTCATTTTGAGAAATATATGACGAGAGCGTTTTGACACAACCTTCACTGACAAGAAACGCTATTTAATTAAATAAGTCTTCAGCACAATTGTTTGAAATAGCCATATCGATTATTATTGTTGTGTATTGTTTCACGGCACTATAGCTGGAGTAGGATTTGCTGGTTATATATTCCACGTCTTACAAATGTCTAAGTGGGTGTAGCAGCTGTTTGTTCTTTCATACATTGTTTCCTTTCAAATGTTTGAGTTGGAGGACACAGCTCTTTACACTGAAATGCCTTTTATTCATAAATGCGAGAAGCAGATGTTCTCTACAATTGAGTGTTCATCTGAGTGCAAAGCAGTAGATAAATTGTAAGAACGCCAGGAGCGGTCATGATTTTGGCGGGGGTGAAAATTGTAATTCTCAAATTTTGAGATTCTTAACTTTTATGATTTTTTCGGTGTCCTGCAACGGTCATGATTTTAACAGGGGTGAAAATTGTAATTCTCAAATTTGAGATTTTGAAAAATTTGAAAATTGGGTATTTTTAAAAACGCCCAAATTTATGAATTTAGGTCCTCATAACCTGAAAAATGACCAAAATTCATGAATTTAGACCATTTAAAAAGTACCATTTTTTGAAAAATCGGTATCTTTAAAAACGACTAAATTCATGTATTTAGGTCTTAAAAACCTGAAAAAGGGTCTAAATTCATGAATTTATGTCGTTTTTAAAGATACCATTTTTTTGAATTTTATGGTGTCCTGGAACGGTCTTTTGCCCATTACTCAGGAGCACAGATGCGCACTGTTGAAATTAATGGGTTTATTTGATCAACTCCGATTTGCATTGCAAAGCTTGCAATCCTGTGTGGAGTAGGCCTACCCAGCTGTCAGTGTCGGTTTTCAAAGAGACTCTACGGTTTTCATTCATCTCATATTGATAGACTTCTTTTGTTTCACCATGTATTAGTATTGCCACACAAGATAATCAAGAAGTAGAAACTTCTATCTCTCCTTTTGAAGTTGATCAATGATCGCCAATTTCGATGGAAAGTGATATCGCGAAAAGAAATCGATCTATCGACCGATGCAGTCATAGAAATTGACAAGAATAAAACCTCTAGAATGGAAATTAAGCTTCATGCAATGCACAATAACGGCACATAAATCGCACGCATTTTCACTTAGATGCACCTGCCAGCGTCTGTATGATTGGGTTAGAATCAGTCACATGAGTAAATCGAAGCTTTTAATTGGTTCTTCATGCCCCAACTTAGTTCCCCCGGATGTGCCGCGACCTTGAGTCAATTTCCATTCTAGCGAACTTCAGATAAACAGTTTATTTCTATGGATGCAGTTAATGTCAGCTGTATGGAGCTGGCTCGACGCATCGCCAAAGTCACATGTGCCGAGCATCATAATCACATGGAAATGGCCAGATCCGATAGATGTGTGTCATTATTCCTATGATTTTCTGAAATCAAATTGCGTCTTAAGTAGTCAAGGTACTCTCAAACACGATTTTATTCAATAGTTTTCATGATTTGTTATTGACTGTCGATCATTATGTACTGTTAATCAATACGATTTTCCATATCTTTTCAAATTACAATTTTATCTTTTGAATCAAATTTCTTTCGATGTCTTGTTTTTGGGAAACTAATCATCCCGATGATTTGCACGTGCAATTTACCCAGACGATATTCCTAAATGCACTGTAGGCCTAATCTTCAAGCTACTTTCTTGAATGTAAGTTGACGTAACTATAGCAGCATGGGGGAATAGAAACAGAAGGCTCAAAATTCTTACATAGGCTCTGATAAGGCAAAATCGAAGTATAAAAATTGGTGATAAAGTAACATCATCCAAAGACAATGAATACATTGATTAAGCATATTTAACATCATCTCTTCGACGTAAAAACTACCTCTCCATTGACCCGCTAAGCTTGCCAGTTCTAGAAGGCATAAAGTGCCGGTTCAGTAGCCATAGAAGTGTTGTACTTTATCATTACTAACAACTTGAAACTAGAAAATTGAGGATGTCTTCAATGTTAAGATATATCGTCATCTCTTCGACGGCGTGATTTTCAATTTCCTTTTCTAGCTTTGCCATATCTGAGTGGATTGTGGTTTGACATATGAAAATGTTGAAATAGGATGATATCACAATGTTTTGAGACCTATCTTCATTAAAAATCGAACATTTTTTTCTGGGGACAAAAGTATCACGAAATTTTCTGGATTTCACCACTTGCGTTTGCACAAGTATGATGACAGTCAAAAAAGAAAAATAGAATTAAAGAATGCCTTTGCATGCATGCTTCAATTCTTTTAATATTGTTAGAATTTTCCCTACCATTCTATTCGATAAAATTTGATTTGAATTTTAAAAAATGTAAATATTTCACATGAAGACTAGAGACCGTGCCTACAAAGTTTTGATATTTTAATTGACTATCACACGACAATCTAGAACGCAAAGCAAGTTATATTTCTTCTATGCTTACGGAAGTGCTTCAAGGAAGCTTCTCTAAATTCTCTGTGCAACGGTGCCGCAGATGCGGTTAGCGCACATCCCTAAATGCAAGATAAAATAAATACGATATTCAAGGCTTCATTTCAAATCCGTATCTACCGGTATTCAAAATGTTCCAATGCACGAGCTGTTTCTTTTATAGACTACGAGCTGCAATAAAAGAGCAATAATAATTATATTTCCTGAAGCAAAAAGACTGTTAAGAACGTCTTTAAAATGCATAGCAAGAAATTTCTTTTACAACAAAACCAAGTATATGAATGAATTCATTACATTAACTTTATATGAATTGAACAATTCCATTAAAAAACTTCTAGTGATCAAGTGGAAATCCCTCACTTATCTACCATTTTTATAAAATTCCAGGAGTTTCCAGAGCCCTGGAAAACCGTTTCCGAAATTCCAGGACTTTCCAGGAGTTTCTAGGAGCGCGGAAACCCTGTATATAGTTACTGTGTTTCACACGGAACTCATGAACTGTGTTCTGCTGTTTTTCACCCGAAAGATGATTAATGTAAATCCTTTAAGGAAGATATCAAAACAGCTTCGGTCAATTCAAAGTGACACTGCTAAATGTTGGAATACTATATGTTCATGCAGTTCTCCAATTGATGGGGGAACGTAAGTTCTGTTTATCAACATGATGGAGTAGGAATACACACCACCACGGGTTTACATCCGCATGGTCACTCCCATGTATGGGATATCTGAAGGCTTCTGCATGCATATCACTATCTTGCGAATAGAAGTGGACCATACGGCTTATCAATTATCAGTCACTTACGTCAGACATGCCACAGGCTACCGCTAAATCTTTCACTCAAAGTTTGGACCTCTGCAAAGCTAGAAAGAGGAAGGCATTTACATATTACTGACTCAAATCCGCTCAAGAGTCATCTTCATATTCACTTGTTCAGTGTCATCGTGAATATCATAGATATAGAATCTTCAACTCAAAGTTGCACTGTGACTTTTGAATAGCCCATGCCTCTCGTATGGATGCCTCGTAACTTGCTCGTGCATGTTGTTGCTGCTGTAGGAAACAGTGATGCCTTTCAACTTCTAACCGTTTATTTTGTGTTTTGATAAAGGTCAAAATGAGATGGCGCGAGGTCAGGTGAATGCGGAGGATGTTGAAGACTGGTCTGAATCTCACCACAATTGAGCTGCATGCGCCAGAGTGCGGTTATGAAGAATCCGACCATCATGCAGACGATTTGTCGTACTACATGCAAACTAAGTCGTACACGTTGTCTTTACACAACAAATAGCTCAATTCATTCACACAGTATGTTCTAAGATTGCTCTAAATAGAACACCGATGAGGCCAGAGAGATGGACTTTTATTTGTTAAAATTCATCGCTTCATATTATTCTCCTAACAATTTCGTTTAGATCTAATTCTTTTTGACAGCTATCAAACTTCTCCGCACGAAAATTCTTCTCATAAATGTCTCATGAAATTTCATGCGGATTTGGAACGTTTTCGCATAAAAAGTCTCATTAAATTTCATGAGTTCCTCATAAAAATCTCATTAATAAATTGACAGTTGCACTTTAATGATTATGAATTTATTCTTCTGGCATTTAGCTATTGACGCTTTTTTATCCTCTCCACGTTGTCCCTGAGCATTCCGACACCATCTCCTCAATACTTTTTCAGTAATCACGTTAGTGAACCATTATTGTCATTGCAGTTAAAAATTGAACGGTGATTGTATATATCTCTATTTTCAACATCTAATTGTAAAGTCAAATTATATATGCATCATTTCGAGAAGGCTGTTGCAGATCTCTATGATGCATTGTACATTTTTGCTTTTAATAGACTAAACTTGGAGATTCTTATCGATTTCCTTTCCTTTTCTCCAAACTCTTTCCTTTCACGGCTAGCATACATACCTTACTACTTATAAACTTATATTCACAAAAACCACATGATTGCTGATGATTTTCCCATGAACGCATCATGAGGGCTGTGCATGAGCCATGAACCTTCGAGTCCTGTTTTCCTTTGATTTGCTTGTTCTTTGAATAAAGCTCTCTCCAGTTGTCGAAGTGAAGAGTTCATCGGGTGCATGTACAGTAAATTCCACGAATAAATCATGAACGACACCTGCAGTTAAATACTAATAATATCGCCTGGTAATGGACTCTCACTGAATAGTTAAATATTAAGATTCCCTGTCGTGTGGATCAAAGACTTCTTGATGAATATGCGACAATGTGTGTGTTATGGTGACAAAATGTCACAGTGGAGTGATATTCCAAGTGGAGTACCACAGGGAAGTGTCTTAGGACCGTATCTCTTCTGTGTGGTGATTGATGGGTATTCTCCAATTTGACAAAATACACTGACGATCTGACGCTGCTGCATTATGTACGAAGCCTCGACGAGGATGATCTCGAATTGGAATGGCTAAATTTGCTGGATTGGTCTAACTCGGTCGGTCCTCCCATCAACAGAAAGAAATCCTCTGTTATGGATATTCAAACGAAGGAACCTTCAATTGATATCTCTACCTGGCTTGGAATGTGTCGCAAACTTGAGAATTTTGGGCATTGTGTTCTCCGACGATATGCGTTGGACTACCCACATCAGGAAGTTGGTCTGTAAAGCTTCAAAGCGCATGTTCATTTTGCGAAATTTAAAGCGCTCTGGTTGTCGCGGGATATCATCATGAAAGTCTATAGATCAGTGATCCAGTCCATCCTACTGTATCCAGTGTTTTACAATCTACCAGCATATTTGCAATCCCAAATCATGTGAGTAGACCGCCAAGCAGCTCGCATCATTGGTGAAGCTATTCAGCCTCAGCTTTCCTCTGCTGCTGATATGGTGTGTTCGAGGCTAATGCGTCAAGTGTTGACTTCAGAGGATCGTCCTCTAAGAGAACTACTTCTTCCACGTCTACTACGCCAAGGAATTCTTGCCCTTTACGTCCACTAAGTGCCCGAAAGAAACGCTTTAGCGCATTTTTTATAAGATTCTATAAATAGTTTTATAATGTCCATTTTATTGACTGTAATGTGTTTACCTTCATGTTAGCCAATAAAGAATATTCTATACTATTCTATTAATAATAAGTCATCATTGGGATTTTTCAGGAGTGAAGTGGCCATTTTCTCTCGATAGAGCGACCACGCGACACTCCAAAATATTGAAAAATTGTCAAAATATTTCCCAATGATGCTTATTTAATGACGTTACTTTGATAGGGATGAATTGACGGTAAAAATGACGCAACGCTATGATGCCATCATCTTCGGGATGGAATTTAATCCTTAAATTGTGTAAAGCAGTATGTCTCTTAACTTAATTGACAGCTAAAGTCGACATCAATTATGTGGATAAGAAACTCAATCACTGGCCGCAACACCTTCCGTCTTTCGTCGGCTCTAGTGAATCTATGAATGACTGAAGCGTTGATTGAAGTAAGCGGTCAAATGTCCATAATTACACTTTACAGGCATACTTTCGGGAAATTAATAAAATATTGTAGATAAAGATGGATACTTTTACTAAAGCATAATGCATTTTTACATGAAACAACCCAAAGCTACTCATTTAATTTTCATACTACTCATCAAATAGCGGTAATGATAATCTCTTGGTATAGCGACCGTCGGACTAATGCGACAGCTTCTAGCGGAACCGAGCGCGGCCGCTATATCGAGGTTTGATTGTATAATCAGAATTAAGCAAAGGTAAAAGGAGGTAAAAAGAAGGATAGAAAAAAGACAATTGAAAAAAGACAAAAAAGACACAAAAAACAATTGACGGAGATATCTCAGGAAATATCAATGTCCTTCTTCAATTGTTTTGAGCTATGCCAGTTTATCTCTGCACAGAGAGGAGTCCTGTGCTGTACTGACGTTTTTAGCCTTAAGTCTTATCTGTTTTGCCCCTGAGGAAGCGTGAACACGCGAAACGTTGGGCCTGTACGTATTGTTTTTAGTAATTCTTTTAGCCAATAAACCTAAGAAGACACCCCTGTTCTTTTGAATCACTTGCGACATGAAACGTCTTCTGTATGCGGCTGTCATACTCGACAAAATGATGAGAGGTTTGCATGATATCAGCCTGCATATTGAATGCCATTAAACAGCTTATCTGATTCGCTATCTATGCAAAATAGAATAGCTATAGCATCTTTGGTATAATTCGTATTAGGTATGCGGCGCAAATAAGAAAAATCAGCATACTGTTGATTTATGTATTGCCACGAAGCCTTTCATCGACTCTCATCCGGTGGTTACAGTCGATGCATCAAGAAACAAGTGAAAATGAAAACAAGAAGAATGAATAGTAATGAGTGATGGCTCGTGATCCCCATGGGAGAGTCAAAGTGATTGTTGATTCTTTCTGAATGCGCAATGGAGGTTGCAGTAACGTAATGAATGTTGCTTCAAGATATGGTAGCAATGGAGCCTTGTATCCAAACGATGACGTTGAAGAATGTAGCATTTTTGGTTTAAACATAGACATCATGCAAACCTCTCATCATTTTGTCATTCTTTGATGTACTACCACCAAGTGAACAAACGCGGCCATGGAGAGAAAATGACGTCTAATTTATGAAATTTATCTACATGAGCGCACCAATAACAATATAATTTGCATAGAATTCAGCCGAAATTCCGAGACCGTAGGTCTCATGAAAAAATAATAAAAACAAAAATTTTAAATAGCTGTCAAATCAGGATGAATAGAAAGATAAATGAACTGATTATAACAGCAGAACAGCAACAATCTGAACAACATAGAAGTGACAATGAATCTTACCATTGACTCCTTGCTGAAATGCATATAAGCACATGCTGTATTGCTTGAACACTTTCTTAACATACAGTTTTTATGAAGATGGAATACAATAGATGATACTGATATCAATCACCTGCAGCTTCAATGATGTCATTCATTTTCTGATGTGTTGGTTATTGTAATAAAATGAGTTAGATTCCATTCAGTGCGCTGTTAGGTCTTCCATTCAGTGCGCACACAGAAACTCCCTCAGCACACATTTCAGGGCTGGCCGCTCCGATCACCAATTTCTCACCTCATTTAATACGGAAATTCTCAGGGAAACAAATTGTAACTGCATACCAAGCTTCCTCATGGTTGAAAAAGCAGGTCTCTCCCTCTAAGATTCATTGACCACAAGTAAAAACAGATTAGTAAAAATGTTGGCTTGGTGGTTGCTAGCGAATTTCTCCCAGAAGAGCGAAGTTCGAAACGCGCAGGGGTTGTAAAAGTACATATTTTTACTAGGGCTGTGCGCTAGCCGCACCTGCTTGCACCGGTGCACCGACAAAATTTCAACTTACACTGAGGCACTGAAATGCAGCCAAAATATAATTTCTTTCTCGCCCTAGACTGACAGTTAATAAAGAATTCAAGATCTTTCAGGTAGGATCTCTATCTTCTGTTATAAACACAGAATTAGATTCATCTGCGCGCGCTTCGCTTTCCTAGAAAGGAAGGGTTATATGTAACCTTAAGATCGAAATGGCACATCACAGAATTAGACAACTTGCTCCTTCTCGAATGGATAATTCGTATATCGCTTGCTATTGGAAATGGCAAACAATAAGCTGTCAGCAGAGGACACCAGAGCCAGTGAGAGATGCGTGCGTGCTGTGATATCACTTCGCACACACCAAAACACATTCCTTTCTTGGCTAACATTCGATTCAGTGTATGCACTATGCAGTAAGGAATGGTGAGAAGACGATAGTAAAGTCATCAAGTGAACTAGTTTTCGTACGCCTGCTACTTTTTTTAATAATGATCGGAAGGGCCAACATTATGGAGAAAACTTGTGCGCAATGATCTGAATTCTTCGAATCTGAAGGAATTTTGGCAATCGAAGCAATTTGCTGGAACTCACATTAATCCGCAAGCGACGCACGACTTTTTTCCTATCTCTTTAAGGTATAAGGAATTCCTTTTTGCCCACTTAATAGGTTCCTCGATGTACCGTCAATTTCGTATTAATCACACTTCTAGCAAACCGAAGCAGACAAAATTCGGAATTCAATGCAAAAGTCATAAAATACTTAGAAAATTCAGCAGACTTCTTTTAATTTCATTTTGCCAATACTTGCAAGTGACTCTCATCATACTTAGCCGCAACCAGAAAATGGCAAAATGTTGCAATGACTTAATTATTAAGTCAGTGGCGGACGAAAAGTCCGGGTTTTAATCGTTTCTTTTAAAAACATGCACGTGCAGTATACAGCAAATGAAGAGGTCATCATTGATATTTTTTTCAAAATCATGAAAAATACAATATCTTAAAACATCAAGAAAAATGGAATGAGTCGAAACAATTTCACCTCAATCTGCAAATAACTATGCAGGAAGTTCAACACATTACTCGGCTTCGGGCAATCTCTAAGGGCAAAGCTTCCACAATGCAAGTGTGAGTGAGGAAGTCCTTCAAGCAAAACTGCTTGTTTATATTGATGTAGTTAGCAGAGCAACGGAAGAGATTCTCCACCAAACTGCTCGAAGAATCACTCCTTTGCTTTTGAAACGTCAACGTCCAGGTGGGGGACAGTTTGGAAAATGCTGACAAGGTCAGACGTTTCAGGGGTGCTATGATACCTCTAGCCCGGTTGCCCTTCCTTCCGACATCCAACACCACTCTCGGGGTTCGATCGCACGACCATAAGGTCGTTAGGCCGAGGTCTTAACTACTGCGCCATGGAGACCGGTTGCCTTTCCTTCCGACATACATTGACACTCTCGGGGCTCGACCTCTAGACCATAAGGTCGTTAGGCCGAGGTCTTAACTACTGCGCCATGGAGACCGGTTGCCCTTCCTTCCGGCATCCAATACCACTCTCGGGGCTCGACCTCTAGACCATAAGGCCAAGTGCTTGACCACTGAGACCACATCTGTTATCAAAAAGAGCATCATATGCAACCATTGTGATTGACAGAAGCAAATATTGCGAGAGGGAGGAGTGATCTCTGCATTCAGACGTAGACACACGGTTGAGAACACTGTAGTATCCATAAAACTCTTCCAAGAAACACGTGAATTGACAGACTCAACAGTTAATAGCTTACATAATAAATCTATATCACAGCCATAGAAGGCCTCAGTAAGTTGCACACCCTTGCCACAGCCGTAATCTGATTGATGCTATCAGAGAGCTTCACCGTCCTATAAATGCGTCATGCTACTCAAGTTATTGTCTTCTTCATTGTCGCTACTGTCTTAGCAAGTGAACGCCGTCTTCATGGGATCTTGGTTTTCAAAGCTATCTGACTTGATCCATGAATGGAGTATAATCCACTTTTCTATCAACACTTCACATGCACGGATTCTCATGCTTGGCTTGGACAATGCTGGCAAGACAACCATCTTATATAAGTTAAAGCTGGACGACACGGTGACAACGATCCCTACAATTGGCTTTAATGTTGAAGATTTGAGAGTTAAGGGCTTACGTTTGACAGTATTCGATGTAGGAGGACAAGACCGACTTCGACATCTATGGAGTGATTATTACTTGAACACCGACGCCATCATCTTCGTCGTAGATAGCAGTGATTACGATCGATTCAAGGAGGCATCGCTCGAGCTACATACAACCCTCTCCGACTCCTGCTTGCAAGACGTCCCTTTACTTGTCTTCGCGAACAAGCAAGATATGCCAGGGGCACTTATGCCGACCGAGATAGGAAACAGGCTTGATCTTCTGAAATTGGGACATCGTCACAAGTGGCATGTACAGGGAAGCAATGCACTTAGCGGAGAAGGATTGCACGATGGTCTTCAGGTATTGGCAAAAATGGCTGTTTCATACAAGAAGTCGAGTGCTGGACGGAGAGAGACACATGTGAACGACAGACGGGGAGTGTGAAGAAGTCATTTATGGACTGCATTTGATCAGGAGGAAAAATCACTGCATTTTCATTGCTGTATTATCAAAGTTTGTATTATTCTAAGACCGAAGATTTCCGCGTTCTTCATTATCAAGAAAAATGACTGATAAAAGCATTTGATATTGATGTGCAGCGCGAAAATGACAGGAAAATATGTAGCAGCCTGAAATATTCATCACCTTGGTGCACAGAGCTTTGAAATATATCGATCTTAGAATAATAGATGATTTCGAATCAGCAGTACCTGGCCTTCTCAACAGAACTAATTGGGAGGGCAAGTTATTCATTTTCATCACTACAGGGAAGATGGACTCACAATGGTTGAAAATAGAAAAATTGCAGCAGAATTTCTACTGCGGAAGATTTTAAGCTTATCTGGTAAACGGCGGGGAATTCGTATGTTGAATAATTGATTCTATAATATTCATAGGCTGTACAAAATTAGTGCATGAAGAACAAAGAGTGAAGATGTTTACGATTACTTTATTTCTTGGAAGCATTGCTGAAATTGAAAAATGGTCAACAACTTCGTTGCAGCAAATCTCCCAAACAAACCTCTGACACTGTGTTACATCACTCTTTGTGGTTTTATGCGCTAAAAATCAAGTTCTTGGAGACTTTTGGGACAGCCTGACGGCGGACATCCTCAGCAGTGTTCGGACAGACTTTTGGGACAGCCTGACGGCGACATCCTCAACAGTGTTCGGAGTGACTTTTGGGACAGCCTGACGGCAGACATCCTCAGCAGTGTTCGGACAGACTTTTGCGACAGCCTGACGGCGGACATCCTCAGCAGTGTTCGGACAGACTTTTGGGACAGCCTGACGGCGGACATCCTCAGCAGTGTTCGGACAGACTTTTGGGACAGCCTGACGGCGGACATCCTCAGCAGTGTTCGGAGTGACTTTTGGGACAGCCTGACGGCGGACATCCTCAACAGTGTTCGGAGTGACTTTTGGGACAGCCTCAGCAGTGTTCGGAGTGACTTTTGGGACAGCCTGACAGCGGACATCCTCAGCAGTGTTCGGAGTGACTTTTGGGACAGCCTGACGGCGGACATCCTCAGCAGTGTTCGGAGTGACTTTTGGGACAGCCTGACGGCGGACATCCTCAACAGTGTTCGGAGTGACTTTTGGGACATCCTCAGCAGTGTTCGGAGTGACTTTTGGGACAGCCTGACGGCGGACATCCTCAACAGTGTTCGGAGTGACTTTTGGGACAGCCTGACGGCGGACATCCTCAGCAGTGTTCGGACAGACTTTTGCGACAGCCTGACGGCGGACATCCTCAACATTGTTCGGACAGACTTTTGGGACAGCCTGACAGCGGACATCCTCAGCAGTGTTCGGAGTGACTTTTGGGACAGCCTGACGGCGGACATCCTCAACAGTGTTCGGACAGACGTTTGGGACAGCCTGACAGCGGACATCCTCAGCAGTGTTCGGAGTGACTTTTGGGACAGCCTGACGGCGGACATCCTCAACAGTGTTCGGAGTGACTTTTGGGACATCCTCAGCAGTGTTCGGAGTGACTTTTGGGACAGCCTGACGGCGGACATCCTCAACAGTGTTCGGACAGACGTTTGGGACAGCCTGACGGCGGACATCCTCAGCAGTGTTCGGAGTGACTTTTGGGACAGCCTGACGTCGACATCCTCAGCAGTG
The DNA here is from genome assembly GCA_907163375.1 of Prostheceraeus crozeri. Classification (NCBI taxonomy): domain Eukaryota; kingdom Metazoa; phylum Platyhelminthes; order Polycladida; family Euryleptidae; genus Prostheceraeus; species Prostheceraeus crozeri. Next base: position 27,383 of record CAJQUW010002132.1, on the reverse strand, counting down.
TTCGGACAGACTTTTGCGACAGCCTGACGGCGGACATCCTCAGCAGTGTTCGGAGTGACTTTTGGGACAGCCTGACCGCGGATATCCTCAGCAGTATTCGGACAGACTTTTGGGACAGCCTGATGGCGGACATCCTCAGCAGTGTTCGGACAGACTGACGGCGGCAGTGTTCGGACAGACTTTTGGACCATCCTCAGCAGTGTTCGGACAGACTTTTGGGACATCCTCAACAGTATTCGGAGTGACTTTTGGGACAGCCTGACCGCGGATATCCTCAGCAGTATTCGGACAGACTTTTGGGACAGCCTGACGGCGGACATCCTCAGCAGTGTTCGGAGTGACTTTTGGGACAGCCTGACGGCGGACATCCTCAACAGTGTTCGGACAGACTTTTGCGACAGCCTGACGGCGGACATCCTCAGCAGTGTTCGGAGTGACTTTTGGGACATCCTCAGCAGTGTTCGGAGTGACTTTTGGGACAGCCTGATGGCGGACATCCTCAACAGTGTTCGGACAGACTGACGGCGGCAGTGTTCGGACAGACTTTTGGACCATCCTCAGCAGTGTTCGGACAGACTTTTGGGACATCCTCAACAGTGTTCGGACAGACTTTTGGGACAGCCTGACGGCGGACATCCTCAGCAGTGTTCGGACAGACTTTTGGGACAGCCTGACCGCGGACATCCTCAACAGTGTTCGGACAGACGTTTGGGACAGCCTGACGGCGGACATCCTCAACAGTGTTCGGAGTGACTTTTGGGACAGCCTCAGCAGTGTTCGGAGTGACTTTTGGGACAGCCTGACAGCGGACATCCTCAGCAGTGTTCGGAGTGACTTTTGGGACAGCCTGACGGCGGACATCCTCAGCAGTGTTCGGAGTGACTTTTGGGACAGCCTGACGGCGGACATCCTCAACAGTGTTCGGAGTGACTTTTGGGACATCCTCAGCAGTGTTCGGAGTGACTTTTGGGACAGCCTGACGGCGGACATCCTCAACAGTGTTCGGAGTGACTTTTGGGACAGCCTGACGGCGGACATCCTCAGCAGTGTTCGGACAGACTTTTGCGACAGCCTGACGGCGGACATCCTCAACATTGTTCGGACAGACTTTTGGGACAGCCTGACAGCGGACATCCTCAGCAGTGTTCGGAGTGACTTTTGGGACAGCCTGACGGCGGACATCCTCAACAGTGTTCGGACAGACGTTTGGGACAGCCTGACAGCGGACATCCTCAGCAGTGTTCGGAGTGACTTTTGGGACAGCCTGACGGCGGACATCCTCAACAGTGTTCGGAGTGACTTTTGGGACATCCTCAGCAGTGTTCGGAGTGACTTTTGGGACAGCCTGACGGCGGACATCCTCAACAGTGTTCGGACAGACGTTTGGGACAGCCTGACGGCGGACATCCTCAGCAGTGTTCGGAGTGACTTTTGGGACAGCCTGACGTCGACATCCTCAGCAGTGTTCGGACAGACTTTTGCGACAGCCTGACGGCGGACATCCTCAGCAGTGTTCGGAGTGACTTTTGGGACAGCCTGACCGCGGATATCCTCAGCAGTATTCGGACAGACTTTTGGGACAGCCTGATGGCGGACATCCTCAGCAGTGTTCGGACAGACTGACGGCGGCAGTGTTCGGACAGACTTTTGGACCATCCTCAGCAGTGTTCGGACAGACTTTTGGGACATCCTCAACAGTATTCGGAGTGACTTTTGGGACAGCCTGACCGCGGATATCCTCAGCAGTATTCGGACAGACTTTTGGGACAGCCTGACGGCGGACATCCTCAGCAGTGTTCGGAGTGACTTTTGGGACAGCCTGACGGCGGACATCCTCAACAGTGTTCGGACAGACTTTTGCGACAGCCTGACGGCGGACATCCTCAGCAGTGTTCGGAGTGACTTTTGGGACATCCTCAGCAGTGTTCGGAGTGACTTTTGGGACAGCCTGAAGGCGGACAATCCTCAACAGTGTTCGGACAGACTGACGGCGGCAGTGTTCGGACAGACTTTTGGACCATCCTCAGCAGTGTTCGGACAGACTTTTGGGACATCCTCAACAGTGTTCGGACAGACTTTTGGGACAGCCTGACGGCGGACATCCTCAGCAGTGTTCGGACAGACTTTTGGGACAGCCTGACCGCGGACATCCTCAACAGTGTTCGGACAGACGTTTGGGACAGCCTGACGGCGGACATCCTCAGCAGTGTTCGGACAGACTTTTGGGACAGCCTGACGGCGGACATCCTCAACAGTGTTCGGACAGACTTTTGGGACAGCCTGACGGCGACATCCTCAGCAGTGTTCGGAGTGACTTTTGGGACAGCCTGACGTCGACATCCTCAGCAGTGTTCGGAGTGACTTTTGCGACAGCCTGACGGCGGACATCCTCAGCAGTGTTCGGAGTGACTTTTGGGACAGCCTGACGGCGGATATCCTCAACAGTGTTCGGACAGACTTTTGGGACAGCCTGACGGCGGACATCCTCAGCAGTGTTCGGACAGACTTTTGCGACAACCTGACGGCGGACATCCTCAACAGTGTTCGGACAGACGTTTGGGACAGCCTGACGGCGGACATCCTCAGCAGTGTTCGGACAAACTTTTGGGACAGCCTGACGGCGGACATCCTCAACAGTGTTCGGACAGACTTTTGGGACAGCCTGACGGCGACATCCTCAGCAGTGTTCGGAGTGACTTTTGGGACAGCCTGACGTCGACATCCTCAGCAGTGTTCGGAGTGACTTTTGCGACAGCCTGACGGCGGACATCCTCAGCAGTGTTCGGAGTGACTTTTGGGACAGCCTGACGGCGGATATCCTCAACAGTGTTCGGACAGACTTTTGGGACAGCCTGACGGCGGACATCCTCAGCAGTGTTCGGACAGACTTTTGCGACAACCTGACGGCGGACATCCCCAACAGTGTTCGGACAGCCTGACGGCGGACATCCTCAACAGTGTTCGGACAGACGTTTGGGACAGCCTGACGGCGGACATCCTCAGCATTGTTCGGAGTGACTTTTGGGACAGGCTGACGGCGGACATCCTCAGCAGTGTTCGGACAGACTTTTGGGACAGCCTGACGGCGGACATCCTCAGCAGTGTTCGGAGTGACTTTTGGGACAGCCTGACGGCGGACATCCTCAGCAGTGTTCGGAGTGACTTTTGGGACAGCCTGACGGCGGACATCCTCAGCAGTGTTCGGACAGACGTTTGGGACAACCTGACGGCGGACATCCTCAGCAGTGTTCGGAGTGACTTTTGGGACAACCTGACGGCGGACATCCTCAACAGTGTTCGGACAGACTTTTGGGACAGCCTGACGGCGGACATCCTCAGCAGTGTTCGGAGTGACTTTTGCGACAGCCTGACGGCGGACATCCTCAGCAGTGTTCGGAGTGACTTTTGGGACAGCCTGACGGCGGACATCTTCAGCAGTGTTCGGAGTGACTTTTGGGACAACCTGACGGCGGACATCTTCAGCAGTGTTCGGACAGACTTTTGGGACAGCCTGACGGCGGACATCCTCAACAGTGTTCGGAGTGACTTTTGGGACAGCCTGACGGCGGACATCCTCAGCAGTGTTCGGACAGACTTTTGGGACAGCCTGACGGCGGACATCCTCAACAGTGTTCGGACAGACGTTTGGGACAGCCTGACGGCGGACATCCTCAACAGTGTTCGGAGTGACTTTTGGGACAGCCTGACGGCGGACATCCTCAGCAGTGTTCGGAGTGACCTTTGGGACAGCCGGATGGCGGACATCCTCAGCAGTGTTCGGAGTGACTTTTGCGACAGCCTGACGGCGGACATCCTCAGCAGTGTTCGGAGTGACTTTTGGGACAGCCTGACGGCGGACATCTTCAGCAGTGTTCGGACAGACTTTTGGGACAGCCTGACGGCGGACATCCTCAGCAGTGTTCGGACAGACTTTTGGGACAGCCTGACGGCGGACATCATCAACAGTGTTCGGACAGACTTTTGGGACAGCCTGACGGCGGACATCATCAACAGTGTTCGGAGTGACTTTTGGGACATCATCAACAGTGTTCGGACAGACTTTTGGGACAGCCTGACGGCGGACATCCTCAGCAGTGTTCGGACAGCCTGACGGCGGACATCCTCAGCAGTGTTCGGAGTGACTTATGGGACAGCCTGACGGCGGACATCTTCAGCAGTGTTCGGAGTGACTTTTGGGACATTCTCAGCAGTTTTCGGACAGACTTTTTGGACAGCCTGTCCCAAATTTTCCACTATTTTCCATTGTGGAAGTATATTTGGTAGAGTAGCAACTCAGTATTTATTAAATCTGAGTTTAATAATTTAGCCCGATGTGTATACACTTTCGGTTTTATTAAACGAATTCGATGTGAACACAGTTGGGTATTATTACTAAATGTGAGATATGCAAGTTTTTGCAGTTTTGAAGAAATTGCGACGGATTTGACTGAATTTATTATAGTATTTTACAGATAATTCGTGTCATGACAGTCTTAAATAATAGAAATTCGATAGGTTTCTATCACTTTCATGCTCAACCAGATTGATGAGCATAACAACATTCTTAAATGGTCTTCCGAAAACGACCTGATCAATCCCAGCAAATCTAAGACTCTTTTGGTGAAGAAAACGCAAGGACGCCATTTACAAGCCATATACGTTTGTGAAGTCAAAGAATTGCGTGTGCTAGGGCTTCACATCAATCAAGGGCTTACATGGAACTCTCATGTCGACGATATCCTAAAAAGTGCAAGCAAGCGATTATATGGTTTGCGCATGCTAAAGCCCATCATGTATCAGAAAGAGCTGACTGTAGTGTACCACTCTCTGATCAGATCCCTGTTTGAATACTCGTCTCCTGCTTTCGTGCATTTGCCAACAAACTTTCAATTCCGGATTGATCGTTTTCAAAATCGGGTTCACAAACTCATTTGCTCCCTGCCGAGAGATTTCCGTGCATCCAAATGCAAGTGCGGAAGGTTCCCATCACTTAAACTTTGCTGTGAGCACGCCTCTGTCCGCCTCTTTCAACAAGCTGCAAGTGACTGTCATCACATTATTCAAGGCATCATACCTCAGAAATCGAGTTTTTCCCACCGTTTTCTCCAGTCAGCTACAATGAGACGTCGCAATGCTTTTACGCCATTTACTTGTGGCTTGACTAACAGCAATTGCTAATGTAAAAGTGTGCATGACCTTAATGTTTGACTTACTCTTTCTACTTACTTTTCTTTTTTTTATTTGCTATATTCTTGCATGAAAATTCTGTACAGTGAATGATTTTCATTGATTCAATAAACATATACAATAACAACAACAACCTCAAGAGTATTTTCTTTAGCGTGATCATTTCATAAGCAATCTGCCACTGGTAGAGCAAAATATAACACAATCAGAGACAATGATTTCAATTTATTATATGTGATGTAAATGGGTCCACATCACTATTCAGATTCAAGAAATGAAATATAAATTTAGTGAATCTTTAAATCATGCCGATGAAAATTGAATTAAAAACATGAACTTTCAGCTAAGAAAGCACAACAAGATCTGAACCAAAGATATTCAGTTGTTTAAAAGGGCTAGATGAGAAATGGATGCCTAGATTTGAACCCATTTTAGTACGGTCCTTATCGTGGCAAATTACGGCAATGGTGCGAAATTGCTGTTTTGTCGGCTGTGTGATGAGCGATGCGACAAAAAGCCTTGGAAATGGTATATGATATAAAGCATAATTCACTGATATTATACGATAAGTTTCAAGAATATTCATCCAGTAATTTCTGAAAAAAATTGTTAAAGATGAGAGCGGTAATACAACAATTTAATGCAGTACCAATTTGGAAGAAACAATATTCAGATGAAGACTGATGGGGTATTGAGGAACACTCAACTCCCTCTGTAGAATTCATGACTATCAACAAATTTAGTGAGAATCCGAATATTACACTGAGGAATTGGCTATTAAGAAGGCTCACCCATGTCAACAACGTTCTTCGAGCTATTCACCAGGCTGAAACTACAGTATGGATCTATGTATTACAAATAATGAACAGAGGGCATTTTAGGGCCAAGTGGAATCGATCATCGGATGTCTGTCAGTGTCAAAGATGTTGACAATATGTGCATTGTATAACATACACATAGTATATATTGTTTGTTTTTATTTGCTTAAGCCAATTTGATATCAAATTGTCTGATAATTCATATTTATTTTTTCTGTTGTATCATGTAATTTCTTACCGCAAAACTACATATACACGATAGATTATTGGAAAGCTTGACAATTGTGTCTGGCGTGGCCAGGCACCGCTGGGCACAGCAACGATATACATGTACAACCATGGGCAGGCCCCCTACTTATTACAAAGAAACAATCGAACTGCATGATCACAAGTAAAGATGCGGTTCATTTTTCTGTTCAGAAAAGTCATTTAGTCATGTATTTGGTGAATTGTAAGTGAGCTTTACTCTGCTTTCATCTAAAAATGAAACAAACGGTTTCCATTTATATTATTCCTATATAACATTTGCTGTTCAGATCTGATAATCAACAGACATAAAATAATGCAATAAAGTCTAATTGAAAGAATTGTATCAGCAGTACTCTTATTTGCAACTGCGTTTTGCAAAACTTCTGAGAAAGTAGTGTTAGAATATTATTTGTTGCAATTAGCACGTTGTTTTTAGACATAGGTAAAATATCTTGATTTCTTATTGAAATGCCTTTTATCTCTGTAATTAATAAAATGAGGCAATGAAAAGGAATAATTGTTGCTCGCTTACAAATATTTTCAAATTCAAGCAATATCAGCTGACTTTCACTGGTTTCGTTGCACACAAGGGAAAAACACGTCTATTTCCTATCTAGTCCTTTATAATATTGAATATCTTTGATCTGAACTTTTCCTTGAAGACTTGCGGGGACTTCCATTATAGTGCGATTCATGAAATTCCCTTGATAATCAGCTTAATTTCCGCTTAGTTACTATGCTTATTAGCAAATATTCATTCCCCTTTGATATTCAACTTGTTTCATACTACTTATAATGTGACTTCATGTCAGCAGTATATAAATTGGCTTTTTAAAAACTCCACAAATAATTTTTTGTACCACAGAAACGTTATTTCCAAAGACGTTTTATATTTTAGCAAAGAACTGAATCTTTTCATATAAAAAGTTTCACTGTATGCAGACACTTTTTGAGTCGACACTCTACCTAATACAGGGTGCGGCAGAAAAACCAAGTGTTTTTAATTTCGCTGTATCTCATTAAATTTAGAAATAAAATAGAAATAACTGATGTCAATGTGTTCTTTAGGTCATAGCATTTACGTTTTTGTCCACATTGGACCACAATTTATTATTTTTTGTAGCAGTTTTTTTAACTTAATAATTATAGTCATTTTCCCCTTTTATGCACTTAATGAAACGATGTTACAGTAAGAACCTAAGTGCTTTGAAAACAAAAGCTTTTAACACATTCACTTTATTATGCATAGTGATCAAAAGCTTTTAACACATTCACTTTATTATGCATAGTGATCAAGATTCAATCGATATCTTGAATGTCAATAAACGTTAGAAATTAACAGTTTTAAAACAGTTAACGCAAACTTGAAGAACCATTAACAGCAACAAGTCTGAGAGAATGACTGATTGGACTTTAGAACATCGCATCTTTGTGTACGACACTTTCGTAAAATGCAATGAATCTGTGATCACTGTCCAGCGTGAGTTCCGCCGCTACTTCAATATCAATAGAAATGATTCAGTGCCTTCTCGGGACACCATCTTAAGATGGATGAATAATCTTCGTACGCAAGGATCGCTATTGAAGAAAACACCACCAGGGCGAATGCGTGAAGTGCGGACTCAACACAATACTGACAGAGTCAGAGAAGCGGTGGAGCGAAGTCCGGACCGGTCAGTTAGAAGGCAAGCGGTTGCAATGGTAGTAATCAGTGATCGAACGATGAGACGAATTTTGCATGAAGATCTTAACTTTCATCCATACAAAATGGCGATAGTAAACGAACTGAACACGAATGATTATCCCCAACGATTAAAGTTTGCACAGGACATGCTTGCTCTCTATGAAAATGAGGATTTGAAGATCGCGATGAGTGACGAAGCACACTTCCACCTTAATGGCTCTGTCAATAAACAAAACTGCAGATACTGGTCATCGGAGAATCCCCGGCTTACTCATGAAACACCTTTACACAGCCCCAAGGTGACCGTATGGTGTGCAGTTGGAAGATTTGGCATCATCGGACCTTACTTCTTTGAAGAAGGAGGAGTTACGGTAACCGTGACATCTGAGCGTTACGTCAATATGGTGAAAACGTTTCTCATCCCGGAGCTGAGAAGACGTCGATCGTCGATCTCTCTGGTTTCAACAAGATGGCGCAACAGCACATACTGCTACAAAAACAATTAGTGTTCTTCGTGAGCTGTTCCCAAATCGACTCATTTCCAAATCTGGTGACATTGTATGGCCACCTCGCTCGCCTGATTTATCGATTTGTGATTTCTTTCTTTGGGGTTGGCTTAAGTCCTTAGTTTATAAGGACAAACCCCGCACTCTCGATGAATTGAAGAATTCAATAAGGAATCAAATCGCATCAGTCGGTGTCAATATGCTTGAGCGAGTCGAAACTAACTTTCAAGAGCGTCTTCGTTGTTGCGTTAAAGAGAACGGTCATCACATGAGTGATGTTATTTTCCATTCGTAATTTTGATGTTATTTCTGCTGTCAAGATATTTGTATTTTCAAAAAATGAATATTATGTTAAAAGCTTTTGTTTTCAAAACACTTAGGTTTTTTCTCCGATATAATTTCATTAAGTGCATGAAAGAGCTATCTATAATTTTAAGTTAAAAAATCTACTTCTAAAAATATGAAATTGATGTCCAATATGGACAAAAACGTGAATGCTATGATCCAAAGAACATGTATACATAAGTTATTTCTATTTTGTTCCAATATGTACTGAAATATAGCGTAATTAAAAACACTTGGTTTTTCTGCCGCACCCTGTATAGTGGTATTTTCTAAAACTAATTCACTGCTACTGCATGCTGCTGACTCTATAGTAACGATGGCTAATGACTTCTGATAAACCAACGGATCATGCTGACAATAAAAGTAACACTAGGTGACATGCCACGCTCAATCACGCGTAATTACACATGACCCCAAGCATCCGTGGCTATGCGGGACATTGCTGCAATATAAGTTATATAAGTTAGTATATTTGGCAGTCCTGTTATATAGACTTTGCGTCTCATGTGTCTGCATGTATCAGAGGCTAAACAATGTGGTAGGACCTCAATGTCATGCTCAGGGAAGACAGAACATGCTTAACGGTTCATCCGTGGTTCAAGCGGCAACGCAGACAACCGTAGACGACGCGCAAACTATAAACGCTCGCCCGCGCGTATTCATAAACATTCCCCATGTTTTAAGAGCATCAGATCAAGTGATTTCTGACTCTTAGTGCAGCGCGTATGTACGCGGGTAGAAGAATAGAATGTCTTTAACCACGGATGTTTGGGGTGTTCCGTAATTACGCGTGAATCTAGTGAAACAGGACAAAAATGTGCCGTTGTTATCAATTAGATCGATGAAAGTCACGCCGATGAAGAACATGTGAAGGTATGCTTTTGACTTTGTTCTCTCACAGTGACTGCAGCTTGCTTACTTCGCACTCTCTTACCTCGGAAGGATTCTGAAGATACTAAAGATGAACATTTTTGATGAAAAAGTGAGAATATAACATTTTCAGTCAAAAAAGTCATGATTTTGTGATAACTTCACGATATTACTAATTTTTCCTAGTTTACCGATTTTTGATGACCAGTGTATCAAAAGGGAGCTCAGAAAATCCTCATCTCCTCGTTCCAGATTCATTATCATACTCACATGTCGTCTCAATGAAAAATTGCAATTTGTAAATTGAGCGATTTTCACATTTTGAGCACTGCTCCACAATTACACTAACGGATACAAGTCTGTCATACCTCATTTTAAAGCTGAGAATGTAAGCTTTTGAATGATGCATGGCACATTGTAGAGCGAAATGATCGGAAGACATGAGAATCGGTTGAATTTCAGCATTTTGCTTGCATGGATTCCCCTCGACGCAAGTTCAGTAGAGATATCGCCGGTTGTGCATTCAGGGCTCTGGACAGCCATTGGACGAATTATTCGGTCGTCATGCCTTGAAGTCTTCCTGGGTCGTCCGGTGCGCTTCTTATCCACGAAAGATTTTGTTGACGAATATTTCACAATGGCGTTATGAACAGCAGTCTTTGAAATGTTCAAGATACTTGCAATGAGGCGTTCAGTTTTCCCACAGTTCTTATATGCAATGATTTGTGCTCACAATTCCGGTGTCAGTGTCTTCGCACCACCCATCGTGATGAAGATTCGTGAGTAAGTGACGTGAAAAGCTATGATTTGTTGTACGTTGTACGTTGCATATTCAAAAATTCAAATTTTAAAACATAAATATCAACTCGAAATGAAACTTTGATTGTTCAATTAGGGAACTTCGTAAGCGCATTCGTCACATGACTCATCAGTAAGCACGAGAAAGAAATTACATACATAAAAACATCACAAATGCCGAATAGCATAGAAATTTGTGCATGGTCTTAAACTTTTGTTAGGGACTGTAAGCTTTTGAATGATGTATGGTACATTGTTGAGCGAAACGATTGGAAGACATGAGAATCGGTTGAATTTCAGCGAAATTTAGATGGTCTGTTTTTTCTGATCAGCTCTGTAGTTCAAGTCACAATTTGTTGTTATTTAGGAATTTTTGTTGATGACATTCTGATATTACCAAAAGCAATGAAGTACAGAATTGACATGATACAATTTCATGTAGTTGATATGGCAATTGCTCATGACTCTAATCTAGCCTACATGCCTGTTAAATGAACTACAGGATAACGTGAAATTGTCGGGTCGGTTAGTAGACCGGTCAATGAAGGCAAAAATTCACCAGTCGATTAAGTGATTTGCCCTGATTAAGTGAAAAGTGCTAAGTCTAGAGACATAATTTTTGACATGGAATATCATAGAAAATCTCCGCAACAAGAATATAGAATCTTACTCCATCAGCGATGTTACAAGGTTGACTTACTTTGATGGCAAAGCAGCGTTGGGTTTTCATGTTTAGCAAACCTTTTTGGTACACTATCTCCGGGTGTATTACGACATCGATCTTCTTTATAATTTCATCAAAATCAGAGCTTGATAAGACCTTTAAAAAGAAGAATTAAAAATGACATAAATTTGCAAGACATGCAAACATCAGACTAGCAGAAAATTTCATGAAAAAAGTAAGCCAGAAATCGTGTAAAACCGCAGTTAATCGTGCAACTTCAAATGTCTATGCGTCGAAGATGTTGGGGATTGTTTTCTCATTCTCCTAAAAATGAATCTAAATGCTTTATTTGGGGATGACTGACTTATTTGAGAATTTGGCAAACATACTTTTAGGAAATCATGTGAATAGGGGCTTTACATACGCATGTAGTAAAGGAGCTAGACATCAACTAGGTGGGCGTCCACGTCTGAGCCGCGAGGAGGCGAGTTTTCTAGATCTACTGTGAGAATTTGCTTTTTTAAGATTGAAAAATGCAAGATGTCGAACCGATAGTTTTACAAATAGATAAATTTCTGAACGGCTTCGACGGTACCCATGACACATACAGTATACACGTAATTAGTTTTCTTAGTCGTTTACCTTGTTATCTAGGTCACCTTCTCGTGCAGCAGAATGATCCCCTTGAAGGAGGCCTTTAGTATCAACAATGGCTCTAATTATTTCTAATTGCAAATAGGCAAAAATACATCCACCAAATTAAGAAAAATGAAATAAATATCCGTAGTCAAGGAGTGCGTCCTAAAAGATGACTGCTTCAGACTTATCACATATTCACTTTAATATTGAATGAATGCCATGTTAATTGAATGCGCAATTTTTTGGAACCCGGTTTGCATAACTGTCTCTCTGCTGCCTATATCGGGGTTACAGACGGTACGAAAAGACTGCTTAAATTTGTTATATAGACCGTTCATACAATTATGCATTATCTGTATCAGATCAAGAAGCATGTCATTGATAAATTTGGTCAGAATTGTCTTCTGTACGGTCTCAAACAGTGATGGAATCACAGAATTAGACAGGTCGTCTCTCCTTCTGTTTGACTAGAAGGGAAACATTGGAACATGTAACGTTAATGAAGTGGCACAATCTCCTGACTAAATACCATAGCAATCGAACAATGAGCAGCCAGTTCAACACTAAACACGCCAAATTGTGCAAAGTTTCAGTGACTGTTATCAACCGGATCACACAGCAAAGAGACACAGACGATGTCAAGTTATACAGAGAAGTTTGTGAACGTTTTATCGTGCGCCTGCTAACTTTTTCAATAATGATCGGAAGGCCCAACATTATCGAGAAGACTTTTGCACAATGGTCTGAATTCTTCGAATCTGAAGGAATCGTGGCGATCGGAGCATTTTGAAGGAATTCAGAGCAATCCACAAGCGACGCACGACTATTTTTCCTATCTCTGTAAGGTACTAAAAATTTCTTTTTGCCCATTTAGTAAGTTCCTGCATGTGCCATCTGTTTGAATCAGTTTGCACTTCTAGCAAAGTGACACGCTTAAAAAATCTAAATCTGTGGATGGAAACTATCGGATTATCTATAAATAGTTTGATATATAAGTCAGAACAACTTGTACCATGGCCACGCCTGATCTCTTTAGTGGAACACATCAAAACTCTAGAACCATGGACAGTGATAGTATTCTAGCTGTCCATGCTAGAACATAGCGATCATTGGAATAAGAGACAATGCAAGTAAATACATTTCAAATCATTGTGTACTGTAATCTTCTTCATTGAAAAAGCAAGTAAAATTCATAAAGAAATCGAACTAGAATAAATCATGTCGGGTCTGTATACAAATGAAATAATATCTCTTTTTCAGTTTATTATGCATATAAGCAATCACTTTACTTTTTAGTTGTCAGTAGCAAGTGATTGCTATTTTATTTGCATACAGACCCGAAGTGTCTTGAACATTCTTGTTCGATTTCCTTATAAATTTTACTGTCTTTGTCAATGAACATGATTTCAACTGTATTTACCTACATTGTCTCTTATTCCAATTATCGCTATGTTCTAGACATTATTGATGTGTTCCACTAAAGAGATCAGGCGTGGCCATGGTACAAGTTGCTCTGATTTAGATCAAGTTATTTATTTACAAAATTTCACCAACCAAAGGATTAGATTATCCATACATATTCAAAATTCATATACACATTCTACATTACATGAAGACTGTAATATTCAAAAAATGAGAACTTCCCCGTCTCTGCATGTTTTGGGAAACAACCTATCTGTCCTCAACGAAGATATCTTCAATACATTAGAAGCTACCACATAAATGTATATCTCTGTGGTCATCATAAACATCTTTAGTTTCCAAACATTACACCAGCTTGCAGTCTTGACTTCTTCCACTGTCAATGCAGAAAGCAAATGATTTCTAATCAGCATGACGGATTAAAAATGAAGAACGTACAAATTGCTGTAAACGTTCGTATATTCTGTTGATCAGACCAGAAGGCTGATGATGAAAAAGTCTCCTTGCTTTTCGGCGTGATAATTGTAATTATAAGTAAAAGAAAATTTACAAGGTCCCGACGCGTTTCGCGAATTCTCGCTTTGTCTAGGGACGATCGTGATGTCTCAAACTATTTGAAAGTGGCCCACTAGCACGGCATGGGTAGCCAACGAGCCACCGACTTTCCTGCAAAACCTGATCCATGCGAGTTCGTGACTCAGTTGACTCATAGCTCACTCCCAACTTCAACATGTACAATAATGCTGCAGTAGATGATAAAATACGCAAACCAATGTCAGGTAATGAGCTGCGAAGAAAGTCATGCACAACGGGTCTGAATCATAGTCACATTTATTTATATTTACATAAATGCTACAGAATCGAAACAAAACTCTGACTATGATAACTGAAACCAATTATCTGAAGCAGATTTTTTGATGAAAAAGCTCATATATGTAGGGAGTCAAGCGGTTAACCGACGCTTTCCCAACTTTTCTGCTACATTGCAACTACATTGCTTTAGTTTTCATTTTCCAATTTCGATAATATCTCATTGCTGATGTAAGCTATTACCAAATAATAATTTCCTGGAAAGGGTGTGAGACTCGAAACAGCAGAAGCCATCGTTTTTCTGCATCACAATAACTCTACCTGATTTCTTCGTTTTCCCAGACAATTGGTTTTGATAAAATACTCTTATACGTATAGTTTGTTGTTACAATAGTTGATATCTGATCATCCAAGATCCATTCCATTATGATAACAAGGAAGTTTTAATTCCAGATAAGATTGATGTTTTGATTAGCAATAGAGAATAATGATATAGCCTACCGGGTATATTGTTACTTGTGATGTGTTACCTAACCACATCAATTGTGATAAGTCTTGGCTCATTATAAGTAATTTAAAAGTAGAGGAATATCAAGTGATCTTGTATTAGGAAAAAGTAATTCTAATTGATATCAGTCTTCTACACATGACCATCTACAAGGAATTCAACATATTAATATTGATGTATCAATAATAACATAAATATATTAGTAACCTAAAGATAGCTTTGTGTAGCCGTTGTTTTTATATTATCTGGCCACATCCTATATAAGTTGTGAATTACCATACTGGTACCTCACATTGAATGTTTTGTACAGATTTTATGGTAAAATATACATTATTATTATCATTAGCGGATTTAGATTTTATAATTTATTATTTTGAATAATTAACATTGAATTAGGCACATTCCGTGAAATTGATTTTAGGTTCAAGTTAGCCAGACGGAATAAACTCAAATATTCACGAGGGTATACTAAAACATAACAGTAATCTTGAAAATAAAATATTAAGGAAGTAGACCTACAAGCAATCAGTAGCAAATGTTTATGTCCATAAAGTAAGCGAGCTTACTCAACTGGTATAACAGGTAAACATGCATATACTCATCTACTATACTCAGTGCGACTATATAAGCCTTGTATAGTCACATGGAATTGAAAAACATCTATTACTAGTATTACATCGGTTAACCGGTTAACCGGTTAATTTCTTGTCGGTTAACCGGTTAATTTATAATTAACCGCTTGACTCCCTACATATATGGTGAAAGAGACGACTTTCTCTATGCTTACAAGAATTCAAATAGTATACTGACTAATAATTTGATTTAGTGCGTTGTTTCGAGAATTATGAATTTTATATAACAGTAATAATATACTCTTTATTGCCTTGCAGTGCGATAAATTGGTGACAATATTTGAGATGGAACTGAACTGTAGAACTTGATAAACGACTATTGAAACGAGTGTTTCTTGAAAATGGGTGTCGAAGGATAATAGCATGGTGAAAGTCTCCTGTCGAGATATCGACCACATCACGAAATGGATGGTCATCAGATTTTGCTATGAATGATGGTTTAACGTCACTGCTCTCAATATTGAGCGCTTGGACGGTATTGACACAGTCAGACTTTAAGTGGAGCTTTGTAATCTTTCAGTCCGGATGCCCTTCCTGCCGACTTCCAATGACACTCTCGGGGCTCGACCTCAGGACCAAAGGATCGCTAGTCCAAGCACTTAGCCACTGCGCCATGGAGACCACAGCATTGATAAGTCTTTCGCATGTGCGACAAGCAACTGTCAAAAGTGAATTGGACGACTCATTTATGGTGCGGTAAACGTGACTCTCAACACTTAATATTCTCTTCAAAACATAATCGCTGGCGTCAGAGAAAAATGGAGAACAAACTCACAGAGCAGATGATAATACACGATTTCAGCATCAAGCTTTTCAGACAGTTAGATCGTCTTAACTTACGAATAATGAATATGTGTTTTAACAGCTCTCTGATAATGGCGGTAAATGTGAGAATTCCACTTCACATCATTAGAGATGGCAACATGTAAATAAATGAATAATTCCAGAGAGGCTTCCGTCAAGCGGTCATGATCAAAAAGCCTGTCGAATTAAGCACATGCATGTTACCAGTGAGTTCAAGCACTTATGCTGCCTTAACGGACCTATAAAGGTAGGAACTAGAACTATGAGAAATACAAGATATCCCGGTTCGCCCGGATTAAGTGTTTTATGAAGTAATTTTGACCACAGAAATGTCTGAGACTAAAGCCAAATATCGATTGCATCCTTTGTTTCACTCCATTTGAATTTTCGAAATTTTCCAATTGAAATCTCGCGCAAAGATAATGTGAACTTTGAAAAGTAAATTTTCTTACAAATTTTTGTTTTTGCCCATTTTTCGACTTTCTTAAGTTTAGGATCATATAGTTACCGAATTTTTTGGTAAAGATTTGGATGAGAAGCTCTTCGAATATATTGACAAGTTTCGCAATGACCTTTTAGATCTAAATTTTTCAAATACACCCAAACTTCATTGCATATTTCATCATGCGACCGAATTTTGTATTTCCAGCAGTCAAGAACTGGGGATTTACTGTGAACAGGTGAGCGAAACTTTGCATTCAAATTTCGATTCTTTTTGCCAAAATGACAAAGTGAGAGACAGTGATAATCCTAACTTTACCAGAAAACTTCTGGCTGCTGTACGAACCTACAACGGAGGTCATTTGTAGAATATGCTGGAAGCCTTGTTTTTGATTATATTACCTTCTTGATAGTTATATGATTATAATATTTTTCTTACCGTAATAGAGCCTGGTATTTCACCTAATGCAGAAGAAATATTTTCAAAATTATTTATGAGCATTTTATGAAAAAGACGAGCCTGAATATTGTAATTTAAGATAATTTTGAAGCAATTACAACGTCATTAGGTAAGGGTTTGTCCCTTTCAAGCGATCCTTTCATGCTTTATGAATACTTAGAGCTGATTTAAATAATACATGAAAGTAATTGTTGGAAAACTGTTGGTTAGTAACATAATAATTTCATTAATAATATTTTTAATGAATTTTGTATTCTAATTCGTGGCTTTTTCTCGAAAAAACCTTGATGGATGATTTTTTAACCATCATATTGGTAATCTAGAAATACAATTACATAGGAATGCGAGGAAAAATCTTTTAGGAAATTTCAAAAATGAAACCGCACTCTCCGTGACACCATGCCCTGCAATCTATAAACAAATAAATCCATAAATATCACGATAACTAGAAAAGGAAAGAATGTCCTGTGTATTGAATTGTGTAGTGAAATGAGCATTAAACCCTAACATCCTAAAGGGAAATTCTCTTTGCCGACGATTTGGTGGTTATGGCAAGCAGCGAGGAGGAACTCACGGGAAAAGTTGAGATGTGAAGGACATCTTTGGAGGCGAAAGACTTGAAGGTGAACAGCAATATGACGAAGATGATGGTATAGAAAGATGGAGCAGGTAGCTCAGATAGGTCCGGAATGTATCCATTTGGATTAATATACAAATGGAGTATAATATATATACAATACGGATAAGATACAAAGGGAGTAACAAGCGTACATTGGCAATATAATGTATGAATGAATTCCGCCTTTTTTGTGTCTTATTCTTTGCGTCATCAGTTAAACAAGGTTTCTCCTTACCTCAGCATATGTGCGGAATATGGTGTTTGAGAATGATTTCAGTACATCTCTCAGTGACGGTATCAGTTGCATGACGTGTTTCAAATACAAGATATTGGCAATCTTTGTTTCTGCGTTCCGCATGTTGCCAGCTTGCTGATCAACTTGAACACACTGTGTAAGCAAATTATCGATAGACAGAATACGCTCCAATGATGACTGCAGACTGTAAAACTGCTCAGCATTTTCAGATAATTCTGCCACAGCATCTTGGCGAGCTACAATGGTATCAACATCTGAAGAAAAATGGAAAATGACATGTTAGATAACGAAGGGTTGGACTTGATAATCGACTTGGGAATGTTTCCTTAACCCTGGATATTATTGTTCATCTTGGCATAAGTTTTCTACATTTCCCCGAAAAATATCCCTCCTAATTACAATGTTGTCCGGGAAATACTATGCAATTCAAGTGAAATGATAATATAGGAAGAGTATCTCCTTTTAGACGACATAGATGCATAGATTCCGAGGAGTTAGTGTCCGATGTGGATATTATTGGTATTACGCCATGAAGATGAAATCTATCACGATGTCTACAAGTAATGATTCCTAAGTAACAATCAGTTTTTAATATGGATATCTGAGAAGCTTTGCTCTTAAATTCTGACTGTTGCACAATCTCTATGGAGATTTAACATAGAGTGCTTCTTTCGGACAATAATGCAGTTTTCAACCCAATGCAATTTCCATGTAATTCAGCGAACAATAGTGCCAACTACGCCGTTAGTGTCCGCTGATTGATGTAGAAATCGGCATGATTTTCATCTTCATTGGGTTAGAAAAGTATTTTTTTGTATTCTAAATGTACTTGTTCGTAAAAATATATGTTTTAATGCTATAACTATACCGGTATAGTATCAATTCTATGTTATTTACGCAATTAGTGCATGATTGCTTCTTTACAGCATTCATCGAGTTAGATATCTTAACTGCCCGAATCCGTAGGGTGAGGCATAAATTTGGAAGTCTATGGGTGAGGGCTATTTGAATCTAACATGTTGGAATACTATGATGAAGTAATCTCATGCACGAATAGACACTGACATGTCTATGATTATCAAGAATTCTTCAACAGAAATTTAGCCTGGTCTATAGTGAAAATATTTAATCATAGAGATATATATTTTATTCTAGTCTATACTAAAGCTGGACAAGAGAACTCATAATATAGCATAACATGGGTTTTGAGGGCAACAAGCCGCTGCATGAGAGGTTGACCCAGGAAATGGAGAACCGGACTAGGCTTCGATCATGTGGCTGGAATCCCGAGTGAATTTTATTGACGACTTACCTATTACTTTTCTTTCCCTGACTTTCGTACCTACGAAATTTTCGGCTTTATCTCCAAAGTATGTAAAAACGTAGAAACCGAACCATCGTTAACAGCTCTCGACAATGAAACTTTCACGAACAGCACAACAAACATTAGTAATGAAGCACGACTGGACATCAAAGCTGGAGGTTTTTGGTCTACAGGAGTGACAGCATTTTTGATGTACGCACTACGCATGTCAACTCTAAAAGCAACCAAACTAAATCCACCGCAAACGTTTTTAGAGAGCATGAAAATGAGAAGAAAAGAAATTATCTACAGAGAGTGCTTGACGTTGAATTCGGAGATTTCACACCACTGGTTTTCGGGACAAATGGGGGCATGGGAATTGAGGCGCAGATGTTCTTGCGAACACTGGCAGAGAAGATCGCTGCAAAAGAAAATGAAGACTACAGAAGTGTTATCACATGGCTAAGAACTCGCCTTTCATTCCAAATTCTTAGGTCAGTGCACTTGTGTCTTCGAGGGAGTAGAGTACCATTTAAGAAGAATGAAATAGAGGAAGTTTTGAATGATTTTCATCTAAGTGTTACGTCTGCTGATCTCGTTTGACGCGTTTCTTGCCTGCTTCAAAAACTGATGAAAAAATTATTGCTTGTAAAAAAACTTACCTCATGTTTGACTTATCTGTCTTTCTCTTTGACTTTAATGGTACTTTGTATCTGTTGGTTATGAAATAAAGTTTGCTTTCGTATCTACTCTTACCTTATGCTGTTATGCTTTTTTGTAATCTAATTGTAGTTGGTCGTAAAATATATGTTTCATTTCTATTAAAAAAAACAAATCTATGCGAATACTATTGGGTGTACAAATGTGCAGCAATGTAATATTGCAGTTCAGATCTCTAAACCGTAACATGCTGTAAGGCTGAGGGACGTCAGCGTCAGCTATTGCTGTTCTGAGATCTGAATTGTAATATTATTGTGTTAAGGTTCTCTATGATCGAAACGCAATATGCTGAATCAGTATATTGCAGTTCAATATTTCAACATTGAAAGACATATAAACCTTAACACAATGTAGGAAAAAAGCGGCCGCAGATATACGCTGATTGAAATTTCAAAAATGACTTTCACATCCATAGATACAGATATCATCATTACGAGATGCATTGCTGCCTTCTTTTTCCATATTACACCATAGCTAAATTACGTACAATTGGCATAGATCAGGGGTGCACAACCTGCGGCTGTAGCAGAGGCAAAGTGCGGCCGTGACAATGAGAAGCAAATGAAAAAGAATCTTGTTCATGTATGCTGCAAATATTTCTAGTGTTCAAGGCAATCGAAAAATATTATATATTGGTAAAATTGGTAAAAATTGGTAATTATATTGGTAAAACAAGTCGCCCTTTTAAAATAAGACATCAAGAACATAAAAGTAGCATTAAAAACAACACATATAATAGTGCCCTAGCTCAGCACCGGTCCAAACATCCGATCAATGGAATTCAAGACTTCAAAATTCAGTTCCTATCTAAGAAAAGTAACACTCGCGATGTTACTATTGAAGAAAGCAAGTGTATCAGATTTAATAAGCCGGAAATCAATCGGAAGTACGAAATCAACTGTTATCCATTGATCGCTTTTACTACGTAGTTATCGGATGTTAAATCTGTTCACCTTCGATTCTTAAGGGAAGGGTTGAATGTATGACCTGCCACTTACCATCGCACCTTGAAGGCCAAAGGCAACTTCAGTGCACTTCAGTGTATCTTTATTTATTTTTAAACAGATCAAAAAAATATACTACGGAGGCACCAAGTAACTTGTTTTTTTCTTTTTATCAATCGAAAAACAATCGTCAGTATAGTAGCGTACTAGTCACCTTGTAACAGTCGAAAACCTTTATGCCCATGCTGCTTGGAAAAATGTGCGCCCGCACGTGCGATGAAGGCGTTCAAGCAGTTCGATAACTCATGAATAGACTATATTAGGGAAGTTACATTCATGGCTAGAGTCATCAGCAAAAAGAAACAAAAGGGACAGTTGTAGTTTGCTCGAATAGTTCGCGCGCGTTAGCTTCAAGTCAATGACCTGAATAAGGATGCCTGCTAGATCAGTTTCTGCAGCGGTAGTGTTGTGTGCTTGTATGAAACAAAGGATTGAATCGAAAGATATTGTAATTTCTTTACGAGATATTGTACTACTACCTATTTAAATTTTGTGTACTTTTATAAATAAAATATGTTGAAATTTAGTTGTGTTTTTATTTCACATTTATCATTAAATTTAAACCTCACGCTCTGGGTTGAGAAAGAACTGTATCATTAATAATAATAAGATACTTTATAACTTCAATAACAACGAAGGTAGGCAGGCTTACATACGAGGTTCTAGAAATGCGTAGGCCTCTATGCGAGTGAATGTCTAGAATAGACCGGCTCTGTGATGAATGAATGAATTTTGTATGGCTGTAGATTCCTTCATAAATCAGTACAGCAGCTTAGTAAAGTGTTTTCTCCTTCGTTTGCCTTTACAAAAACATGCTTTCAACTTTTCAAGTGATAATAACACCTTACGCTTCAAATCTTTTCGGGTCAAAAATGACCGTCGGTCGTGTATGGGTTAACTTGCTAACTCATCCTTTACGAAGAAGGCCGTTATGCGATTTTCACTGCTTCATTCATCAGGGGAAGCTAATTTGAGTGGTGGAATATAAATATATTAATTAATAATTCCTTTATATTTCCATCTATCCGCTATTTGGATCCATCCATTGTCTATTGGTGTTGATGTAAAGCGTGGATTCAGTAAATTCACGTGTGAAAATATTTATGTGGGTCGTGAGATCATGCGACTTCAATCTACAAAATCTACAATGTGTCAGTGATATGGCCCTGAGGCCGAGTCCTCCACGTGCATGATTAAGCCTTTGGGGCTAAACGTCGCACACGCAATAATAATCGCTTGGAAGTACCCGAAGAATCTTTTCTTTTGAACCCTTTATACAATGTGTCTATGACGTCAGCAACAACAATGTAAAGGATGGAGATGATCGCGCCATTTTAAATCATACTGAATTTTGGATAGGCAATTAAACAAAATCAATGTAAATGCTGTACTGCTTACCACAAGGAGGTTGAAGAATATTCGTTCTGAGAGCACGCGTTCCTGCAATGGTTTTCGTTCGATTTAGATGTCCATAGAGCGTAACAGTATTGTTATCAGGGTCTCGAGAATTCTCGAGCAATTCTAAGTTTCTCACACTGCTCGTGTCAATCATCATTGATTGAATGGATCCAGAGAAGGTTACCTTCAGACTTCCATCAGCAATTGACATATCATGAGCAAATTCCACGTACTTTAATAATGCAGCACATGCGGCAAGGCAATAATATCTGAAAATACATATTTCTATGGTACGAATATAGATGGACGATGTAGTCTGATGCGTTCTACAATAATAGAGAGCACTTATGTATATTGTTCTCTTGTAAACAGAATATTTGAATATTGAGTTACATCCTCCGTTGAAAAATTGGAACAAACCTGAATAGCTGCCATTTCATCCAATATCAGGCAAGGATCATTAGCAGGCCTAGTTCACATCTCTCAACATCGACACAACTCCCTACTTCAAATTGCAGCCATGTCCGGGTTAACTTGAGATTTGCAATGAGCAAGTTAGTGAAATTTCGATTGGGAATTCGAAGTAGTTCGGCAGCCAGAACGAGTTTGTGCAGGGAACGAGGCCGAAAATGAGACTTTCACAGAATGATGTACACCATACGCCTACTGCGAATCGGCACGTCTGCCGAGCTCTATTGAGTTCCTCTTCTTGTCAGACACGATCAAAGAAAAACACATGTAAATCCAATCGGACGCAGATTGCAGTTTTTGGCCCAAAAATGAAGTTGTGTATGTTTTCTCTAATTCAACGATAGGTACTAAGCACAGAGGCATAATTTTTGACATGGAATGTCTTCAGGTCATTTCCTATGATGTGCATGTGATATTATGAAGCTTCTGATCGGCGATGTATGCGAGAATGCGGTTGAATGTGGATAAATCTGTTCAAAATGTTTGTGTTTGCCGACATTAAGAGGCTCGCCAAATCTAAATGTGCTTAGCTTTATAGACAGGGGTGCATGAACATGATAGAAAATGACCTGAAGACATTCCATGCTAATTATGACTCTGGGCTTAGTACTCATCGTTGAATTAGAGAAAACGTACACAATTTCATTTTAGCCAAAAACTGCAATCTGCGTCCAATTGGATTTACATGTGCTTTTCTTTGATCGTGTCTGACAAGAAGAGGAACTCACTAGAACTCGGCAGACGTGCAGATTCGTAGTAGGCATATAGTGTACATCATTCTGTGAAAGTCTCATTGTCGGCCTCGTTCCCCGCACAAACTCGTGCTGGCTGCCGGACTATGAGGTGTACATCATTCTGTGAAAGTCTCATTGTCGGCCTCGTTCCCTGCAGAAACTCGTGCTGGCAGCCGGACTAGACGTGGGGCTCTTGATATTTTGGTTTAAAGTTACAGAAATCTGACTCCTCGATCTATTCGTGGAACTAGATCTACATCAAAAGTTGCTAGATCTAAACAAGAATAAAGTTATTGAAGCCTGCTATAGTTGCAAGTTTTTGCCAGAAGGCGCCATGTAAGTGTTTGATCCTTGTTATTTTAGCAAAATGATTTAATATTCAAAGAGAAATTATATCAACCTTGAATCTGTGAAAATTGTCATGTTTCTTGATAAGTTTTGCCGTCAATTCTATCATAGATTTTCTTCCTCTTAGGATAGAAATATTACCATGAGTAGATGCATGAGGTTAAATTATTACTTGCAATGAAATAGGTGGTTATGATTTTTACTTTCTGAATTTAATGAAAGAGTGCACAGTTTCAGCCATTTACGAAAATCAAAACTGCCTCCTATGAGGTATTTTTCATGCGGTCTTCATGGTTGAAAATTATAAGAAGCTAGAATGTCCAAGTGTCGGGATTTCTCTGAGCTGCAATACTTGATAAAAGCTAAATTAGGTAAGAGCCAAAAGTGGCCAAAATATTATTAGTTTTTTCATTATCTACAGTATAAGGAAAGAAGTCAAATTTTTTGACGTATCTTCAAAATCCCTTTTTTCCACAGACTGCATCACAACTGCTACACATTACAAATTCGTATGAGCAGTCGTATCTTGGCACTAACGCATTTGTTAAGGGGTAGAAAACTACCTCCTACGAGGTAGAAACTTGGTCAAATTATCATTTAGGTGCCGTTGTCATGAAAATCTGTATGCTCGTTCTAATCCTTTATTATTATAGGGTGCAACAGTGGAAGTACAAATAGGTACAGATGTAAGTCATGTGCGCAAATAAGTTGGTGTATATATGCACTACTTTAAAGCAGTTGAACAATCAAACATGAAGTCA
The DNA here is from genome assembly GCA_907163375.1 of Prostheceraeus crozeri. Classification (NCBI taxonomy): domain Eukaryota; kingdom Metazoa; phylum Platyhelminthes; order Polycladida; family Euryleptidae; genus Prostheceraeus; species Prostheceraeus crozeri. The sequence continues at coordinate 2,932 of CAJQUW010002132.1, read as the reverse complement.
GTTTTCTGACGTTCAGAAGAATTTTTAGTTGAACCTCTGCAGTCTGCAGGCTACACTGCGAAGTCAAAGGTATTGAATTCCTTCAAACTTTTCATCATAGCAGGTACCGTGTACACACATCATAATGGCAAAAACATCACAGAAGTTATATTAATTTCTTGATTTTCTCTTTCCCATATTCTGATGTTATGGAAAAACGTCTGATCGTGTGCAAGTACTTCATTGGTCACCGACCGAACATATTCATGAGAAATAATGAATCCAGACACATAGAAGATGCAAATTGCGAACAGACCTCGGACTAATGCAATGAACTGATCACGTACATAAAAAGTTAACAATATTTTCAATATGTTTACAATCAGAGTTAGAAGTGGGTCGTGGGTCATGGGTCATGGGTCAGGTGGGTCAGGTGGGTCAGGTGGGTCAGGTGGGTCCGGTGGGTCAGGTGGGTCCGGTGGGTCCGGTGGGTCATGGGTCAAGTTTCGTTGACCCACTTCCAACTCTGTCTACAATATTAGTGTGCAGCTAAAAAAAAATTTGATGAGAGAAAGTAATAAATAACAATACAAGTAAAACATCAAATTCCGAGAGATAACAAGAATAAAAAATAATCAGAAATTAAATAATAAATCAACTAAATCACCGGGTCGTAAAAGTTACCCAAACAAGTCATTATTTAGTCCATATCGCCTTCTTAACGCTGCCAAGCACCTCCCTGATCTGCACTGGTCGGTTTTAGTGCCACCTGACCATCGAAGAGGAGGATAAAACATCTTCTCATTCACCTGGAATATGTGACAATGAGCCAACAACGGCAGGACGTTCCACAGCCCCGCTTTGTGGAGAACAAGATAAAATGTGCAACTCCGTGCAACCATTAGAAAAGAGATCTCTATTTGGTCTATGTCCGACTGCACAGTGTTGCTCGAGAACAGTTTATAAGCTCTGACAAATGGCAGTTAGATGTTGAGACAACTACGCCTGCTGATGATTCCTGACATTGGATGAAATGGCAGTTAGATGTTGAGACTACTACGCCTGCTGATGATTCCTGACATTGGATGAAATGGCGTAGATGTTGAGACAACTACGCCTGCTGATGATTCCTGACATTGGATGAAATGGCAGTTAGATGTTGAGACAACTACGCCTGCTGATGATTCCTGACATTGGATGAAATGGCAGCTAGATGTTGAGACAACTACGCCTGCTGATGATTCCTGACATTGGATGAAATGGCAGTTAGATGTTGAGACAACTACGCCTGCTGATGATTCCTGACATTGGATGAAATGGCAGTTAGATGTTGAGACAACTACGCCTGCTGATGATTCCTGACATTGGATGAAATGGCAGTTAGATATTGAGACAACTACGCCTGCTGATGATTCCTGACATTGGATGAAATGGCATAGATGTTGAGACAACTACGCCTGCTGATGATTCCTGACATTGGATGAAATGGCAGTTAGATGTTGAGACAACTACGCCTGCTGATGATTCCTGACATTGGATGAAATGGCAGCTAGATGTTGAGACAACTACGCCTGCTGATGATTCCTGACATTGGATGAAATGGCAGTTAGATGTTGAGACAACTACGCCTGCTGATGATTCCTGACATTGGATGAAATGGCAGTTAGATGTTGAGACAACTACGCCTGCTGATGATTCCTGACATTGGATGAAATGGCAGTTAGATATTGAGACAACTACGCCTGCTGATGATTCCTGACATTGGATGAAATGGCAGTTAGATGTTGAGACAACTACGCCTGCTGATGATTCCTGACATTGGATGAAATGGCAGTTAGATGTTGAGACAACTACGCCTGCTGATGATTCCTGACATTGGATGAAATGGCAGTTAGATGTTGAGACAACTACGCCTGATGATGATTCCTGACATTGGATGAAATGGCAGTTAGATGTTGAGATAACTACGCCTGCCGATGATTCCTGACATTGGATGAAATGGCAGTTAGATGCTGAGACAACTACGCCTGCTGATGATTCCTGACATTGGATGAAATGGCACCTAGATGTTGAGACAACTACGCCTGCTGATGATTCCTGACATTGGATGAAATGGCAGTTAGATGCTGAGACAACTACGCCTGCTGATGATTCCTGACATTGGATGAGATGGCAGTTAGATGTTGAGACAACTACGCCTGCTGATGATTCCTGACATTGGATGAAATGGCAGTTAGATGTTGAGACAACTACGCCTGCTGATGATTCCTGACATTGGATGAAATGGCAGTTAGATGCTGAGACAACTACGCCTGCTGATGATTCCTGACATTGGATGAAATGGCAGTTAGATGTTGAGATAACTGCGCCTGCTGATGATTCCTGACATTGGATGAAATGGCAGTTAGATGTTGAGACAACTACGCCTGCTGATGATTCCTGACATTGGATGAAATGGCAGTTAGATGTTGAGACAACTAGGCCTGCTGATGATTCCTGACATTGGATGAAATGGCAGTTAGATGTTGAGACAACTACGCCTGCTGATGATTCCTGACATTGGATGAAATGGCAGTTAGATGTTGAGACTACTACGCCTGCTGATGATTCCTGACATTGGATGAAATGGCGTAGATGCTGAGACAACTACGCCTGCTGATGATTCCTGACATTGGATGAAATGGCAGTTAGATGTTGAGACATCTACGCCTGCTGATGATTCCTGACATTGGATGAAATGGCAGTTAGATGTTGAGACAACTACGCCTGCTGATGATTCCTGACATTGGATGAAATGGCATAGATGTTGAGATAACTACGCCTGCCGATGATTCCTGACATTGGATGAAATGGCAGCTAGATGTTGAGACATCTACGCCTGATGATGATTCCTGACATTGGATGAAATGACATAGATGTTGAGACAACTACGCCTGCTGATGATTCCTGACAT
>CAJQUW010002131.1:0-133001 GCA_907163375.1 Prostheceraeus crozeri | reverse complement strand
TAGCCACAAAATCGCTAACCCACCAGAAAATCTTTTGATATTAGCAAGCGACGTTCCCACAGTGTCACACCATCCATTGCCATTAAATTACCAAATTATGTAGAATGAAATAGATGCAATGCTACTATCTGCTAGGTACCTTTTGTTTTGAAACCACCATCGCAGTGGATTTTACTTATTAAAATCAAGGTCAGAAAATTCAGTTATGCTATATCTATCACCGCTACACTATCGACCTCAGTAGGCGCAGGATGCGAAGCCCGACACGGTTTACTTGTAGAAATAAACTTAATCACTTTGAGACCAAAATTTTCTTCTTCACGGGAGTTCGGACAGAAGGAAATGTCTCAATGCAAAATGTAAATTATCCCGGTGCCTGGTCAATTACGTGGATAGAATATATCAGCTAAAAAATGTATGATCATGTTCAGCAAAGCATGCCGCGCAATTTGTTATAGGAGTTTATTAATGTTCTGGGAATTCGTTAGTGTTTGCTGACAGTTAGCGCCTTGCTCATCTCATTGAGATACCACAGAATATACCGTAATAAACTTACTATTCGAATGCGGTTCAACCAGCTGCTCAATGGACTTCATGCTGATTCCTCTGTGTGATATACTCTTTTCCAGCCATCTAGCATTTGGATTCATTTTTGCAAATTGGATGAGATCTTCCACTTGATCTGGGATAATGAATACTGGTGGGATGAATGATTCATTGAAGCCTTTGCTAAGGGCCAATTTGCTGGTTACATGCCCAATTCCTGGCATTTTATTCACCTTCTGGTGATCTTCTAGCCATCGCCTGGTCACAGGTAACGGTCCATCTTCATCGAAGGGATATTCATGAGACCAGAAGAGATCCCATTTCGGGGGTTCCGTATCTCTAACAATTGAAAATCCTAATGTCGTCAGAACGCGCTCAATATGGAAGAGAGGTGAAAAGGACGACAGTCGGCCTTTGTGAATCCACGCAACAAGTGGAGAACGTGTTCGAGGCAATGTGAGATCCTCAGCGAGAAGGCGAACTTCATAGATATTGATCAGAATCACACAAAGTCCTAATATCAGAAGCAGAATAGCTGCGTATAGACAAAAGAAATTCTCTCTACGTGGCTGTGCGTTCGCAATTTCTCCCAATACTTCTGAATCTGGTGGCAATTCGTCGCCAGTTTGACGAACATGTGACAATTTCGATTTCAGAACTTCGTTGTCAGGTGAAGGTCTCACTGCAGATTTATCCGTGCGATGCTCAGCGTTATTCAGTCTTCGACGATGTCTTGGCAACATGATGGAAAATAATGCACAAGAAAAGTAAAACTTTTCAGTGCAAGTTTGTTGAAAATTCAACTTCAATTTCACGCTACAACTAAGTTGATGCGATGGCGTTTCTATGGCGACGGCGCTGAAACAACCTTTCAGCAAAACACATGAGAAGCGCTGACTTGTGATAGACGTCCTGTCTTAAACAGTTGATTAGCTCTCAATTGAAATGAAATCAACTTCGTTGTATCAGAAGTAACTAGTGTAACAATATTAAATCCCCACCTTCTATCACTGCATTGCTTGTTTTGTTAGATTTATGTGACAGAAGAGATTTAGGAATCTGCAACGTGCGCCTGACGTCACAGTTTGCAATTCACCACACGACACGGATGAAATGCATTTTTATGCAAAACCTGCATCTAACGCATGATAATGTATTTTCATTTGTACTTTTTCATTTTTGATTTATTCGTAAAATAAAGTCGCATTGAAATACTGCAGATGCACAAAATTAAAACAGTCCAAGCAAAAAGGAAATACAAATTCATAGTATTGTGAGGCTGAGTATTGTGAAACCTTGCCATGCAGGGGGGCGTGTTTCCCCTAGCTGTATCTTTTTTTAAATATGATTTTAAATGAAAACGAATGTTGAAATCCTATCTAGTGATGCGTAAAATTAAATTTCCTGCAGTAAAGATGTCAAAATTATGTCAGATTGCTTCACAATAGGCCTACTTCATTTAACTTCAAAAAATTTCATCAAAACTATCGAAAATGAGAAAAGCAGCATATTTTCCAAACTAATTATGAAAATTCAATGATTTTTGGGCTCCAAACCATTTTTCTATGAGTATTACACCTCAGAGGGGTCAAATATTCTGTACCATTTCTGATTTCTGAGAAATCGATGAGGGGCGTCTTACCCTACTCTACCTTACCTATAGGCAAATGCCTATCTCAGTGGAAGCAGATGAGGCAAGTGTTTTGAAGCAGTTTGAGTGATATTTCCCAAAAAAGGGTTTTTTAATGAACGAAAATCAGTCGATAACTGTTGCCTAGAAAGAAGCAATTACTATCATACCAGGTTCAGCTTATTTATTGTGACAATTAATCAATTAATGAAAACCAATTATTATTTTTTCCAATAAGTGAAATTGACATTTTCAAAGAAGTAACACTTTCCGCTTTGTTTTAGTTAGTGGGACAATGGCTGCTTGTTAATGGCAATTCTGAATGTTCAGTCAGGCACTGATCTATACCGTTACTTGCTACCAAGCAAAGTACGCAAATTGCTAAATGCTTGCTTTGCCATGAAGAATTAATAAACAGCAAGAGATAAATAATTATTATATAAACCTATAATAAAACCAAAGAAACTAACAAACAATTCTCGTCGTCAGGTGAAATACTGAAAGTTATATAATCACATGAACACATTATCGTCGGAGGTATTCAAGAGAAGGGAGAGAACGTAGACGAAGTATGGCATTGGTACATGTCTCAAATGCATATTCCAACTCCTGGATTCAAATGGTTAATGGACCAGCCAAATGATGCTGGTGGAAGAGAAGAAAACCTTACTGTTTGGAGTCTTGATGAAAATGCATTTTTTGATGATGATGACATTGATACTTCATTTTCGTCTTTCTTGTGTGAATGCATGGAGTTTTGATGCCAACAGGGCGACCCAACGAACTTCATAATGCATTGTGGTCAATCATTAATTTCAACATAAATATCATAATGAACTTTCTCTATGAAACCAAATGTACAAATGATCTAAATTCTGGATCTCGCTATTGAATGCACACCGGTATAGTGTAGCAAGCGCATAACTTTTCGTAGCAGAAAATAATTTTCTTTACCAGGACATGTGGGAAAACTGGTTAACACCGACAAAAATGGTAAAAGCCGGAAAAGGCGGTAAAATTCATGAAAATTGGAAATAACCCTAGGTGACATGCCACGCTCAATTACTCGCAATTCACGCGTAAACTACGCGTAATTACACATGACCCTAAACATCCGTGGCTATGCGTGACATTGCTGCAACATTTGTCGGCAGTCCTGTTATATAGACTTTGCGTCTCATGTGTCTGCATGCATCAGAGGCTAAACAATGTGATAGGACCTCAATTTCATGCTCAGGGAAGACAGAACATGCTGAGCGGTTCATCCGTGGTTCAAACGGCAACGCAGACAACCGTAGGCGACGCGCAAACTATAAACGTTCGCCCGCGCGTATTCATAAACATTCCCCATGTTTTAACAGCATCAGATCAATTGATTTCTGACTCTTAGTGCAGCGCGTATGTACGCGGGTAGAAGAATATAATGTCTTCAACCACGAATGTTTGGGGTGCTCCGTAATTACGCGTGGCATGTGAATTGAAGTGTTACATGGGAAGCTTGTATTGTCATTGATATTCATTGTTAACCAATATGCGTGCGTATCTTCACATGATACGAGTCCGCATCTCTATACTGGCTGCTTTATCATCGAATTGAGACACCGCATTCTACAGTAGCTCAAATCTTGCTTTCGGCTACTGCTGTCAGTGTACGAATTGACTACAGCCACATTTTACTTCTTCATCTTTGCGTGGCTGATGGACAAGGCATATTATCACGTTTTTCTTCATGTAGCTAATCACTTTCTGTTGTCGTCAGTCGAATATTTTGTTCGCTTTCAGGATTCTAATCAGGAGCTTTTTGGTGCTTCACGCATTTAGCATCACTATATTACAATGCTTCTAACAATGCTGGTGATGGGCACGCTGGTCATTTATTCACTGGTTTCAATAATTGATTGTCACCATACTTATGATGCATATACTTATGTCTGTAATAGAATTTGTCAATCTACACATCCAAGTAAGAATATAATTACATGTATGTGCATTCCATCTAATAGGGCTACTCTAGTCACTGTCCAAATTGATAATAAGCTAGTAATGCGGCTTGTGGAGTATAGGTTGGCCCATGTAGCCAGATATTGAAAAATAACAGTGAAATATTACAGGTTTTTCCGTTTGTTGATATAAATCTGTCAGTTATTAACGGCATTGTGCATTCATTGACGTCATTTTGCAATGTTCAGTGACATTTCACATTGAATAGCTGCAATTGTCTCTTCAACATCGGCAATATCGTTCATGAGTAGAGATCTGTCAAATGAACATCGAAATTTGTAAATAAATAGCGGCATTTTGCACTCGATAACTAAGCTGCCGTCAATATGAGTGTCCCGCGACATAGACGTGTAATTTCTAATATTGACAAACAACGCATCGTTGATGCGTATCTTGATGAAAATCGAGATTATGTTGAAGTTGCTGGTTCTCTTGGAATCGCTGTATCGGTCACACGCGGCTTGTTGTTTTCTTCAACACAAGAAGGAGGAGTGAATGGCGACCAATTTAAGGAGTTTTTGACGAACGTGTCAGCTGTTGCCGGACCACAATCTGTCCTTATGTTATTCGACAATGCTCCGTGTCACAGCCGAGCACATGAAGCATCATTGGCGGATCAGCACCAAATTTGCAGAATTCCACCCTACTCGCCCTTCCTGAACATCGCAGAAAATGCTTTTAGTGTTTGGAAAGCGGCCATCAAGAGGAATTTGGAAGAGGTGCGAGACCAGAATGCTTCGACAGAATCACCAGATGCGACTGGCAACACTGGCTCAACTGTCCGAACAAAATCTATCCGAAATCACTGCCGCGGGTTGTCAAGCTTCCTGGAGAAAGCTACGTCAGCTGATTCCTCGATGTATTCGACAAGAAAATATTACTGACAATGATGCCTAACTTTTTGTATAGTTTTGCATATAAATATACACCATATATTCTGGATAGCTTGATTTTTTTGGTATAATTAGAATTGAAAGCTCGGGCATTCTTTTGCTTTGAATAATTTTTATACAATAAAATCAATTTAACTTTTCGGCCATAATTTTTATTTGGGAGGATAAAGGCTATAATTTTAAAATGAATATGCCGAGAAAATTATGCAGGATAGTCACAGTATTGTGTAATATGTCGCTAAACAATAGTAGATATCTCGATTGCGTGAGACATGCCGTTTTTCATTGAGAAATGTCGATCTATTGAACGATGTCGTTAATCAATGATAAATTTCATTTAAAAAAAGGAGAAATGCCGTTTATTTATCAACTTTAACGCTAATCAACGACAGATTCATACTAACAAACGCAAAAACCTGTAAAAATCAAGAATTTTTCTCCTCAAACGCTGCTGACAAATAGTTGCAATGAATTGACTGATGACACCTATTTGCTGCAATTGATTGACTTCAACCATCAGATAATTCCAACTAATTAATTACCAGCCCAATTAATTAATTGCAATCAATTTTGAAAGCATGAAAGAATTCAAACCCCTTGGATATTTCATTTTACATTTTAGAACTTCAGCATGCTTACGACGAGGCCTTTCATGTCTTTTTCTGTTTTATCTCATGTCGTACATGGTTGTGAAAGAAGGTGATGCGCATGATCTGACAAAGCGTTGGATTACAGCTCATTCTACAGCATAGAGACAGAAGATAAGACAATAGGAAGGAATGATAACAATGACTTCAATACTGTAGCGAAGCAAATATTAAACAATAAAAAGAAAGAAATGGGTAAATGTAGATCCATTAGTAGCTTATATTGATCCATGGATATGAAAGGAGCGTACATAATATAGAGGATTTATATTACACCGCAATTTATAGGAAAACTACAGTTGGAGTGCAACGTTATGTAGTGGTATTGCGAATGTCAGAAGAAATACATCTCCTTTAAATCTCCTCACAAGAAAATCTGTTGTCTTACAATTTGCTATTCAGGTGTGCAAACAATTCAGCATCAACAGAGACCATTGTGCCTTCCGCATTTCCTATATTTTCTAGATAACAATGAGACTCCGTTTGTAATCAACTTGTGAAAAGTTTTTGTGCATAAAAGCTTATTATGTTATCATCACCAAATGTATCTCGCTCCAATCGACGATTCATTGAAAACAATGTATAACGTTTGCAGCATCTGCAAAATTTCATTGTAAGAAGTTGAATTCAGTCTTCTAAATTTCTCACCAATTCAAATTATCATTCTAGCCTCACTCCAGTTGTCGGTATGGTTCTCACTGATGTTTTCTCTCTCACTTGGTCATTTATTATCTTCCTTCATGCAATAGATTGTCAATCTGATAACTGCTTCAAGAAGATTCACGTCGCACAGTCGTATCTTGACTCCCTTCAACCGTTCGCTCGCATCTTTGATGTCCATAAAACAAAAGATTGCGCTAAACTTTGCACGCTTGAGGCTCAATGTGCTGCCATTCATATGAATGGCTATTGCGACATGTTTCCGCCTCTCCCGATATTCCAACTAGAAATCACCAGCCCTCCAATACCCACAGCGGAGATCTGGATCTACACCAAAAGATCAGAAATCAAGAAATGTCCTTCAGAATATTCTTTCAAATGGCGTAGCTCACGTTACAAACTGAATCGTACTGAGGTTCAATGGCAAGAAGCAGAAAGGAGTTGTCGTCAGGATGGCACAAAACTGGCTGAATTGACGACAGAAGATGAGATACGAACAGTAAGTGATCTTGTTCATCCGATGGTACCTTTAACTATATGGCGTACCAGGTACCTTTTCGTCGGCGGTAAGCAAGAGACTAGAAAGAACGCGAGTGAAGGATGGTATTGGTACATGTCAAAGTTGGATATTCCAACACCAGGGTTCAGATGGAAATTCGGCGAGCCAAATGATCATCTGCTAGACGAAAACGTTACTTCCTGGAATGTTGATGCAAGAACATTTAATGATGATTCAACTTATAAATATCCGTTCCTTTGTGAGTGCATGGAGTTTTAATGTAATTTGCTATTCCCAGTGTGCATTATAATTTAAAGATTGTCATTCAATTTCGACTGGTTGGTTCGTGTTTATTTCCTCTTTTGCAAGACAATTTTCAATACATGACCTTCAACTTTTGACGATACTGAGAGTCCAGTGAATTCTATGATCAAAGGACAATTGAAAATGATAGCCAATTATCCAATTGAATTCCAATTATCCAATGATAGTCCAATTATTGATTGAAGTGTATGTTTCTCAAGGCTGGCCAAGCCGCCTATTCGTTGAGTGAATGTGAACCTGACACATTAATGGAATTGAGGATTTCAGATGTATTATAATTTTTGTTTTTCATAATTCCAGCTAATACGCATATACTCCGGTAGCCAGAACATGTTTCTGCAGGGAAAGAGGCTGAAAATGAGAATTTCACAGAATGATGTATGCACACCTTATGTCTACTACAAATCTACGCGTCTGCCGACTTCTAGCTAGTTCCTCTTTTTGTTAGACACGATCAAAGAAAAGTGATGCATAGTGGGTTATCTATGCGTAACCATGTTGGACTATACCCGTTAGATCGCCCGCCTCCGGTACGTGTTCGTTACACGAACTCGGCCCGGTAAACGGGTCGTTCCTACCGTCACGTAACCGGTACGAGCTCGTGTACCCGAAGGAGGTTCCAAAAAAAAAATCCGCCCTGCTGCTTGATTTACGGGCTTTCATTTAATCTCCAGTGCTCTGTATTTTAGCTGGAGATTAAATGAAAGCCCGTTTTTACAAGCAACAGGGCGGATCCTAACTAAAGAGAAAAGTCAAACATGTCAAATAATAGGTTTATTCTTCATGAAATTATAGCCACGTACCACAGTAACACTGCCTGGGATAGTTGACTAAAATAACAGTACCTGGGAAGTTTGACTGCAGTTCGGCAACACTTAAACAATTCCTTGTGCAGTAATTGCCTTCACACTTGCAAACAGTTCCACGTAGAATCCATGTATAGGCCTACTTGGTTTGATATCCCAATCTTATCCGGAAATAAGAGAATCATTGTCTCTGAAAAAGGAAATATTTTTCAATGACATTTCAGGCTGGATTCATACGATCGCAAAAAGCAAGGATATGTATAGGATGCATCTATGCAAGAATTACATGATGAATTATATATAAAAGCACAAATGAAACAAAATTTGTAAATTAAATTAAGCAGTATTTACTATGCCAGCATCAATTATAAATAGCATGCAAAATTATGATGAGATTAACATTCAAGTCAATGTATGAATTAAACAGAGCTTCTGTAGACCTAAAATAACAAGCAATGCGTCAATCATGTCGCAAAGCATCTGCAAGCATACTTTAGGCCTAGATAGATCTTATCACGTTTGTTTAAATTTTGGCATCTAACATTGTAGGAGAGATTATTACTTATGTCTTTATATGCGCCTCTTACCTCAATTCACTAGTTCTTACATAAGACAGTTTCAAAATGAAGTTGTAACCTAAATCACACTTGTCTACAGTTTGCTTTCCAATGAACTTGGTTTCTGTTTTCTGAACGAACTGTAGACAAGTGTGATTTAGGTTAAAACTTCACTTTGAAACTATAAGTAGCAAAAGTATGCGTGCAGATGCTTTGCGAACCAACGCTTGATCATTGATGATGTCGCTGATGAAATACAATTATATAAACTAACCAGTTAGCAGTAGAAGAAGCAACATCCCCGTGACGCCTGCATAATACCTTTTACATTAAGCTTGTTTCAATTGGATCATTAACACATTTCAAGAACTTAATACAAGCCATGATAAAAGCGAAATTAATGTGAAAAGCACTACAGTCCCTATCAAATCATCTTATGAATAAATAATAATGCGATGAATTATTTGTATCTACTAAATACGGGAGGTTTGCACCGTACAGCTTTACTGATGCAGGTCTGATTGTAAACTGCACACCACTAAAACAGCAGTTACAGTAATATATCCGCTAAACTTAACAGAAAATATTCGCAAGAAACATGAGAATGATGACGTTACAATTGGATGATTGATGACATCAATTAAAATCCGCTAATATCAAGATAGAGCGTCTCTACGGATATTTTCTGTTCGGAGTGTAAAAACAGCAGTGAAAGTAATTTTAGCTGCTGATTTTAACGAATATTTGTTGTTTATAGTGCACTTGCATTAGTCACTCGCTGTGACAAAGATAGTTTTTTTAACTACAATACATCATATCGCTTGGCTCTCCTCCGAACTTCTATAGGAAATAGGAATAAACTCACGATGGTGCTGCCTTCCCTGAAAACTAGACAAATTGATTTTGTTTACACCTGCATCAGCACCTTACAGTATCTCCCCAAAACCGCCGGTTAATCAGGGTTTGTACACCTAACGTCAGCCAGATAGCTAGACTCAAGCTAAAATTTTAGGCATGAAGCATTTCAGGAGAATGCAGTTTACTTTCCCTCCATAGAATAATATCCATATCAATGAAGAAATTTGAATATTGAAAGTAAATCAATCTCAAGATGACTGCAGACTTATGATTCTTGTTTTTTTTCCATGATTGATCATCATAATCCATTGCAAACGATTTTGAGCAGAGTGATATTCCAGCATGCCTATGAACGATTCTACAGGTGATTTTGTGATTTCATCTTTATGGTTGGACATGTCATTGATCTTCATGAAATGATAATGGGCAATTCCGTAAATAACGCACGTACGTTCTGACACACAATCTTCACTTCTCATCATGAAGCAATGCGATTCTATCCATGAAAATTGCACCATACCATGCCAAAATAGTATGAAATATTTATCACTTTTCAAATATTCAACAGTAGTCCCTCTAGCGTCGAAAGAGGGACTGCCATTAAATTAATTAATTAAATTGTTTTTACTAATTATATTGAAGGGACTACTATAATGTTTCAGAACGTTCGTGCGTTATTTATGAAATTGTTCTAATCGTTGTGAATGAATTATCTTTCAGGTTCAGACAAGACACTAAGGCTCATGCAATAAAAGACCAGTTGCTCACCAGCTTATCAAGAATTTTCTGTACTGCTCGTTGGGCATTTCATGACTAATCGTCCACAATTCAATTACAATTCATTGCTACGATGATGTAACGTTAATGAGAGATGCTGTTTCATGTCGGTACAGCGCACGTCCAATGTAATTAAATATTGAATAGGCTTATTGAACGCTTTCCTTCTGATGAGTCCATAGAGTTAGATTTGTAAACTACACAACAACACTGTGTGACACATTCACAGATGACTGCTAATTTGTATTCGTTACGAATACATGCTGGAAATGTCTCATGTCAGCTCAAGATGACACAGATATCTATCAATCCGAACTCTGTGCCCCGAACGCACTCAAAAGATAGGCTCTAATTAGTGTATCTGACATGCGTGTGGAAGTGACAACAAGCCACGAGGCCGATTAGTCATCACAAAATCTGACAGATGAGACCACACTATGCCCATAGAGGTCTATACCTTATTGATGTCACAAAGCAAAACACCTCGATGGAATGCTGCATAAAATCGATATGTTGCAGGAAGTGTTGAGAAATTAAGCATGTTTATCAAAATAGCGAATGAAGATAGAACTAATGCATTGCTGAATTATTGAACAGTGACTACATGAATGTTGTTCAGGTGTTCTAAAGCATGAATCATTGCACCAGAGAAATCAGTCAAGTCACTGAAGTCAGCTGAAGACATTGTATGAGATTGCAGTGCATGGCTCGATAGAAAATGTGCCCCTCCATCTCAAAATAATATGCGCATGTTATGCTCCACTGCAGGTAAGATTCTGACTAACATTTGTTGCTTCGAAATTGCATGCATTATGCTATGAAATACTCAAGATGGCTAATAAAAACATGTTAGGGACACATCAATAATCAGGATTTACTAAGCAGGTGGGAAGTATTTTGGGATACCGTACATAAATTAACACTTTAGATATTCACGCAGTTTGCAACTGCACGGTCTATGTCCACTTATTGAATGATAATTGTGCTTTTTACTTTTATCTTTCCTAAGTCAAAATAACTCTCATGTTGTCATTAAAAGAGAATCCTCTCTACTAGTACAGGGATTATTATTGGAAATTAAATATTGGTGGTCTACGTGGCACGGTGGCTAAGTGCTTGGCTAGCGATCTTTCGGTCCAGAGGTCGAGCCAAAGTGTCATAGGAAGTCGTCAGGAAGGGCTTCCGGACCAAATGGTCACAGCCAGAATAAAGTCTGACTCTGTGTCAACACAGTCAAGCCCCAAGTAAGGTAGAGTAGACGTTGACCTTAGAGTCCACAATTCACTTCAACTAATTAAAAAACATAATATTGCATGAATTATCAGACTGAAATGAAGTTATATCACGTCATCATTATTACGTAATGCATCATAGGCTATGCTTAACATTTAATCGTGCATACATAAGCCTACAACGATCAAGGATACAATCAGAACACTAGAAGCTTCAGAGATGAAACAATACATATAATATGTCCGACATTATAGTTTAGTTGATCATCAGTCTGCAGCTGAGACCCCTATCCTGTTTTTCTGAAATATTTTAATATAATATAACAATGCAAAAAGTAGTCCACTGCAGGGGAAGGAGAAAATTAATTTATTTGAAATTAATTGATTGATGAACCATCTTCAATTCAATTAATGGATTGGATCAGCTGCCAACTATTCCAATTAATTGCAATTATTCACAAGCAAAAAAAGCGATTTATTGAACGACTACTGCAAGTTATAATGTACAATTAATAGGTCTACACAGTCGATGATGTGATATTCTGTAGGTATACTCGTTTTTGAAACGAAGAAATGTTTGTTGTTAGCCTAATGCGAAGCTTGATGTTAATAATCTATACCATTCATTTAAACTTTAATTTAAAAGTCTCTAACTAGTAAATATAAATACTTCGTATTTTCTCTTAGATAAAAGTCAAATTAAGGTCACGATGGTCAGTGACAGTGTTTGAACCGAAAAATATTGCGCATATATATTATAAAAATATAATGAATATTAATTATCAGTCATTGCTTGATATTGCTATCAGAACATTTTCATGTTTATCATGCAAATTAGTTCAACGAGCAGTGGTGCAGAAAATGCATGCTTGTGATTGCAAATTCTATTTCTGCAAGTGTTTTGATGCACTTTCGTAGACCTGTGTGCTGTGGAACTAACGTTCTAAGTGTTAATCAATCAATTGTCCGTCAACAGCGGAAAGATCTACCTAGATTTGGCAATGATAAAAAATAATTGCAAATTGTCAACTAATTGATTGCTCATGTGATCCAATTCAGTCAATTGATTTTCAGCAAAAAAATGAGACCAATTAAATTGCCAATAATTTTTTCCAACCCTAGTTTGTGTTCCAGTACCGTATGAACTCCATCTCAATTATCCTTCGTCTTGCGACATGTGATATAAATTTCAACAGTACTTCGATAGTTTCCTACAGAAAATGTACCCTTTAATCAATTGATATTTTAAGATCATACTCGCGCTATCTTGCATCGCAATGTAGCCACATGATTATGGGCTTCATAACCGTGCACTGTATTACAAGCATTTTATCAATTGATTCAAATAAATTCACAAATATATACTTCAAGCATCATCTGAACACTTTCATGTTAAAATATAAGATAGAAGTGCAACTATCAATTACAACTATGCTATGAATCTGTTCGGTTTAGCATCATTGCCCTATCTAATTATAAAAAATTGAAGTACAGCCTGGAAACCAAAAATTAATTGCATTGCAATTTATTGGTCACAATGATTACTGAAACCCAAATATTCCAATTAATTGCTGTTACAGAAAAATTGCGATTGATTGATTGCAGTCTTGTCAATAATTGTTATCCATTGATTGATTTGTAATTAAGTTATTTCGTTGAATGCCAACTTGCAATACCGCCTACATTCACCATCATAGGAAAAGCATAACACATTCAGTGATTAAGATTATTAGTCTACCTATCTTATATTATGTCATTAAATCTTAAATTTATGTCAATCTAGGCACGCGACTTCTTGTCCTCTAGTTTGAATAGTCACTCCGACTAAGAATTTAGCAACATGTATTTCATGCAGAAAGTCACCGCCCAAATTGATAATAAGCCAGTTTACGACTTGCACAATCTGCCGATGTATGCAGCCTAAATAGGTGTAGCACAAGTTTTTATCTAAGTCGAAAATTAAAATCAAGAATTAATCTAATCAAATTGTGATTAAAAAATTCCTATTAATTGATAGCTGACATAAGATGATTACAGTTAATTGATTGCTGTCATCCAACTATTTCAATTAGTTTTTGGTGAATCATGAACCTAGGTATAGAATATTTACTTGAAGATAGGCCAGAGTCTTCGAGCTCAGCTAGCAATAATGGCTCAAAGAATTAATAAGAGGCGACTGCGAAATAATCCTGATGGTACTAAATGATGTGATTTGATAGCATCCTTTAATTGAAAATGGAATCCAATAACCGAGAACCTACGCAGGCCTACATCATTCTTTCAATTTATGAATTTCTTAGCCAACTAAACCTACATCGCTAGACACTGAGAAAGTTAAGCTACCAGATTATTAATGTGCTGCAAAAGATGGCCATTGAAAGAAAACACCTTTTAAATATTAAACAACCAGAAAAAAGTATTTTGTTCAGAACTAAGTATCAATGAAAATTGTGATCTATTATACCAAATTTACTGAAAACTAAATTTACTGAAATTGCATGCACTTAAGTCAAACCGAAAATATCACTGTCCAGTCAGTTCTTATTTATTATTCAAATTTTTGTGTGAGCCATGATCCTAAAATTCAAAACGTGCGAGATTTTCGTCAAAAAAAGTCAACCTGCCGAATCTTGCAGCGATGGACTTCCAAATTTGCTATGAAATTAAGGAAACACCCTTACACGGATGACTTATGTCAGCGACTTTTCATTTTCAGATATTTCGAAGAAACAGATGGCTTTATGATGAACTTTTACAATTGGATTCGTCCAGGTGTTTTCCGACGCTAAATGAAGTATGAATAGCCAATTACCAATAGTGAGGGAATTTGCACGCTACGTTGGAATAACGATCGTTTTCTTTAACAAAGCACTCAATTTATACTACACTGTAGATAAATTTAATAGAAAAGTCTGAAGTCCCATTATCAATGAATATGTAATCACAAAAACATGAAAATATGCATAATTGACCATATATCTTAATTATCAGTATTTCGTTAAGGTCTTTCCAACCAATTTGGCGTCGGAACAAACGCGTCTACAACTTATTTCCACGCAACGTTGCGTGCGGATAACCTCACTGTGGGTAACTGTCTATTTCCATGTAATTTTTTTGGTTGGAATTACCACACCGGTCAGATCCCGAAAAATTCTCGATAACCGGCTTTTAAGTTCCATCCTTTTTACTATCTCGGTTGCACGCTATTATTTTATAAAATGGAAATTGCAATCATGTACATGCCAGATGAGTAACGAGTGATAAACCTATAGACTTCGATTAGGCTAAATAAAAGATAGGCCTTAACAGTTGCAGATTCTATGCTAATTTGCATTAGGCGTGGGTACCGCAAGTTACTTATGTGTCCACTTACAATTTTTTATTTCCAAAGATATTACGAAGATGACTACTAATACTGTTGGCCTACTCAATCACACTTGCAACTATTCTGTATGTCATCGTGACAGTTCAAAGCGTGATCACAATCAATAGTCAAGATTTATGCAGAGCTACAGCTAGTAAGGCCTATATTATCCACTCAAGCAGCTGCTTGAGAGAAGAGCATGAAAACTCAGCAATTATGAATATTCACTTTGTGTGAAAATATGTAAGTATCACCACTGAAGGATCACACAATGACTATTAAAATAAAATTGTAGAGAGCGTTTGGACTAAAATAATTGGAAAAATAATAGGAGAAACACTCATTCTCCTGATGAAAACACTCTTTTGGAAGACAATCATTTTCAGCCGGTTCCTATTAGTCTCACTAACTAGTTCCATGCAATAAGTGGGAAGTTTAGAACGAAATGGAGAACACTTATTCATCTAGAACCGGCTATCAACAATTTGCACAGACAAAGCTCACTTGATTAGATGCTATAGCCTACCTCAAGCACAAACCATACTGAGTGCTACTTTGTACACTTGACACAGGTAACTTAAACTGATGCTGTCACACATTTATCAAGGAGTAAGTGACAGCAGATAGTGCATGACAATATAGGAATCAATCTCACCGAATTGAAAAAATCTGCTTTCCACTTATGACTTGCATTCATTCACATTCGCCAAGGAGCAAGTGACAGCGGACAATTGATGAAAATACAGCAATAAATCTCAGTCGAATAATACTTGATTCCAGGTCTGCATGCTTGCTCTCGACAAAACGGTGGTCTGCCTAAGTTCGTATCTCCGAGGAACCGAATATGTTTAAACAAAATTATTTTAAATAACCAGATAGAGTTTTATTCTGGTTTTATCATGTAGGCTTTTCCTCGATAGCCCACTCATGAATGAATTAGCATTTAGGCAATGCTTCAGCAGTGTTGAGATGCAACGATGCAAGTATATTCACCTACATCACTAGAACATTATATTTTTGTAGAAGGGTAATTCTATCTTTGGGTATTACTTTGTTGAACTGAGGGTTAGAGAGAAAAGCAAGACTATAGAGTAAGTACCTTTTCTGTGAGCAAGACTATTGAGAAGAGGTTCATCAATATTCATGATCAAATTCTACCTCGCCACGGGAATTCAACCTCGGAGGCAAAAGAATTAGAAGATTCCAGGAAACGAACAAGTGTACTTGAGCAGATGCCGCAGAGAAAAGCTGTGTAACAAACTATGCTACAATTTTGAATAATTTTTGATGAATGAGAGCAAAACAGATCTACGAAGTTTTCAATTATTTAGATGTTTTGCGTTGTATCAAAAAACATCATTTTTTTGACAAAAATTGCCACTTTTATCAATTATATTACTTATCTGCTTTTCTTTTAATGACCAAAGTAATTGAATTCGAACTGTCACAGCTGATTTCATTGTATTACACGAAAGAAATCTATTTTGACAATTTTCACACGACTTTAGAGCTTGGAATTGACCGAGAAAACATTTGCCGGCACTAAAGAATAAGTTATGACGGCATAATATCTCGGATTTTGATTACTCAAGCACGACAAAAATCATTTGTAGTTGAAGGCACTGATTTCCACAATGTGGAAGGTTGATGTTCCCATAGATGATTATGCAATTCCAGTTCAAGCCAATGCAACTCCTTGATAAGATTGAGTGTCCTAGCCAAGAAGTGCTTCGGTCAGCGGTTATATTGCCTAAATTGGCAATGATTCAGAATTGCGGAAAATTTTAGGTTCGGCTACAAATTATGCGAAGAATTAACACCAAACATTCATATGAACCGCATCCTTTTGCAGCTCTACAAGGCGTCTGTCGCACCACTGTGATGAGACCACAATGTGGGACCACAATGTGACATGATGTAAAAGGACTGAAAAACAGCGGAAATTTTGTAATAGTAATTCTTTATTTAATTGCAGCATTTCAATCATTTTGCAACGACAATGGGTACAAGCCACGGCTAATCAAATTACCGCTTGCAGCATATTCCTGAAAATGTACAAATTGTAGAGAGAAATGCATATTTTCTCAAAATTTTCAGTTGGTATTCAAATAATAACAGAAAATTTTATGTGGACGGGAATGCTTCGTGTGTACAGCAATAGCCGGGTGCCCGAACTCAATACATATATCTTCCGGCGATCACCGTTATCCCATTATAATTCCGACCTCTGCCCGACCAATTTTTTTAGTTTTAAAATGGTCGAAAACCACTTCAGTGTCAACCTGCTTTCGAAGGAAGTAGCCCTAGTGAGCACAGAATGCGTCTCAAGTCATTTCATGCTTCACGAAGTTTTCCCGCTACCCAGCTTCGTTACGAATTCGTTACGCGGGTGGGCGATCTAACGGGTACTATGTATTATCAAACTCCCTTCCTATCTCCACTATGTTGAACTATGCGTTCTACATTTTCTAATGTAGAACGGAATTTCTATGAATCAAAATACATGTAATCCAATGGGCTACCGTGCTACATTTTTTTACCCTACAATTCACCCAAATTGCAAGTAAGCTTAGATGATATCTTGGGTATAGATAATAAGGCTACACCTCATGCAAATGCCAGTTAAATATCGGTTCACTTGAAATTCAAATGAAGGAAATGCACATAGAAGTAGATAATAGTAATTTCTATGGTATTGTTAATTTCTATGGAAATGCATGACATCAATATTGGATAGGCTATCTACTAGGACTTTGGATGCCATGGAAAGCCAACCACGTTTGTGTTCTTAGCAGATTGTCTATATCGTCACTGGTCCATAGAGTTCATTGACATTTCTTGATCGTTTGATAATAGTGATATAACTACTCCATCTGTACTACCATAGAAAGATGTAGCACTCGGCTTCGCCTCGTGCTACATTTTCTGTGGTAGTACAGATGTCGTAGTTATATCACAAAAGTGTATGCAGGAATGCTATGTAATACATGTGGTTTGCTATGTTATGTCACTACTGCATAATTTGAATTTCATATCCTAGATGTTCGTTAAATACCATGTCATTAAAATGATGATCACAAATGCAAGTTGACGTGTTTTTATCAAAAGAATTACTGAGATAATATTTTGGGTAACACAACAATGGCGTCGTGAATTGATTGTTTAAATATGAATGAACCAGCAAAGACAAGGACATGGTTATTGGCTTTTTCTGCCTTGAGTAGGAGTAAAAGTTGGAAGGATGAAAATGGAGTGAATGGAATTACAGATAATTTTATGGCTTTGTGTGGGTTAGAAACCCTGGAAAAGGTTCAACACATAATTTCTCCAAAGTACATTGAGGACACTCCGTTTAGTGCCATAAAATCGGCAATCGAAGATTTCATTTCATCAAAGACACGAATTATCATAGTTGAAAGGACGAAGTTTTATTCACTCAAGCAGGAAGATAATGAGAAAGTGACTGACTATCTGATTCGATTGTGCGGAAAGGCAAGATACTGCGATTTCAATTCACTGAAAAAAGTTCTAATCCAGAAAATGAAATGATAAAAGCTGCATTAATTG
The DNA here is from genome assembly GCA_907163375.1 of Prostheceraeus crozeri. Taxonomy (NCBI): domain Eukaryota; kingdom Metazoa; phylum Platyhelminthes; order Polycladida; family Euryleptidae; genus Prostheceraeus; species Prostheceraeus crozeri. The sequence goes on along the minus strand of CAJQUW010002131.1, from coordinate 114,640 downwards.
CCGGCCTACAGAATCCTTCAATATAGGGTAAGGTACTTGAAAGATTGTGTCATAATGATTATTCAATAGATAAGGTTCTGGAATATATTCAGCAACTAGAGCATGTAGGAGGTTTCATTAAAAATAGTGAAATATCAAATCACTGCTGAACAGGTGCAAATGACTTCTGATACTGACATTCATTTTGTTGCTCGTAATAGAGTTGGTAAGAATGCACAGCAAACTTCTGTTAAAAAATATAACATTTCAGACTGCAAGTTCTGCGGAGGGTCACATCTGCCCAGACATTGTCCGGCATTTGGCAAACAATGTATGAAATGTGGAAAAAGAAACCATTTCGCAAGAGTCTGTTTCAATACACGATCATTAATTAATCATGTTAGTGATAAGAATTATGACGTTCACCAGGAATGTTATAATGTTTCTTCCGAAAATTCGAGTGATAAGAAGAAGTGTATTGTTGATGTGAAGATCAATGACAAAGAATTCAAAATGCAGGAAGATACAGGCTCAGTCTGTACAATAATATCTTCATCCATGTGGAGGAATTTGAACAGACCGGCATTACGGAGCAGTTCGAAAAGACTTGAGGCATGATGACCATTCCATGTCAATTTTGGGAAATTTTTCAGGTTTGCTTGAGTATAAAGACAGATTTTATCCTGTAACCATAACTGTCGTTGAATCTTCCAAAACTTTCGGTTTGTTGGGACGTGATCTCCTATTTGACGATAATCAATACATGCAGTGGGTACATTAACCACAGCAGAGATTAATCCTTATTTCTTACCAGCTATTAAAGGCGTTACTGCCAAAATTGAGCTGGTAGATGGCACTAGTAGCATGTTTTGCAGAGCGAGACCAGTCCCTATATCATTAGAGGAGAAAGTGAACGAAGAAATTGAAAGACTTGAGAAAATGGGTGTTATTTCACCAACAGAATTTCCGGATAATGCTTCACCTGTAGTTTGGGTGCGTAAAACAGATGGACGCTTGCGAATGTGTGCTGATTACAAGGTTCACATGAACAAGAAGATTAAATCGGACGCATTTCCTATTCCTAATATAGAAACGATTTTTTCAAAGTTGAAAAATGCAAACAAATTTTCCAAATTGGACTTAATATCTGCTTATTGGCAAATTGAAATGGATGACAATTCAAAGAAGTTGTCTATAAATACGTCGAAGGGTCTCTTTGTTGTAAATAGACTTCAAATGGGAATGAAAAATTCTGCATGTATATTTCAGAGAGTAATGGAAACAATACTGAAAGACTTGAAGGGAATCCTGATATATCAAGATGATATTGCCATATTTGCTGAAAACGATCTTTCTCTAACTAAATGACTGAATGCAGTGAAGCAGGGATTAAAAGAAAAAGGTGTTACAGTAAATGAAAATAAATGTATTGAGCGAGTAGACGAAATATCATTTCTTGGTTTTAAGGTTTCGGCGGCTGGAATAAGGCCTGATGAAAAGTTGATCAAAGTAATGGGCAAAAGACCGTTCCAGGACACCATAAAATTCAAAAAAATAGTATCTTTAAAAACGACATAAATTCATGAATTTGAACCCTTTTTCAGGTTTTTAAGACCTAAATACATGAATTTAGTCCATTCAAAAAGTACCATTTTTTCAAAAAAATGGCATTTTTAAAAACGACATAAATTCATGAATTTGAACCCTTTTTCAGGTTATGAAGACCTAAATTCATAAATTTGGGCGTTTTTTAAAATACCCAATTTTCAAATTTTTCAAAATCTCAAATTTGAGAATTACAATTTTCACCCTTAAAATCATGACCGTTCCAGGACACCGAAAATCATAAAAGTTAAGAATCTCAAATTTGTGATTATGACATTTTTCATTGCTTAAATCATGACCGTTCCAGGACACCGAAAATCATAAAAGTTGAGACTCTCAAATTCATGAATTTTATCCATCTTTCAGGTTTTTAAAATATATCATGTGACTAAAAATATTTTTTTAAAAATGGAAGAAACAAAAGTGGAAGAAACAAAAGTGGAAGGAACTTCAGAAATGGATGAAACCGCAAGAATATATCCTTCGTTATCTCAGTTAAAAATAAGTGAATTGAGTAAAGAAAAACACAAAGATAGAGTACGTTATATGAAAGATAAGGAATCTCAATTATTATTAAGATTAGATCATTATAAAAAATTAAGAAAGAGATGGACTAAAGTTAAGAATGTAACACAAGGAATTGGCATATTCGTAACAATAAGTTTAGGCGCTCTCACTATTGTTATATCTTCAGGTGTTTTAGTAATTCCAGTAGTTGCTACAGCTTTAACAGGTACGGGTGTTTTTGCAATTTCACTTGTTACAATGTTAGATAAATCTTTAATAACTAAGAAACGAAAATCATTAAAAACTAAGCATTTACATATTAAAGAAGTCTATGATAAACTACATTACTACTTTCAAAGAGTATGTGATGATAATGTTATTACGTTAGATGAGATTGAAAAATTTGATCAAATAGCTAATAAGGCTAATAAAACGCCATTTCATTTAAAGTCCGAAAAAGTTGATGATAAGAATAAACAGGATGGCAAAATTTCTAGTGATGGTAAAATTTCTAATGAAGAAAATGACAAAATTTTTTTAGAAGAGCTAAAAACTTTAAGCGAAAATTTAAGCAAAACTTTATTAAACAAAACTTAAAACGAGAAAACTTTAAACGAAAAGATGTCAAACAACAAAGCAATAAAAAAATAATTTGTTCAGTAAAATGTTTTTGCTGTATTCCAATGTTACCACAAAATTCAAATATTATATTTTAAAAATGGATAAAATTAAAGCTGATAATTTTAAAAGAATAAAACAATTAGAAGAGTTAATAAAACAAAGAAATATTATGAAATCAAATCATCTTCAACATAGAATGATAAAAGCTGGTATTCAATCTGATATGTTTGAAAAAATGCAGCAAACCGAGCAAGTAAAAACTGATTTTGAAAAAAACTATGAAACCATTTAAAACTCTTGAAAAAGAAAGTACAAATAATGATAAACAAATTGATATAACAGATCCAGAGCACAAAACTATATTAGATGACTATGGATTACTAGTATCAAACATTAATAAGAAATTACCAAAATCTATGCAATTTGAACATTCTATTTCATTTATAGATGGAAAAACAATACCTAGATTTTATCTCGGACAAAAAGAAATATTTCCACAACCTTTTCGAGGTTTAATTTTTTCACCAGATAAATCTCCTTTTAATTTAGATAGAAATTTTGTTAATCTTTTAAGAGGAGCAGCTTTAAATAATTATGCTGTAGAAGATCTCATAAAATATAAAGCTATGTTAGACAGAGTTGGTGCAGTAAAAACTCTTAGACGTTATAAACAATTAGAAAATTTATTATCAACGGGAGTTAAAGTTGGGAAAGGTTTATCTGAAAAACAGAAAACAGAAACAACCATATTTTTACCAGATGATCCACAAGAATTACTAAATAGATTAAATATTTTAATATCTGCAATAAAAGAAGGACATAATTCTAGTTTCAATGAAATTCATGCTATATTAAAAAGACTGTTAGAAAAGAAGATTCTAAATGAAGAGGATTATAAAAGTGTAGCTGAAATATGTTGTTGTTTTTAATTTTTTATAAAAAAAATATTTCATAAAAAAATATTTATTCAAAATTTTAACTAAAAAATGTGTTCAGCAGATATAGACAAAATTAATAATCATTTAGAAAATTTGACAGAGATTTTGGGTTCATCAAAATTTAGTACGACGTTAAAAATTATAACAACTACTTCATCACACACTTGTAATTTAGAACCCATTCTACATTTGGAACAAAATAAAAATTATCAAATTGCATTGACTAGTTTCTCTACATTTAACACTATTCAAAATGTTATAAAAGATGTGAATGGTCAATTTAGATATTCTACTGATAAAGGCAAAACATGGAAAATATTAACTTTTCTTCCTGGTTCTTACGAAGTTGAATCAATATCAAATGAAATTAAGAGACATTTAGGTATACCATTTAAAGATAAGAAACAATTACATTTTGCAGTTGAACCGGCAGTCAATAAATTTTCTCTTTAGACGAAAATCATCAAGTTGATTTTAATCATGATAGATCATTGTCAAAGCTATTAAGATTTAATAAACAAACCTATAGTCAAGGTTATCATTTAGGTGAGAAGATTCCAAAAATAACTGAAATAAATTCAATTGTTGTACATTGTGACATTATTGAAGGAGGATATATAAATGGTAAATTGTCAAATTTAATATTCAGTTTTCCAGCTTTTACTGTACCCATTGGTTATAGACTAAATGTAATTCCGCAAACATTAATATATTTCCCTATTACAAGAAAAACTATTAACAACATTAACATGAGAATCACTGATGAAAAAGGAAAAGAAATAAATTTTGGAGGTGAAGAGATTATGATAGATCTTTTGGTTCGGGAGGTATAAACTCCTACGCGAAGCTAGAAAAGTTTAATTTTCTTCTTCTTTAAAAACAAAAAATAAAAAAAATAAAAATAAAATTTTTTTATTAAAAAATGAGTGAACTACCTCCATTTAATAAAAAAAACTTAAATTTAATCATCATCCAAATTTATCTAATAAAGTTTTGTCAGTTATTTGTGGAAGATCAGGATGTGGAAAAACATATCTATTATTTAAAATTTTAACGACTCCAAATTTTTTGGATTATAACAATCTTATAATTTATACAACAATGGCAGAACAACCCGTCTATCAATTTTTAAAATATGGATTTGAAAATAATTTTAAAAAAACAGCAATTGCTTCATTATTCAAAGAATATGAAAAATCTGAAGATGAAGAAGAAATAAGTTCGTGGTGTGAAGAAGCAGCAAAAAATAATCAGTTAGTTGAATCCAATAAAAATAAGCATATAAAGATACAATTAATAGATGATAGTGGTAATATGCAAGATCCTAGTAAACTAGATAAAACAATGAAACATTGTGTAATTTTTGATGATTGTGTTAATGACAGAAATTAGTCAGTTCAGAGAAATTATTTCACAAGAGGTAGACATAATAACTGTAGTGTATTTTATTTAACACAAAGTATGTATTCATTAGACGGAAGTGTTATTAGAAAGAATGCAAATATATTTATACTATTTGAAATAAATGCAAGAAACTTAAGTGATTTGTTAAGAGATTTATGCGTAAGAAATAAAGATGAATTTAAACAATCGTGTAACAATGCTTGGTCAAAAGATTATGGCTTCATTACAATTAATATTGATAAAAAAATTCATGATAGAGTTATAGAACAGTTGTTTACCGAGTGATAAAAAATATACAAATATAGTGTTATAATATTTTTTATTTTTATTTTATGTATATATCAAATTTGTCTATCTTAGAAATTAGAAAATTAAAAAGGTGAAGTAGTTATTCCATCAGGTAAAATTTTTCTTTTATCATCAAATGGATCTAATGCTAATTTATGTTCTTCTTTTAAATACATTTTATGTTTTTTTGAATTAAGTCTATAATTACATGCTGTTTTTATTTCATTATTAAATAATACATTTTTATAATCTTGAAATGTTATTTGATTAGCCACTGATGCCTTTGAAATTCCTTTTAATGTTTTATGTGTTTTAATATTATTAGTTGTGTTATAACAATAACATTTAGATTTTAAAAATATAGCTTCTGTTATGAAATCTTCATTTCCTTCTAATTCATCTTTTACTTTACATAAATCAGAAGGATGAATGATATCTTTTATTTTATCTATTTCTTCATCAAGTGTAGAATTATACGGTATTGTTAATTATAAGAAAACAGAATCGGTATCTGTAAAGTGTAATTTATAGTTTTTGCCATAAGCAGGTGCTAAATAATCATATATAAATCTATACATAAATAGTTTAGCTAACTCTAATATAGTGATTCCTATAAAATTAAACTTATCATGTTTTACGCTGATTCGACGTAAATGTACAGCACATAGTTCATCACTAAATCTAGTAGTTCTTTTATATGTAGGTTTCCTTGTTAAATTTTGAAACCTATCTTTATCATAAACTATTTCAATATTTTGTCTATTACGCACATTTTCTAAAGTCTTACCATAAAATGCATTATTCATTAATTTGAAGAACACGTTTCCAAAATCATCTTTATTTCTTTTAGCTATTTTACGTTTTTCAATATTGAACTCTATGTAATCTTTTAACCACCTAGATTTTCTATACACTAGTTTCCGGTGAATTTTTGTGAGAATCATTCCATGTTCTAAATACCAATCTAGCATTCTTCCTTCAACAACATACTTTCCTTTATTGCTTTGTGTTAACATAATTTTTTTTGTTGATCTGTATTTCTTAGGAATTATAGATTTTTGATAATCTGAAAAATCTTCTATATTGGGAATTTTGTTTTCGGGACAGAAAGGAAAATATTTTGTTTTATCTTTTATTTCATCAGGATATACTAAATCAACTTCACATATATAACCATGATTATAATTTCCATCATATGTTTTTTGATAATCTAGAATATTACACCATGACATTTCACCTGTTGGTAATTCTTGTATCATGCAAGAAGAATATAAGCTATTAAAATCATAATATAACAAATAGTTTTCTCTCATGATTTCATCAACTGCTGCTTGACTATCTTCATTTGATAAAAGTCCTTCTATATTTTGATTAAACAATTTTATAAACTGATCACTTTCTTCTGGAGATAAAGGTTTCATTATTCCATAATCATCAGGATTTACTTTTTTATTGTAACACTGTACATAACGATTACCTAAAACTGATGAAACTCCACCTCTAATTCCAGATTCAAAAAATAATAATTTATCCTATGTATTTTCTTTATAATGTTTAAGTTTAACATTTGTATGTTTTAATCCTGCTAACCATGTTAAACCTGGTGTAGAATAACAATAACATGGATCTATTCCGTAATATTCTAAACACATATCACGAAAGTTTTCGAAAAGATCAGCAAGGATTAATACATCTATCTGAAGATATTTCATTGTATAATCATACATTGTTTTACAATTTAACTCTCTCCAATTCTTTTCAGCTTCTGCATAGTCTTCGTCAGATAATTGTGATTGTTTTAATGTTGATTTAAATTTATTTATTGGAGGAAGTTGTTTTTCTTCCATAATTTTATTCACAGAATTAAAATCAGTCTTCGACTGTGAACCACAGGTTTTATCTCCAGTTATATCAGTCTTCGACTGTGAACCACAGGTTAAATATTCATACGGAAATATGCCTTTTAAAGGTTTTAAATTATATTTATTTAATATTTTACATTGATCAGATTTCAAAGTTTTTCCCATAACATCTAATGAATAAGGAGTAAAAAATCTAAATGCATCTAAAATTCTAATACAACCTAATTGCATTGAAAAATATTCTTCTTCTGTTTTACATAGTACATTTATTTGTTGTTGTTGTAATTTTTCAGATGAAAATAAATCTTTCATTACTAGATGGAAATCATATTTAGAACCATTGTAGAAATATAGAGGAACAAAGTTATATTTAAATTTATTAGTATTAAGATTACAAGAATTATGTGCTGCACCTCTATATAATCCATTTAGATGATCATGATCTTTTACCTTATCAAGATATCTACCTCTGCCATTTTTATAATTTTTTGTAAATTCTTTTCCACAGTAATAACATTTTGTTTCATTAATAAAATTTAATTTTTCTTTTTCTGTTAATGGCATCATTGGAATATTTGTTTCAAGCAATTGTGAAAAACGTCCTTGTAATTCTTCTACTTTCTTTGTAAACATTTCTGAACTATCTTCACCATAGTATTGATAATATTCTGATTTAAATAATTCAGGATAATTTGAATGAATGTACATTCCCCAACATAATGGTTTTTGTTCAAATAAATATTTTTCTTTACTTTGTTCAGCTGCACTTTTTTCAGAATTAAAAACCGAAGGTTCTAGGGCTTGGCCCGTACAATTTTCAGAATCGGGCGAAGCCCTGGAACTTTCCGTTCGAATTTGTGTCATATTAACATTATATGCTTCAAAATCACAATAAATAGTAAAGGGTACTTTATTTTTGAAATACCATTTATTGTATTCTAAATAATCATCTTTAGGAAAAGTATTTTCAACTGCTTCGTTTTGTTGACAATTCTCCAAATGTCTATTCATTTCTTCTTTATTTCTAAAACTTGTCATACATTGGAGACAAGGAAAATTAGCATTGTCTGAAGTTTTTGTAAATATAGAAACATCTTTACACAATATAAAATGACCCTGATAATATAATATATTCGCTTGTGCTGGTTGTTTTGTTTGTTTTAATTTTTCAAATTTATCTTGATATATTTCATGTGTTTCATCAATTTGTCTTTGTAAATCTTTTTCAGACTGTTGATAATTTTAATTCAATATTTGTAGCTGATAATTATATTCTTTATTATATTGTTCTCTATATTGTTGTTGACATTTTTTAAAACATTCATTTATTTTTTGATTGGTTTCATTTTCTTCATTATTTAATTCTTTATTTTCTTCATTTAATTTTTGAATTGCTTATATCTTATTTTGATATTTATGGCCATAATCTTGTACTAATATTTTTGTTTGTTGTTGATAATCTGTTTTACATTTTTGTAAACTTTCATTTAAATTTTGTAATTTTTGTTGATATTCTAAAGATAAAGATAGATAATCGGAATCATAATCATAATTATAATTACGTCCTTTATAATTATTATGATTAATCATTATTGGTGATAATGTTTTAACAATTTGAAATTTTTCAGTACATATTATATTTCCTTGGTAAAAAATATTATGATGCATGTAATTTCCTCTATCATTATATACTATTTCTGATTGACATAAATTTTTATTATTCAAATAAAATTTTTTTGAATCTGAGTAAAGTGGAGTAATTTTACCAATAGAAACATAATTCACATTTAATTCAAAAACATTTACTTCAATTAAATTTTTATTCTTTTTATGAAACTTTATTAACCTATTATAATCATACGGAAATTCATGTAAGCCATCAGAGAGATCAAATTCCTTTATGTATTCTTCTTTATTATAATGACTTAGTCTCTCTTTGTGATATTCTGCAGGATGTAAATGTGCTATAATACTCCACAGAAAACAATAATCATCTTCATTTATTATGTTGATTATTTGTGGTGAACTGAAAGGTAAAGGAACATAACTACCACCAGTATTATTTTTATATTTATCAATTACTATTTTCTTAGATAGTATTTTAACAAATCTCCAACCAGATTCACGTAACTGGGCTTCAATTATACAATTTTCTAATTTAAGTATCATTTTTTCAAATATGGGTTGTATATCATTTACATTATGAATTTCTTGTGAATTTGTAAAATGTCCTTGTATTATTTCTTCAGGAATTCCATCAGGTCCATTTTTTGTATAAAGTACTTCTACATTCATATAACATTTGAAAGATTTCTTAAATATTTTGAAAAAGTTTTTTAATACATTATAAAAAGTTTCATCGGTTTCATTATGTTCAACGGGCGAAGCCCTGGAATCTTCGGTTCGAACCGATTCATTAAATAAATATTTTATATCTGTTACGGCTTCATCAAATTCATCTATTTCGTTAAATTCATCAGTATCGCTAAATAAATATCTTCCATCTGGTACATGTTCATCTTCACTATTAAAAACTTTTTTATATTCCGAATGTGAATAATCATCAAACATTTTTTTAACTTTTATATCAGTAGGCAATGTTTCTAGATAGTTTTTATAACTATTTAATTTTAATATATTTCCTTCATCAACTCGTTCTACATTTTGTAAATGCAATTTACTATTTAAATGAGATTGATAACTTCTTTTTGTTTGCAACTTTTTTTTACATAAGTTACAATAAAACTTGGTATTTTCCATTTTTTTAATTTTTTTAGAGAAAATTTAAGAAAAAATTTGTGTTTTAATTTTAGATATAAACATTTTAATATCAAGGACTTGAGTGTTATTTTATATTATTATATATTACACGTTCTTTAGTTATTTTTTTTCTTTATCATATTAAGTTTTAGCATATAATGTTCTATAATATTAAGTTTAATCATATTAAGTTTTATCATATAACGTTTTATCAAAAGATAATTTAAATTTATTTTCACTAACTATTGATTCTTCATCATCATCATCAATTGATTCTTCATCATCATCATAAATTGTTTCTTCAACATCATAAATTACACTTTTTGGGATAGGATACCATTCTCTTATTGGAATATCTAACTCTAAATTACATCTTTTATCTGATAATAATATAATAGAGAAAAATATTGGTCTTTGATCTCTTTTGGAAAATTTAATAACACCACCATAATCTGAATCACTTTTAGTTTTTATTAAAGATGATAAAATTTTAAATTGATTAGATGTAAATCCTAATTTAAATTTTGTAGACCCGACACATAGTTGTCTAACAGTATCTTCAACTATGCCATCATTATTATTTTCAATTGTAAAAAAATGAAATTTAGATAAATTTTTATAATTACTAATATTTTTATAATCTTTTTTACCATTTACACCATTTTCAGATGTTTCAGAATCATCATCTATATTATTATCATCATTATTATCATAAGATTCTTTAAGATCGGGCAAAGCCCTAGAACCTTCAGTTCGTTTATTATGATTATGATTATGGACATTGTTAATAGTATAAGGTGTTGTCCACATATAAATTTTCTCTTGTTGAGCTAAACCATTTATATAAGATTTTAACAAATTAATATTTAAGTTTGAATATAATCCTATATAAGTATCATCATCATATCTTTGGGGCATTTCTAATGTTTCTTGTTTATAAATTGTGTCTCTATAATAAACTTGACATAATAATTCTTCATTATGTTTTTTACTCTCTATGTGAATGTTATATTGATTTTGATCGTTAACAAATAATCTTATTTTTTCTTTCGAAAAAGATTTTAATTTTTTAACTAATTCTTTAATATTGATATAATTAATAATTTTATTTTCTATCCAATCAGTATTACTAATTGGTAACACTGCTCTAATAAAACCATAAACGTTATTATGACCTATTATAACCATATTTTCTTTATTTAATTCAACATAAGCTACATCATTATATTTACTTACTATATCCATAAATTTAATAAATGGATCACCCGGAAATAAACAATAGTTAGTTTCTATAGAAGGTAAACCTTTTGTTTGTTCTCTAAATATTTCGGCTTGTAATTCAAATAAAATATTAACATCTATACATAGATTATTATTATTATTATTATCAAAACATTTATTTTCAAATCCCGTTGATCTCGTCGAATAAGAAGAACAGGATGATGCGGACGAATATAATTTTTTTAAATTTGCTTTATCCATTTTTTTATTTTTATTAGAAAAAAAATTTATTTTTTTATTGTTAAAAAATGATGTTACCAAATGTTGGTGGAGGTGCATATATCCCGAATAATCGTGAATTAGAAATAGAAATAGAAAATTATATCATGAAAACTGGAGACGTTTTATCTGGTCCATTGCATCTTTCTATTCTTCCGCAACAAAATACAGAGTTAACAAATAAACAATATGTTGATACACAAATCAATGACTTAAAAGAAAAATATATAAACGATGTTTTGGTTCCACTGATGAATGAATTAAAGTTGCTTAAACTTAATTTAATGACAAATCATTAAACGAAAAATTATTAAAACTTGATAAAAAGGATAGAGAGCTAGAAGCAGATATAGCAAAACTTTTTAAAAAGATTTCAGAACAATCAAAAATTTTAATATTACTTTCTATAAATTTAAAATCTGCAGTCATTAAGAATAAACATCAGATACAACTATTGAAAGAACAATTAGAAGATGAAATAGAAAAACTGCCTGAAAGAATTAAAAAAAATTTAAAGCAGTTACAAACTACATTCCAAAAAAGTGTTGATGAATTAAGTTCTAAAATTACTCAACAAATGAAAAAGATGAATAGAATAATAAATGAAGTAAACTCGCTTAATCAAAGAGTTGATAAAATGAAAACTCTTAAAATCAATTTAGAAAATGAATTAAAGAAAAATTTACAAGAAAACTCTAAAGAAAATAAAGAACAGTTAGATGCTGTTAAAAGACAATTAGATGGCCTTAAAATTAAGTTAAATGCACTTAAAACGGCATTGAAGATTAATCAGCAGAAAATGCAAGTTAATAGAAAAGAAATTAAAGTACATCACACGCTGCGTGACGCAATAGATAAAGTGCAACAGTCAATTAATAAAGTTATCTCGAAGTTGTTGTCCATTCACAAACGTAAATCTTAATCGACGAAGTCTTGGGTTACTAACCAATCGGAGCGAAGCTCCTCGAGGCTTTAGCCGAACGTAAATATTTTTCCCAAAAGTCAAATTTAATCCTAAAAAATGCCTATACTTTATAAACACAATCTTAAACATTTTGCTTCAAATCAAAAAATTGCTCATGAACCATCTATGAAATCTGTTTACCATTATGACAGTGTAGAAACAGTCGGAACACAAAAGTTCCTAGGCACCGCAGGTGCCGTCCAAAAAGAAGGGGCTGGTATATTTTCTGGTATTGGAAGTATCGTTAACTTAATTAAAAATAATAAAGATTTGATTACATCTGCTGCAAAAGGAGCAGCTGCTATAGGTAGTACAGCTAGTGCAATATCAAATGCTGTTAAGTCTCAAAACGAATTAAAACAACTAGAAGCTATTCGTAAACTTAGGAATGATTCTGAAGAACTAAAAAATTTAAAAAAACTTTCAGAGGAAACAAAAAACAAAATTGCTAACATAGCTGTTGGGGAAACCTTGAGGAGCGGTGCTCCGTCTGATAGTAAACATAAGAAGAAATCAGGCGTAGCCATAAAACGTTCAATTGAAGAAATAAGAGGTAATGGTGTTAGCAGCAACCTTCGGTCTAACCAGCAAAGATGTAGCGGAGCTGGTCTAGCAAAATTGTAAAATTATGTTTTAGTAAAATTTTTTTAGTAAAATTTTTTTAGTAAAATTATTTTAGTAAAATTATTTCAGTAAAATTTTTTTGGTAAAATTCTAAAATTATATTTTAGTAAAAATTTTTTCTGTCTGTGAGAAAAACAAAAAGTCAAATTATTTTTTATAAAAATGTCTTCGCTTATCGAAAATAAATTTAGATTAGACGATCCTCCGTTCGTCAGCTATAATCAAAAAAAGAATGACTATATAAGAATTGCTATGAATCCCGGATCTTCCAGTAGAGTAAATACTGGAGGTGATTTAATTTTTGAAGTTGATAATCAACAAAGTTATTTATATCTACCTGATTCATTTTTACACTGTGAATATTCTTTATATAGTGATGCCAATTTTACAACACCATTACCAGATACCGATAATATTGCAGTAGAGAATAATTTCTTTCCAAGATTATTTACACAAATGCGTTTAGATGTTGCAACTCAAAATATAGAAACACTAAGTGATTCTGCAGGTGTAATTGATACAATGCTTAGATTTGTAACAATTGGTGAAAATAATAAAAAGTATGAAATCGAAGGTTGGTTTCCTGATACTAATGATGGTATAATTGTTGATGATTTAACTCACGCTGGAACAGATGCAGCAGGAATTGCGAAAGATGTAGAAAATATTGCAAAACATTTAAATAAAACAAATAATGATGCATATAAAGAAAGACGTGAGTTTAACAAGAAAAGTAAGCAAACAGTAAATTGGTCATTGTCTCCATTATTCGGATATTTAGATTATGATAAAATATCATATCAATTAAAATTTAAATTAATAATTCATCGTACAGCAAATAATGAATTAATCTTTTTTGGTAAGACTGGAAAAAAAGCATATTTAAAAATTGATAGACTTGAATGGTGGATTAAGCATATTACTCCTAGTTTAGAGATTGAAACAGCTATTGCAAAAAGATTAAATACTAACAAACCAATTCCAGTAAATTTTCTAAAGCGTACTGCTAGTTCAGTAACATTTTCCGAACAAAGATTTAACTGGCATTTTACTAGAACTGCGAATACTCCAAGATATTTATTACTAACTTTTCAAAGAAATAATTCTCCAAGTTTTGATAAGAACAGTAATCTCTTCCATATTAATACAATTCGAAGTTTACAAGTTTCATTAAATCAAACCCGATATCCAATTGATCCATTAAGATTCGATGATACCAATAATCAATTTATGGAAGGATCTGATTCTTATCGAAATCTTTGTATAGAATTTGGAGTTGAACCACAATTAACTCCTGAAGATTGGAGACATTTATATCCTGTTTTCTGTTTCGATTTAAGTGCACAATCTGAAGATATTATCAAGACTGGTTGTGATGTAACAATTAATATTGAAAAGAAAGATTCCACAACTTCATTGATGGCTTATGGTTTTATGCTAGAAGATGTAAAATATTCTATTGAAATTCTTAATGGAAAGATGGCTAGGATCGGTTAGTAACCTTAGGACCTTTGGTCCGATAGGCTAAAGCCCAAAACTTCGTGTGATTAATTAATTTTTTTCATAACTAGAATAGATTAAATTTTTTTTAGTAATTAGTAATAAAATTTTTTGTAACTAGAATAGATTAAAAATTCTAAACTTAAAATTTGACAACTAGAATAGATTAAAAATTTTTGTTAACTTAAATTTTTTTTATTAAAAATGTCGCAAGCGAAAAGTAATAATAATAAAACTGTTGAATTAAAATTACGTAATATTGTTGACAAAAATACCCCTAAAACTATTACGATTAACAAAAAAAAGTATTACATAAGTAAACCAATGATAGAGAATATTCAATTACAAGAAAAAAAGAATGGCGGAATTCTACCATTAAATCCTCTAATAATAGGAGGCATAGCAGCTGCAGGAAGTGTTGCAGGTGGGACAGCTGGTATTGTTCAAGCAGTAAATAAAAATAAATCAGAGAAGGCAGCATTGGAAGAACAAAAACGACATAATAGAGAGTTAGAGAAAGTGCTAGGGGTGAAGGAGTAGTAGATAATTTTATTAGTAAATTAAATTTAGTTGATGAAGGAAAACGAGTTCTTAAAAATACTCTCCACAATGTTGATGATTTAATTGAAATTAAAGAAACTAAAGATGGTTCTGGAATATATCTAAGTCCTAGTATGATTCGGTAATAACCTCAGGACCTTTGGTCCATAAGGTAAACATTTATTTTATCTTTTTAATTTTTATTATCTTTTAAAATGAATTCTACAAATTCCGAAAATTTAATTAAATTAAAAATTTCTAATTTAGATTTATTAAATTATCTATTAAACAAAAATAAAAACTCAAATTGTCAGCATATTGGAGGTGACATACAAAAAGCATTAGAAAACTTTCCTGGCTTTATTTGGAGTAAATATTCGAAAGAAAAACATCTTCCTGGTCATTCATATACCGGTCCAGGAACTCGATTAGATATAAGACTAGATGAGAATAATAATCCGAAACCAGGTGAAGAACCGATAAATAGAGTAGATGCCGCAGCTTACAGGCATGATTTAGCTTATCGAAATCATGATCTAAGTTCTCGACATGCAGTTGATAAGAAGATGATTCAAGAATTAGATAGTATTCAAAATCCTACATTAAGAGAAAAAATTGAAAGAATGTTTGTTAAGAAAGCTTTACAAGCTAAAATATTATTCGGTCAGGGTTTAAATGAAACGACAGCTAAGCTGACTGAGAGCAACGCTCGAACCTACGCGTCTGAAATGTCGAATGATCTAGGACGCTATGCGTCCGAAATTCATAAAGAATATAGAAGGCCGAAATATCTATTGAAGTAAAAGTATTTAATAAAGATGATATTTGGAGTGCTGATCTTATTCATATGCCGAATGAAAGGGACTACAAATACGCATTGACCGTTATAGATTTATATACACGATACGCTTGGGTAAGGCCTTTAAAAAATAAAAGTGGTCTTTCAGTTAAATATGCGTTTGAAGAAATCTTTAAAGAAAGTAAGAGAAAGCCAAAAAAATTGTTTGTTGATAAAGGGTCGGAATTTTATAACCGAAACGTTCAGCCACTATTTGAAACAGACGAAAGTCATCGCCAAGGCTCAGTTTATTCAACTGAAAATGCAGGGAAGGCCGTAGTGATAGAAAGATTCAATCGGACGTTAAAAAATAAATTATTCAAGAAATTTTCTGAGCTAAGAAATCAGAAATGGTTGAAGATATTACCAGGAATTGTAGAAGAGTACAATAATAAAGTTCATTCTGGTATTGAAGAAACTCCAAAGAATGCTTCTGACGACCCTGATTTCATAAGAAAAAAAATATTCGAGAATAATTATTCGAACGAAAATAATAATTTGAATGAGAGTAATCCGAATTTGCAGAAACTTAAGCCGAAATTTAAGATTGGAGATAGAGTTAGAATATTTAAATATAAGAATAAATTTGAAAAAGGCTTCGTCGGATACTGGACTAAAGAAATATTTGAAGTTTGTAAAATAAACCAAACTTATCCGATTACTTATGAAATCAAAGATTTAGATAATGAAGATATCAGAGGCCGTTTTTATCAAAATGAATTACAACGAACTGATTTTTAATTATCATCATTATTATTATTATTATTATTGGAACTAACGTTTCGGGAATGAAATTCCCTTGTTAGGCGTAGCCATAGAACCTAAGGTTCGTTCAATTCCCTTATTCAATTCTAACATAATATCAAGAAATGGCACCCCTTTTTGTAATTTTAATAAAACATAAAGATATAATTGACCACAATAAGTAGTTCCCGGTTTTTGAATTTGAAATGTATTATAAATTCCATTGCCAAGTAATTTTTTGACTTCGTTTGTAGGTGGAAGTCCATAAGAGTCGAACCAATAGTTCTCAGCCTCCGGGCGGTCGAAATAGTAATTATCTCGATTTTTATTAAAGATACCTGCAGACCAATGTACGCCTTTTTGGTCTGAAGTGTGAAGATTCGTTATGAAATTTATAGTTATTGATGGAACTTTGTTCCGGGAACTGAAGGTTCCTGTTGGCTTATTTTTTAAGAATTGTAATTCGACTCTCATTAGAACATGAAAATTCTTTATTCCCAATTGATTTGCGATTTTCTTTAAATCGAAATTCGTCGTGGTTTGCGTTCCATATAATTTAAAAAACTCATTTATGTTGCTCATTTTATAATTTAAAAATTTTCTTATAGGGATCCCTAGAAGACAGAAGGGAGGGGGTATTGATTTAAAACTGTTCTCTAATGATGACTTTCCTTACTACTTAGTTAGAAGGGAGGGGTATTGATTTAAAACTGTTCTCGAATGATGACTTTCCTTACTACTTATTCGATTTTGAAATGATTTAATTTAATCTAAATTAAAACGTTACATTGTTACATTTTATTTTCATGAACTCTCATTAAGAGGATATTGTTTGTTTTATCTGTATTAAGACAATGGCAACATCTGTTACCACATTTCTCAAACCGCATGATTGTTTTAGGGATCATACGGGTTGTGCACTCATAACATGGCGTTAAGAACATAGAAACAATCTATTAATTCATTCTCTGCTTTGAGGGAATATTCTGTTGTTATAGCAAGCATTCAATACAATATCGCAGTATCGATAGTCGAGACCAATTGTCGAGCCAAAACCGCAACTTTTCTGGATTTGGTCGCTAGTTTGGTTTTGGATCTGGCCGATGAAATGATTTACAATTCAAGCATTAATCATACGCGTCATGTCATACCCGTATGTTGTCAAGCAAACTTCATACACCTACAATGCCGCTTTGCTTAGATCACCATTCATAAATTTCACTTACTATTTAAACACACACACAATTCATAAAACGTGACGCATTACAATCTTAGTTTAAATTTTATCGTCACAATGGTTGGATCTACTGAAAGATCTGTTCGATTGGAGACAAAGCGGAGAAGAATTCAGAAGTTAACAAGGGAAATCATACATCTGCAAGCACAAAGTAAAATATTCTTACACTTGGATATGAGAAGAATTTTTGAATACATCGGAGACCCGCACATCAATTATAGGACATGATTTAAGAGAGAGAAAAAATTGTAATTCTCAAATTTGAAATTCTCAACTTTTATGATTTTCGCTGTCCTGGAACGGTCATGATTTTAAGGGTGAAATGTCATAATCACAAATTTGAGATTCTCAACTTTTATGATTTTCGGTGTCCTGGAACGGTCATGATTTAAGCAATGAAAAATGTCATAATCACAAATTTGAGATTCTTAACTTTTATGATTTTCGGTGTCCTGGAACGGTCATGATTTTAAGGGTGAAAATTGTAATTCTCAAATTTGAGATTTTGAAAAATTTGAAAATTGGGTATTTTTAAAAACGCCCAAATTTATGAATTTAGGTCTTCATAACCTGAAAAAGGGTTCAAATTCATGAATTTATGTCGTTTTTAAAAATGCCATTTTTTTGAAAAAATGGTACTTTTTGAATGGACTAAATTCATGTATTTAGGTCTTAAAAACCTGAAAAAGGGTTCAAATTCATGAATTTATGTCGTTTTTAAAGATACTATTTTTTTGAATTTTATGGTGTCCTGGAACGGTCTTTTGTCCATTACTGATCAATCATGTGAAATCTATATCCAAGCCAAAGAATATTAAGCAGGTTGAATCTTTTGTTGGTCTTGTAAATTATTTTGGTCGCTTGATACCAAGATGTGCAGATTTGATTTATCCTTTGAACCAATTGAGAAAGAAAGGTGCGCGATTTCAATGGTCGAAACAATGCAATGATTCATTTGAGGACTTAAAGCAAGAGATTTCGAAAGCTCCTGTTGTTCAACCTTACTCACTTGAAAAAGAGGCCACATTAACCACACATGCATCTGGATTTACTCTTGCCGGTGTGCTTACCCAAAATGACCATCCAGTTATATACAGTACATTTCGCGAAGTCTTACTGAAGCAGAGAGGAATTGCTCGAACATAGAACGCGAAGCATTAGCAATCATATGGTCAGTTAGCCGTTTAAGAGAGTTTCTTCTTGGTAGAAAATTTTTCATCAACACAGATCATAAGCCACTGCAATTTCTCTTTGGTGAGAATAAGGAGATTCCACATGCAACTGCATCCTCTCGCATAACAAGATGGGCATTGACGTTAATGCTGTATGATTACGAAATCAAATACGTCCCTAGTAATAGTATTCCTCATGCAGATGCTCTGACTCGTCTAGGCTATTCTGTCGATGATAATCAATGTAATGATGTCATAGGATCGGGAAATTATTGAATTCCAAAATGGTGTATTATTGGTTCCTGATATTAAATCGGAGTTGTCAAGAGACTCATTGTTGCAAAGAATCATGTGGCGAGTTGTTACGGGAAATTGGTCAGCATGTTCTAGAGCAGAACATCCATACAAATTGGTGTCTACAAGATTAACAATTGAAAACGGTATGCTTTTCCACGGAACTCGATTGGTCGTGCCATATGCTCTCCGCAATAAGGTTTTCGACTTGATACATAATTGTAATCATTCTGGTATGCATTCTACTTATTACAGATTGTCACTGAATTCTTGGTGGCCAGGTATGTTTAGTTTCGTGGAACAGCAGGTCAACAAATGCAATACATGCAATGAGATTCGCCCGAGATTTGAAAGGAATGTTGATAGATGGCCACAAGCTAAGCCATTTCAAAGAATACACATGGACTGGGCATATATCAAAGGAGAATGCAATTTGCTACTGATTGGTGATGCAGGAAGTGGATGGATTGAGGCATTTCCTCTAAGAAATAGACAGACGTCGTCAGTTATATGCTGTTTGAGGTCGGTATTTTCGCGATTCGGAATCCCAGAAGTTGTCGTGATTGATAATGCCCCGAAATTTTTGTCAAATGAATTGATTAATTGGCTCGGTTACATTGGATGAAAGAAACTCGAGTCTCCTATATATCATCCTCGTGCAAATGGAGTTGCTGAAAGAAGTGTTTAAACAATCAAGTGAGCACTACAAGGTTGGAAGCAAGTGAAGGAAGTTCCTTTCACCGAATTTCTGAAAAAAGTTTTATTTCATCATAGAGTGTCGTCTCATTCTCGTGGAAAATCGCCATCTGAGATTGTATTTGGAAGACAAATAAGATGTCCTATTTTTGCACGATTCAATCAAGGTGAGAGTGCTATCTTTAAAGCAAATAAAGAGCAACCGGCACAAACCACCGAATACCTTATGCCAAAAGGAAGGAACACTTCATGGATTTTAAGAGATGGGGCCTTAACGCTTGCGAGTGATTCACAATTGGGTCCTATTGGTAGAATTGACTTATCGGAAGAAGAGGAGATGGAAGACAGAGACGAAGAAAATCACACAAAACGTTCATGTGCATGATGATAAAGTTAAGACAAACATTGAACAATCTGACCCGAACATTTGTGTGAGAAAAAGCAATAGACAAAAATCAATTCCAATTCGCTATGGACTTTCAAGTAAAGAAGACTCATTTCGCATTAATGCTCTCTTCAGTTTTCGAGGGGGACATGATGCATAGTGGGTTATCTATGCGTTGCCATGTTGAACTATACTATGTAGTGTATGCAGGAATGCTATGTAATACATTTAATTATGTCACTAGCGCATAATTTGAATTTCATATCCTAGATGTTCGTTAATTACGATGTCATTAAAATGATGATCACAAATGCAAGTTGACGTGTTTTTATCAAAAGAATTACTGAGATAATATTTTGGGTAACACAACAAAAAGCACATGTTAATCCAATGAGACGCAGATTGCAGATTTTGGCAAAAATGACATTTTCTTTGTTTTCTCTTCAACTGAAAAGCACTAAGTCTAGAGTCATAATTTTCGGCATGTTACGTTTTCACGTCATTTCCTATCATGTGTATGTGATATTATCATGCTTCTGATTGATGCGAGAAGGGGGTTCAATGTGGATAAAGTGGGCCAGCATGTTCGTGCTTGCCCACATTAGGGGACTTGCCAAATCGGAATGAATTAAGCTTCACAGATAAATATTCATGAACATGAGAAGAAATGACTTGAAGACATATCCTGCCAAAAATTATGTCTATAGACCTAGTTCTTTTCAGTTGATAAGAGAAAACAAAGAAAATTTCATTTTTGCCAAAATCTGCACACATGAAGTGATCTGAGTCCTATTGGACTAGAATGTGTTTCTCTTTGAACCTGTCAGAAAAGAAGAGGAACGAAATAAAACTCGGCAGACGCACAGATTCGCAGTAGGCACATCATTCTGTGAGAGTCTCATCTTCGGCCTCGTTCGCTGCAGAAGCTCATTCTGGCTGCCGTACTAGATGATTTCTTGTGTTCTAATCAGATATGTATTAAAAGGAAATTTCTGAGAATGAGCATCGAATTTTGCTGCGATCACACAACGTTCACAATGTTCAAATAGGTCAGAAATTCCATAACATTTACATGGAAAGGGTTTTGATGGGTTAACGAGACTTTTATCATTTAAAATAATCAGAAAAAAACATTAAAGGGCTGACAAAGTATTTTTTGTTATGCTAACATGAGAATGCATATTTGAGTATGCATGCTTCATTTTCCGGTATATGTGAGGTTCATTTGATTTATAAGCATTCAGATTTTATTCAGAAATAAAGATTTCACACAGTTTATGTAAAACAAGTTTAATTATGAAATATGCGCAATTTTTTTGTAAATAAACAGCAAGGCTTCACAGCGTTAAAGAGCATCGACTTAAGTGAAGAATAATTAAAAGACAGAACATCGGGCCGTTTTCCATAATAGAAATGTCAAATTGTCCTAATTAAGAAACATCGACTTTCACATTAACCGGACTTGAGTTTTGCTGGGAAAATCACTCATAGCAACGTTCAAGAGGGAAATTTTTAGAATTTCAATTTTGTACTAATGCCAGGGTCCATGAATCTCAAGTCATAGTCAGTTATATTCTACTGCAGCCATACATTAAGTGGCAACAACAAGACATCCATATAAACGATTGCTACCACATGAAAATAATGCCAAAATTGCACTATCATAGCGATTTTGACTATTGATTTGTTGATTCTCTAAATTCACAGAATACATATCCAAATAAATGACTATATGTTATTCATTTTTGGCGAAATTCGTTCTCGGAAGTAATTAAATTTATTCAATTTTTTCATCAACTGATCCGAACAAAGCTCCGTTGATGTGTTAATTAATGTTCTTTAAAAGCATGCAAAATATTTGGTAGGACAAGAGATAATCCAGAGAATTAAATGATATTTGCATTTTGTTCAAATGCTGGAGTCCGTTTTAATTCATATCATTTCGGTATAAGTCACTGTGGAGATTTAGGCTGTAAAAATCCATTTAGAAAAAATCCTCTGCAATGGAGAATGAATGCTGCAATGTCAAGTTTTCATGTCTTAAAATTGAAAGTAAGTTGCTTTGTATTCACTCAGGCATTTACATCATCTGAGACATTATCAGTCATCTGAGCTGTACGATAGCTGTTTTCAAATGGATAGAAATTTTTTTTCAAAATCATGCATCCACTTTTATGGTTGGTTGACATGTGTTATTGAATTTTGTATATGGTGCTGTTCGATTTCTTTGTCATCTTCTTAATTAGCTGCTGATCCTGTTGTCGATTTCTTTGATCATGCATAGAAGTCTATGATCTATATTGGTTTGGAAACTTAGTTACACATGCAGGAATATCATAGCATATGTTGTGAATTCAAATTTGAACAGCTCCGATTCATTGCGATATGTCTGGCTCAATGAAAACTGATCTAATGGAATGATTGAAGTCAAGATGAAGTCAATTTGATGATCAATTGGAACATTTGGAAAATGGGACTTGCTCACATTTTGTGACAAATTGGTATCATATTGCTTTAGTTGTGATAAAGTCCGGTGAGCTTTACATTTTATTTCTCCAGACATATATATGCGCTTTAAAATATTAATTCTTTGATATTTTCTGCAGTAACAATCGAGTCTCACTTAGATGTATATCCTTCTGGAGAGCTGTTAATCGCATTCCATGTCACATGTCTCACGATGAACATGGCAAGGTCAGACCTCATAAATGAATGTGATGTGAAGGATTGAATGCTTTTTGTAGTGTAGACGAGATTCATTATTTGATGTTACAACTGATTTGAATGAGTTTATAATTCACAAAATGTATCAGAATCTTTTTCCTATTACAACTTTGTATTTAATAAGTTTACAAGTTATATTTTGTAGATAGGATTGTTTGTAAATTCAAAATCACCAGGGACGGAGCTAATACGTTGACTGATTTTCTGAGGCTGATAATTCAACGACACATCAAGTGAAGAAATATTTTCACCCAGCAAATGGCTACTTATCAGTTCTATTTTATAACTATTTGTTTAACTTATTACATTTCAAAACACCAAGTTCACGTTGTAAACTGCTTTGCTTTTAAAATCTTTTGATACTCTTATGAGTTCTTTGCAGAACCCAACTCCATTGTTCAAACAACTTATATGCAACTGAATGCAATGAAGCTGGAGATTTTCATTTAGCCTCCGCTCCACCTGCCTAGGAGATCATGCGTTTTTTAACATGTTCATATCAATCGGAAACTCAGTCGCCTCAGCTGAGAGCTAGAAGGCAGGCCTATCTCCACGAATTGGCAGAAGCTATCATTGATTTTCCTGCTAGAATTTTAACAGAGACATTTGTTTCTGATGCTGGTGCTGAGAACGCTAAGTTATTTAAATAAATTTCATTTCGAATCTTTCCTGAGATAGATCAATAAAAACCAGTTTTAAGACCATGGGAAGAACTTTGACAAGAACCAATCTGTCCATAAAATCAAAACATACCTTAATTGTCCCTAATTCGTTATCATTATTGAATTCCTGACTTCAAGTTTATTCTTCAAGTGTTTATGACTTCAAGAATTACACGTGTAATACACGTGTTCTGTGTTCATATAATACACGTGTCTTACATGTGCATAAATACACCAAAATTACACTCGTTTTACACGACTTAAAATTTATTGCTAGTTTATTTTGGCGTCTCATCCTTTTATTGCTTCGAAAATACCCAACCTTTAGATTACTTAGAAATTTGTTCTGAATTCATATCTGCATCGTATTACCTCCTGGCTGTTCCGGAAAGTTAGGCGTTTCTTGACTATTTGCTCTAAGCATGTATAACATACATAATAATATACATAAATCGCTTTAAATGGTCGGTCAAATGTGAAATATATAGCCCATAACAGGATAGTTAATAAGACACCGAATAATTAAAAGCACTATTTTTTGGAGTAAATGACTATCACATTAGAAACTGTAAATCACAGGAATTCACAAATATTCCATATCTAGCCATAACCATCTCATCCACTTCAATGACAGTAGTAATCCCATCCCAAAAGGAAGTGCAAAATGTGCAACGATGAGTCATGATGCGGACAGCCCCCCTCTGGCGAGAGGAAGGAAGTGGCCAAGGATGTGTCGGGCGGAATGGGCCCGTGAGGAGGAAACCGTTGAAAAGGGAGTGACATGTTCATGAACAACCGCCCCCCCCCCCGACGACTCAACCGACCAAGTTGGTTGAAAAGACCAAAGTTGTTGAGAATCATGTGAAACAAACTTCTATCAAGGTTTCAAGTTGAAATGCGAACAAAAATTTTTTTCGAAAATGTTCGTCGCTTTGGGCCTCGACACTAGGGATTTTTTCGTGGAAAAAAATTCAAAATGTTAGAATTGAGCTCCGAGACCCATCCCATCGTGTTTGTCGTCAAAAGTTGGGTCGGTGAAGTTTCGGTGAAAAATCGCCCCCCCCCCCAGACGAGACTTGCAACTTTGGTTCTAGTAATCAGAGAAAGTCGTGTGATAGCTCGTTTGAAAGCTAGGAGTGAGACAAATTCAGTGGAAGACTTATTCCTATCTGCCTTCGTTTAGATGTGAGACGCCATCGAAAATTTTGGACATTGATGAAAAACGACAGAGTTAGAATTTTTACGAAAACGGCTCTAGCGGGTGAACGAAGCCTCGCAGGGGAACAGAGACCAGATTTGGAATCAGCGTAACATTTTACACCTGAATGCCATTCATGCTATGTCTCCGAAGTGATAGGAAGAAAGATGACAGATGCAATAGAGTTTACGAATGAATTTTGTTCACTACGTTTTCATCGACAAAGTCTTCGTGGTGTGATTAGGGGCTACATCATCTCCTTTCATCATGAAACGGCAGACTTAGAATTTGCTATCGCTAAAGGTTACTTTGTTTTCCAACTGCTCATGGACAGTTTGATGAATCAAGATGTGAAAGATCGATTAGTTGCAGAGACTGAATTTGAGAAAGTGACTGATGAACATGCAGGTGAACGTGTAGTGTTTCATTTTGCATCCTATTCTGCAGAGACGATACATGATCCCAAAGATTTCTATCAGCGACACATGGCGATAATTGCATTTCAACTAGATTCATTTCAAGAGCATGGATCCAACTTGCTCTTATGCCGTATAAAACACATTCATATTCAACTCAATGTACTAAACTAGATTTGACTACAAGATTTGGGAAAAGCAATCATGAGTCAGTCGTCCGCGTGCCTCCTTTTCCCTGCCGCAACTAAGTCAGGGGAGAAACGGAGGTCTCTGATTGGCTCTCATAGTGTCAAATGTGGATTCGCAGGAGCCTATAAAATCAGTCATCTCCCCATTTCCTCTTCATTTCATTCTCTTGACTTGGAAAGCGTGTGTAACTTGCTGAAGCCATTCTCCGTCTCAATTTTGTCTGATTCAACCCTGTTTGCAAATTTACAAGTGAGTGTCATGACGGTGTGGCCTAAACCATACCAGCATTTTAGAAGAGAGACGCAGGAGAGTGTGTGGCCGATGATTGTACAAGCTTATTTTGTTGAACCATCACCACCACCGCCACCTCCACCACCTAGACGCTTTACCTTTGACTCTTTTAAGGAATTAAAACTCAATTCGGCACCTAAGCCCAAGATATTTAATTTACTGGACGATAACGAAGACTTAGACTTTGGTGATAAGCTTTAAATCATGTGAATGCCCAAAAGGTCCTCTTAAGGGCCATCTCATATGTCAGTGCTAAGATAAGGATTTTCTTTTCTTTGATGGTCATGAATGTACTTACTGGTATTCTTTCGTTACAGACTGCCATGGCCATGAATCCTACTCCAACTGCAGCATCACTGAATCCTCAAAATCTCGAGCTGTGGAATCCGAAAATTGAAAAGGTAATTCACGGCTATCCTACCTACAAACAACAAGTGCGCTACAACGGTGTTCGACTCTATCTTCAAACGCCGGCGGTATACTTACCAAAAGTGGATACGCAAGTAAATCGTTGCGGTCAAAACCTGAGTATCTCTATTGATAATTGGTTGCGTCAGCAGCTTGACATTTTAGAAGACGTTGTGAGGCAAAAGGCTCTTATTCCTACTGAACTATTACAGTTGTGGCCAGAAAAGAAAACTTCTTATCATAAACCTTTGTATCGCGGCATTCGCTGCTATATTTTGCAAAGCAAGTATTGTAAAGTCACTTCAGGAGTGACAGTTGAACAGTCAGTTGAAACAGAATTGTCATCGCTAGGTGCAGGCTTTTATTCCTTTCATATTGAGGTGCCTGCTGTTTATGTGGGACCTCATCAATCTGACGGTAATTTGATTTCTCTCAGTTTGCGCATTGCTCAAATTCATCATCAACCTGAGTTAACAGGACTTGATCACATTGAGAAAGTCATTGATTCTTGTGTCAAAGAGTGTCAAGAACCTGTCACTAAACCTAAACGTCGTCGCGCATCAAAAAAAGATGGTGTTACCACCAAAGAGAAATCGTAAGTATTGTAATCAGTTAGTATGTAGTGAATATAAAAAACGCGGTCTTGCGCGTTATGTTCAAATAAAACATTGTAATCATGTTGTATGTATCTTTTGTTATGTAAAGGACAGACATCCTTGTAAAGTTTCTGCTCAATGTATTATTTTGTAATTAAGTCTTTTTTGATATTGTAGATTGTCATCTTCATAGACAGTGACGGAACACCCATGCAGGAATTGAGTGCTATTGCAATGAGAGAAAGTGATCAAACTGTTGCTAGTGTATATCATAGATTTGCCTACTGTCCTCCTCACAAAGACGAATGGTCACGGCGTCATGTGCATGGACTTGATCTTTCTATTTTGATTCATATTGGATTTGTAAATGAAACGTATTTGATAAGTGATTTCAAACGGTGACTGTCAGGTTTTCATATTGTTAAAATATTAGGAAATGATTCTGAAAGAGAAGCAGCAACACTTCAGTTGCATATTGATAATTTATATTTACCATGTTGGGTAGATCGTGTAAGACAAGACTATCATATGCATTGTGATCAAAAGAAGTTTAGAGATGAAAGGATTTTTGACATGGCTGTATGTTTCGGTGAGAGACATCACCTTTACAGACCGCCATCCCATTGTAATACTAGAAATAAAGCCACCTACATTGCAAAACTCTATTCACGCTGGCATTGTAGTCTCTATGACGTTTATGAACTGTATCTATATTATTGTCAACAGCATGGGTATATGTAAAACATGTTTTTACTCCTTGTGAATGAGTGATGATCATTTCATGAAGTGCATTCTGTACTTGTGAATTTTGACTGATGTTGAAAAAACTTACTGTGGAACATGATTGTTATTTCTGTTTTATTCATAGTGGAAATCATTGAAGCAATATGAAATCTATAGTCACAACGTTTATGATGGCGCATCGTACACTCAGTAACCACATGTGTCATTTGACACTTGATCAACAAGGATTCGATGG
Organism: Prostheceraeus crozeri; assembly: GCA_907163375.1. Taxonomy (NCBI): domain Eukaryota; kingdom Metazoa; phylum Platyhelminthes; order Polycladida; family Euryleptidae; genus Prostheceraeus; species Prostheceraeus crozeri. The sequence goes on along the minus strand of CAJQUW010002131.1, from coordinate 86,719 downwards.
ATTTTTACGGGATTGGAAACTTACATTTAAAGTAGAGATGAATGATATGAAAGTAGTGCTAACTGAAAGCCTTCCTCTCTTCAAAAGATTGATAGAGAGTTTACAACCTCAAGATGTAAAGGGTAGACTCGTTGCTTATATAGAGTTGAAAGATTTGCAAAAACCACTTCGTTTTGGATTCTATTGCTCAGAATGGATTACTCTTAGTGATCAATTTTATGATCGTCATATGGAGAAAATTATGGAGAGAATAGAAGAGACGATGGAAGGAAATGCATACGTTGTTAAACATGTCATGATTCAACTGAGTGTGTTTACATCCACGACTTTGTTTGATCGTCGAAACATAGTGTTGATGCAATAAAGATTTCTTTTCACTGAGTATTTTGTAATGGTGTATAGAGCAACATGAGGCATTGCGCTTTGTGCATTACTATCGGGCTCTTTGTTAGATAAATGAATGCGTCTTTGTTCGAGAAAAGGGGCGTGATACGACATGAGTCATTGCGCTTTGTTCATTACTATCGGGCTCTTTGTTAGATAAATGAATGCGTCTTTGTTCGCTAGAAGGGGTCCGTCACTCAAGTCTTTGTGAGGACTAGAACGACTTTGTGTATAAATAGGAAAGGATTCCACCCACGCAGTCAAAAGTTCACGTGTGATAACTCTCTGTCACATAACAAAGACAGGGAAAACGTGAAAAGGGAAACGCATGTGATTGGAGCTAGGTCTGCTTATAAAACGGACGACTGAGCTCATGGCAATCATTTCCGTCCTTGCGCTAACCATGCAGTTGCTCGAAGCCATCAACTCCTCTGCTCTCGCAATGGGTACACTGAACTCCCTTACTTTAGCATCGGGTAAAATTGCTTTCAATCAAAAGATAACTCATCATGGAGAAGCTATGACCATAAAAACTCCAAGTCATCGGATAGATTATCTAAAGGTTATGTCAACAAAGTATGGACTCGCTGTGTGTATACCGTTAGACTATTGGACACGGTTACAATTCAATACTCTTGAAACATTCCTGAAAGAAAATCTCACCATTCCCAAAGAAATTGTTCGACACAATGGGAAACGGACGCAAGTTCCCATCATGGAAAGACGATACATGTATGTTCATATGGATAGACACTGTCTCATCATCCATGAAAAGGAGGGCAGCGAATTCGACTTAATCAATTGCAAACCACTCCCCATTTTGGGAAAAGGATTCTACTCCTTCGAAATTAAAATTCAAACCATCTACATGGGTCCGCGCAGGGACCGAAGGTTGTTTACGTTGAATCCCTATCTTGTCTGCATAACTTTTTAAAATGATGTCCATGTTGATGATGATGATCAACTACAGTAACACGCTCCACACACTGAGAACGCAGCATCGGTCTTTATGAGACCACGGCCTAACGGCCACCGTATCAAGAAAGAAAATGTACACTCACCATGCCACACATGAACATGACTCTCTCCTTCTTTCTTATGCATGGCATTCTTCACTCAGGTTTGAATCATGTGGAAATTATCAGCATGCCTCTATGTATCATGGAAAAGTCAGTGTGTTACATTTCATGATACGAAACGTCAACTTCAGATAACTCTAGAACGCTTTCAACCACAAAGGTTACATCGCGCAATCCTATACAACTCTTGCCGTGTCATTAGCGTAGGAGAGTGCATTGTATTTATTCGCATTCAAGAGATGATTCTACATAATGATCGCTGCTACATTGTGATTCCAAAACCCTCATGGGAAAAGTATAAAAGGGAAGTTCAGTCAGCCCTCATGTCATTTGTGAGTAATGCTCCCCATCCGCATCATCAACGCCATGCGCGAAATGAATCTCAGAAGCGACATCGATTTAGAACAGTTGCATACCCATCTTCCCGGTTCAGTGTATCATCGCGGTCGTCCACAAATGTTAGTCATTCACATGAGCAACGGTCGAAATCTTCAAATCTTTCGCTGCGGCAAAATCCAAGTCCTAGGAAACCTTTCTCATTTCGTGTTGCAGTCCATGTATTACGAAGTCGTCAAGAAAATGCAAACACTCATGCTTCATCTACGCCTCAGTCCCCTGACATTGAAGAATATAGTAGTGTCTGCTCAGTTGAAGATGTTAGTGAATCTAGCCAACATTAAAACCAGTAATCATTGTATATTTTATGAAACTGAACTCTTTCCTGCTGCTCTGATTCGGAAGTATCACCCTGTACATATTGCAGTGTTTCACATTCGTATCTGTATGAGTCACAGTTAATAGAATCGTGTTAATCACATGATGTTTTTTGAATGAGTCATCGCAATGAACTATCGTCTACACACTTGTCGGTGAAAAGGTCACGCTGTCTGACATGAGGCGTCATCGCTTTGTCTGATAAATAACGCCCACACAGGTGTCGGTGAAAAGGTCATCAACAAGGCTCATCGCTTTATGATGAGTCAGTGCTATTTATAGACATGAAATGATGCCCACACACGTGTCGGTGAAAAGGTTGAACAAGACTGATTAGATTCTTATGTAACTGACTGGTGCTTTACCACTTCATGAGTCAGAGCTATTTATAGACATGAGTCAGCAAAGTGGTTGATATTTCCTAAGCCGAAGAAATTGTCATGATGTTACATTCGTTGGTGAGGATGATAACTTACAAACTCTGACATGGTTATGACTTTATTTTATACTTTACCTATCTTGCAAACTCTGAAATGATTCTAACATTAATTCAAACTTTACAATCATCAACTTTATTTCTAACTTTACAATCATCAACTATATTTCTAACCCTACCCATCTTACAAAATGATCAAAACTTTTACTTCTGTCTATTGAGTGAGAATTCCATCTTTATGTCAAAAGAAAAACGAGACAGTCTGTACATGATATGTTTTAGAATGAAAGACATTTCACCACAGTCACACATAGTTAATACTGATGGTAGCAGAAAACAAAGTTTTTATGGCTCATATCACCGGAGAAAACAAAGTCACTCATCTGCAGGGAGAAAACAACGTCAGGAAAACCAGTTGATATGCAAGTCATGATATGAAGTGATCAGGAGTTGGACGCATGTTACAAGGCACTCACTCACAACACCCCATAGAAAACGCCATGGATTGAAAAAGCAAAACATCAACCACAACAGAGAGGAAGCATTCATCATCATACATCGCCGGACGGAGGAGGAGAAAGTTTCTGTCTCTTGGGTGGAGGTAGATGAGTGTCTGGATGGCCTACGGTAATGAGTGGTTAGGACTCATCCAGCATTGCTTGTCTTCCCAAGCTGAGAGACCTCGTTTCCTAAACGTCGTTGTTCTGACTTGATGCGACTGTGATTTTAAAATGGTCATTTCTACTTTTTTAATTTTAAGAGAATCTAGGGTATCTTGATAGTCCCTATGTGTCATTTTTCTAACGATTGACTTCGAGATGCCTTTCGCCCGTTTAATAAATAGAAAGCTCTGAGGATTTTAGCTTCATGGAGTACATCTTGGGGCGAAGCAAGATCATCTCCCCTACCTGTTTGCCGGCACACTCATCCTTGAAGCAGCCAAGCTTCGCTTTATTTGTGGCAGAGTAAAGCGGATGGTCAGTGGGATAGTTGGAACTATCAAACTTGGGTGCTAAATATTTTAAAATGTCGTCCTGTTTGACTTGGCTAGTGGTTGTCAAAGCTAGGAAGATGCTGTCTGTATCGCCTCCTACTAATAACCACATCTTGGATCAATGGACACGTTTTAAAAGTGTGGTAAAATAACTTGTACATTTCTAACTTGGAGTAATCCAAGGCAGCTTGACCGACATAAATGGGCTTGCAAAGTTCTACCTTGGATTTTAACATTTCAAAACCAGTAATGTCTTCGAAAATGACATCATGTTGACAAAACAACGGTGAGCGGCATAACTTGATACTCGTTTCCGGATCAGATACGATACGATAGTCTATGCGCTTTCTTACATCCTCCATGGTTTTAACAAAGAGGGCATTATTCTTAAATTTAAAGAAGTCCTTTTCGAAAGGATTCTTGGATTCAGCCCGCTTCTTGCTATTAAATTCTATATACGGTTTTAGAAAGGGCTTCTGCCTAAACTGGATAGCGCGGTGGACTTTGTCAAGTTGCATCCCCATACCTAGATAGAATTTGAGGATTGAATAGTGTACGATGTAATGCTGCTTGTTCAATTGGGTGAGCAACAACTTCCTAGTGGCTTTATACTTTAAGTCATTTTCCGCCTCATATTGCTTATTGTGTTTTTCCATAAAGGGAGAGAACATATCTGGACTGACTATGCCAGATTCGGGTGCGAGAGGAGAATCAACTGTCTTATTCTTAATTAATACATTCTGGATAGATGAGGTCGACTTCAAATAAATAACCTATGTCGGCATCATCTCCCAGTGCCATGATATGTGCTGGATTGGAGAAGTGCTCAATGTCATGGGGCTCTAGCCATTGGAATCGTGGCAATCGAGGCACTTTGATAGAATTCACAGCAATCCGCAAGCGAGTACGACATTTTTCCTATTTTTGTAAGGTATTAGGAATTCCGTTTTGCACACTTACTAACTTCCAGCTTGTGCCATCATTTTGAAATAGACTTCACTTCTAGTAAACTAAAATAGTAAAACAATCTAATTCAAATGTATCACACTTGGAAGCACCTGCACCTACATAAACAAATGGAATTTTGCGATGTTTGACTCTCCGTAACTTGCAAGACTACCGGGGTTACACCGTAAGAATTGTCGTTTTACTGATATTGAGAGACATCAGTGAATTAAAAGTAGCAAAAAGATCCTGTGCGAATTTAAGAAGAGAGCGTCAGCAGCTCTTGGACAAGTAGATATTCACTATTATTCCTAGGCCATGTTCCTCTTTTAATATAAAATCACTTTTTGAAGTAATTAATAACCTATAATTATTGTTTGCTTCAGCAATTTGATTGTTTAGACGGTGGAGATCTAATCGACAAGTGTTCAATAAGTCACGTGGTTACAATCTGCAACGAAGAAAAGGTTTATTTAGATACTACGTATAAACAATTAAGCAATAGGTAATGTTAGTTAAATATCTTTAAGAAATAAGAGCTACCATTATAACCTAATGTTCGGTTAAGCAATGGGTTGCTACTAAAAATTTTTATAGATTCAACAATGCTAATCTCAAAGTCCGAGTTTCCACGTTAAATGATTTTAAAGCAATCATTGTAGTTACGAAAACAATGGTTACATTGTTCTATGTGTTTTGCAATGGCACTTTTGCTACTTAAGTGTTCAAGTTTACGTTGATGCAGACGTCTTTTGGTTTTGCCAATATATTGGAAATCAGGATCAACCTGACATTGAAAGCAATAGACAAGACGCGATTGAATGTCTGGACCTAACTTACTTTTGAGGGAGAAATATCTTCCAGTTTTGAACGAGGTCATAACAACCTTGCATTCCAAGTTAAGTTTACGAAATATTTTTTACTAACTTATTACTAAATTTCTGTGATGCATAACCCACGAAGGGGATTTTGATTATTTTATTGAAGTCATTATCAATTTTTGGGTTAAAATAGCGTATAAAGTTGTATGAAGTTCGGTTAAGCGGCTTACCGTAACTCACCTGCTGATCTTACCTACACAGTAAGTTATTTAACCTCGTATGTTGTCGACTTCATCTTCATACTACTGTATTGATTTTACTTAATTTATTTTTGCATAATTTCCTACCGCACGTTAACCTAACTTTAGTAGCTCTGATGAAGATTGTTGGTAACAAACAATCAAAAGACGTCTCAGCAAAATACAATTGTTTTCTATTTTGTTAATGTACTTACCTAACTATGAGTCTATACTCACTAGTCATTTGTTGTATACTGTGGTTTGTAAAAAGTAGTAATCTTGCTGATCTATACTTTAGAATAAATAATCACTTTAATGTATCTGTGAATGATCTCCGAAAACTGGAAAAATGCATTCTCAAAGTCAAAAAATTACAACTGGATATCACCTATTTCAATGATTGCGACATTCTTCATTTGTGTCCTAAATTTCTTCTCACTAAACCTAAACTTAAACCAATTAGTGATGATGTTGATGAATTCAACAAATTGGCCATCACATCGCATATAATATTCTTAAATAAAAAATTGAAACACAATAAATTCAAACTCTAAAATCTTACCAGTCACATTTCGAGTCAATTATCGTGGTTTCGTATTCTCACGTTAAAATTGGCTATTTACAAACATGTCAGTAACTATCTCCTACAAGTAAAAGAATCTCATCGTAGTAAATTAAGTAAACTTTGGCTTGAACAAAGGACTGCAACCCCTGATTGCATCATTAACCCTAGTAGCCATTCACTCTCTCTGTTTGAACGTGAAGCATTACGGTATGATTTAAAAAATCCTATTGCTCCTAGACACCTTGATTTCGATAAAATGAAATATGAACTAGAAAAATTAATTTGTGGCGTACCACGCAATGATCCTAACTGGACCAAAGAAATAAAATTAGATATAATACACTCACTGAAGGAATTCGAAGATAACTGCAATGACACTTTGAAAAGTAGACGTAACCGTATGTTACACATGACTTTAAATAGACTATCTAAGATTCACCACTTAAAGATTTGTTCTTTTGATAAAGGTCAAGGTATCGTACTTGTAGATACTGATTACTATAATCATGAACTTAATGGGATTCTTCTAAATTTAAAATAATTCTTGTACCTAATGATATTAAAAACATCCTGTTTGTATCGAGGAAAATAAATTATCTCGCTATCTCAATAAATATGTAAAAAATAAAGTTGATGACAGCGTTTATAAGGACATACTGCCTTCTGGTAGTAACATAGCACGTATCTATGGTACCGTAAAAGTACATAAGAAAAACTACCCTGTTCGAACGATAGTTAACACTATTGGTGCTGCTAATTATAAATTAGCTAAATACTTAGACAATTTAATTAAACCACATATCAATGATGATTTTATGTTGAAATCAACTAATGATTTCATTAGTGTATTAGATGATGTTAAACATAAAATAAACCGTCATAGCACCCTTGTGAGCTTTGACGTCGAAAACTTATTTACCAACGTACCCTTAACTGAAGCAATCAACATTGCAACTAAATTAGTGTACTCACCTAGTAATTCCAATAAACCGAAGTACGAAGAAAAAGTATTTAAAGACTTATTAAAATTTGCCACGTCTGGTTGCTTTCTTATGAATGACACCGTATACCAATAGGTGGATGGTGTAAGTATGGGTAGCCCGTTGGGTCCAACCCTCGTTAACATCTTCTTAGCTAATCTAGAACATAAATGGCAGGACTTACCTTTCTCTCCTGTTGTGCATCGTCGTTATGTGGATGATATCATAGCTGTATTTAACAATGAACAACATATAGATTGTTGATAGACCACAACAACTTCTTCGACATGATTGCGAGAAAGTAAATCAAAATTCCTATGTCATACAAGTTTAGCTACCTCTCTCTTGGATGGTTAAACAATAAACTCGAATGCTTGTGTCCTCAACTCCTTGCTAATAGGTGAGGAATGTGCATCAGGGAATATGCACGTGATTATCTGAGAAGCTCAGATCAGCTCCCCACTCAGCCTTGTCACTCGAACAACACGGTTTATTAAGTTTAAGAGACTTAACGCTTAGGGTTTCCCATATTACCCGCCACGCATATCTTATTTTAAAAGTTACAAAAATATTTGATAGAATTCTTGAAATGAAAAAGTGAAACATTGTGAATGTAGCACAAGACCCCAGCTTTTATATCAGATGCATTAAAATTGACTAGAAAACTTGATTATTGATGTAATATTAGCTTTACTGAAATCAGAATTTTAGATCAGCCCTATTTTTGACCTACAAAAATTCGTATATCAATTATGCTTCAATCACAGAAGCTTAAGGAGGCAGCCGATTTTGCTGACATTTTTTGAATTTGTAACTAACGATCATATCATTGAGTAACTACCTTCAGTATTCAAAAATATTTTTAGGAAGTATCATTTTTGAAAGGAAATAGTCAAGTGTCCCGTATTACCCGCTGTCCCGTATTACCCGAACTTACCCTTTGTGATACAGTGTGATGATATTTTGGAAGCTCATATTCGAAAGCATGCAAAGGTTTTGAAAATTGTTCAAATATATTGAACAGGGGAACGTTTTTAAGGAAATGAATACTCTGAGATTTCTTGGCCTCTGATTTCAAGCTGAAGCAATGCATGCTCTATAAATCGACATTACAAATTGCGTATGCGTCTGATTACACTCTTGATTGATTATAGGAGCGATATTTCAAAATGATGAACGTACAGAACGTTTTACAGGATTTCCTTCTTTGTCATCTTGTCACTGCAGTATTTTGTAAATTCACTATTGCTTTTGAGTACATGATCTTTGGACTGGGGGCAACAATCCAGATCACAAATCGACTTGATAATTGAAAATGCCAACCCGAAAACAAGAAAGTCAACTCGCAAAATTTGCTTTTTGCCCCAACTAAGTTCCCCCGGACTGCACCATAATTTTCATGAAATTTCCATTCTAGGACTTTCTATGGTATTATTAATTTCTATGATGTAGCCAGATAATGAAAAATGGCAGTGAAATATTACAGGTTTTTCCGTTTGTTAATGTAAATCTGTCAGGCTTTGTGCATTCATTAACATTATTTTTCAATGTTCAGTGACATTTCACATTGAATAGCTGCAATTGTCTCTTCAACATCGGCAATATCGTTCATGAGTAGAGATCTGTCAAATGAACATCGAAATTTGTAAATAAATAGCGGCATTTTGCACTCGATAACTAAGCTGCATTCAATATGAATGTCCCGCGACATAGACGTGTAATTTCTAATATTGACAAACAACGCATCGTTGATGCGTATCTTGATGAAAATCGAGATTATGTTGAAGTTGCTGGTTCTCTTGGAATCGCTGTATCGGTCACACGCGGCTTGTTGTTTTCTTCAACACAAGAAGGAGGACTGAATGGCGACCAATTTAAGGAGTTTTTGACGAACGTGTCAGCTGTTGCCGGACCACAACCTGTCCTTATGTTATTCGACAATGCTCCGTGTCACAGCCGAGCACATGAAGCATCATTGGCGGATCAGCACCAAATTTGCAGAATTCCACCCTACTCGCCCTTCCTGAACATCGCAGAAAATGCTTTTAGTGTTTGGAAAGCGGCCATCAAGAAGAATTTGGAAGAGGTGCGAGAGACCAGATGCTTCGACAGAATCACCAGATGCAACTGGCAACACTGGCTCAACTGTCCGAACAAAATCTATCCGAAATCACTGCCGCGGGTTGTCAAGCTTCCTGGAGAAAGCTACGTCAGCTGATTCCTCGATGTATTCGACAAGAAAATATTACTGACAATGATGCCTAACTTTTTGTATAGTTTTGCATATAAATATACACCATATATTCTGGATAGCTTGATTTTTTTGGTATAATTAGAATTGAAAGCTCGGGCATTCTTTTGCTTTGAATAATTTTTATACAATAAAATCAATTTAACTTTTCGGCCATAATTTTTATTTGGGAGGATAAAGGCTATAATTTTAAAATGAATATGCCGAGAAAATTATGCAGGATAGTCACAGTATTGTGTAATATGTCGCTAAACAATAGTAGATATCTCGATTGCGTGAGACATGCCGTTTTTCATTGAGAAATGTCGATCTATTGAACGATGTCGTTAATCAATGATAAATTTCATTTAAAAAAGGAGAAATGCCGTTTATTTATCAACTTTAACGCATGCTTACGACGAGGCCTTTCATGTCTTTTTCTGTTTTATCTCATGTCGTACATGGTTGTGAAAGAAGTTGATGCGCATGATCTGACAAAGCGTTGGATTACAGCTCATTCTACAGCATAGAGACAGAAGATAAGACAATAGGAAGGAATGATAACAATGACTTCAATACTGTAGCGAAGCAAATATTAAACAATAAAAAGAAAGAAATGGGTAAATGTAGATCCATTAGTAGCTTATATTGATCCATGGATATGAAAGGAGCGTACATAATATAAAGGATTTATATTACACCGTAATTTATAAGAAAACTACAATTGGAGTGCAACGCTATGTAGTGGTATTGCGAATGTCAGAAAAAATACATCTCCTCTCAATCTCCTCACAAGAAAATCTGTTGTCTTACAATTTGCTATTCAGGTGTGCAAACAATTCAGCATCAACAGAGACCATTGTGCCTTCCGCATTTCCTATATTTTCTGGAGAACAATGAGAATCCGTTTGTAATCAAATTGTGAAAAGTTTTTGTGCATAAAAGCTCATTATGTTATCATCACCAAATGTATCTCGCTCCAATCGAAGATTCATTGAAAACAATGTATAACGTTTGCAGCATCTGTAAAATTTCATTGTAAGAAGTTGAATTCAGTCTTCTAAATTTCTCACCAATTCAAATTATCATTCTAGCCTCACTCCAGTTGTCGGTATGGTTCTCACTGATGTTTTCTCTCTCACTTGGTCATTTATTATCTTCCTTCATGCAATAGACTGTCAACCTGATAACTGTTTCAAGACGATTCACGTCGCACAGTCGTATCTTGACTCTCTTCAACCGTTTGCTCGCATCTTTGATGTCCATAAAACAAAAAATTGCGCTAAACTTTGCATGCTGGAGGCTCAATGTGGAGCCATTCATGTAAATGTCTATTGCGACTTGTTTCCACCTCTCCCGATATTCCAACTAGAAATCACCAGCCCTCCAATACCCACAGCGGAGATCTGGATCTACACCAAAAGATCAGAAATCAAGAAATGTCCTTCAGAATATTCTTTCAAATGGCGTAGCTCACGTTACAAACTGAATCGTACTGAGGTTCAGTGGCAAGATGCAGAAAGGAGTTGTCGTCAGGATGGCACAAAGCTGGCTGAATTGACGACAGAAGATGAGCAACGAACAGTAAGTGATCTTGTTCATCCGATGGTACCTTTAACTATATGGCGTACCAGGTACCTTTTCGTCGGCGGTAAGCAAGAGACAGGAAAGAACCCGAATGAAGGATGGTATTGATACATGTCAAAGTTGGATATTCCAACACCAGGGTTCAGATGGAATTCCGGCGAGCCAAATGATCATCTGCGAGACGAAAACGTTACTTCCTGGAATGTTGATGCAAGAACATTTAATGATGATTCAACTTATAAATATTCGTTCCTTTGTGAGTGCATGGAGTTTTAATGTCATTTGCTATTCCCAGTGTGCATTCTAATTGAAAGATTGTCATTTAATTTCGACTGGTTGGTTCGTGTTTATTTCCTCTTTTGCAAGACAATTTTCAATACATGACTTTCAACTTTTGACGATACTGAGCGCCCAGTGAATTCTATGATCAAAGGATAATTGAAAATGATAGCCAATTATCCAATTGAATTCCAATTATCCAATGATAGTCCAATTATCGATTGAAGTGTATGTTTCTCAAGGCTGGCCAAGCCGCCTATTCGTTGAGTGAATGTGAACCTGACACATTAATGGAATTGAGGATTTCAGATGTGTTGTAATTTTGGTTATTTATAATGCCAGCTAATGCGCATATAGTCATGTAGCCAGAACATGTTTCTGCAGGGAAAGAGGCTGAAAATGAGAATTTCACAGAATGATGTGTGCACACCTTATGCCTACTACAAATCTACGCGTCTGCCGACTTCTAGCTAGTTCCTCTTTTTGTTAGACACGATCAAAGAAAAGTGATGCATAGTGGGTTATCCCTGCGTAGCCATGTTGGACTATACTATGTAGTGTGTGCAGGAATGCTATGTAATACATGTATTGTGGTTTGCTATGTTATGTCACTAGTGCATAATTTGAATTTCATATCCTAGATGTTCGTTAATTACCATGTCATTAAAATGATGATCACAAATGCAAGTTGACGTGTTTTTATCAAAAGAATTACTGAGATAATATTTTGGGTAACATAACAATGGTGTCGCGAATTGATTGTTTAAATTTGAATGAACCAGCAAAGACAAGGACATGGTTATTGGCTTTTTCTGCCTTGAGTAGGAGTAAAAGTTGGAAGGATGAAAATGGAGTGAATGGAATTACAGATAATTTTATGGCTTTGTGTGGGTTGGAAACCCTGGAAAAGGTTCAACACATAATTTCTCCAAAGTACATTGAGGACACTCCGTGTAGTGCCATAAAATCGGCAATCGAAGATTTCATTTCATCAAAGACACGAATTATCATAGTTGAAAGGACGAAGTTTTATTCAATCAAGCAGGAAGATAATGAGAAAGTGACTGGCTATCTGATTCGATTGTGCGAGAAGGCAAGAGATACTGCGATTTCAATTCACTGAAAAAAAGTCCTGATCCAGAAAATGAAATGATAAAAGCTGCATTAATTGCCGGCCTACAGAATCCTTCAATATAGGGTAAGGTACTTGAAAGATTGTGTCATAATGATTATTCAATAGATGAAGTTCTGGAATATATTCAGCAACTAGAGCATGTAGGAGGTTTCATTAAAAATAGTGAAATATCAAATCACTGCTGAACAGGTGCAAATGACTTCTGATACTGACATTCATTTTGTTGCTCGTAATAGAGTTGGTAAGAATGCACAGCAAACTTCTGTTAAAAATATAACATTTCAGACTGCAAGTTCTGCGGAGGGTCGCATCTGCCCAGACATTGTCCGGCATTTGGCAAACAATGTATGAAATGTGGAAAAAGAAACCATTTCGCAAGAGTCTGTTTCAATACACGATCAGTAATTAATCATGTCAGTGATAAGAATTATGACGTTCACCAGGAATGTTATAATGTTTCTTCCGAAAATTCGAGTGATAAGAAGAAGTGTATTGTTGATGTGAAGGTCAATGACAAAGAATTCAAAATGCAGGAAGATACAGGCTCAGTCTGTACAATAATATCTTCATCCATGTGGAGGAATTTGAACAGACCGGCATTACGGAGCAGTTCGAAAAGACTTGAGGCATGATGACCATTTCATGTCAATTTTGGGACATTTTTCAGGTTTGCTTGAGTATAAAGACAGATTTTATCCTGTAACCATAACTGTCGTTGAATAAATTGAATAAATAACAAGTCGTTGTCCAAATTGATAATAAGCTAGTAATGCGGCTTGTGGAGTATACGTTGGCCCATGTAGCCAGATAATGAAAAATAACTGTGAAAATTAAAAATCAAGAATTTTTCTCCTCAAACGGTGCTGACAAATAGTTGCAATGAATTGACTGATGACACCTATTTGCTGCAATTGATTGACTTCTACTATCATCCGAATACATTTTCCGATGCGTACTGTGGGTATTTTATTGTTATGTTCAGTTTCTTTATTTCAGCAATGGGTTCCGTGAAATTTCCGACTGTGTTGCCAAGCGTGAGCAAGATTGTGATAAGATGCGAACTCTTCACGAACAATATATGGCAACATTGTGACAAAATCTCTAACATTTCCTATCAATATAGCCTTGCTGATTGAAGTGATCGATATTTTGATTTTTCGGCATTTGGTAGGCCGGCTAACAGTAGGTGAGGTTGAATTATAACTAAACTTATTATCCCGATTACTACATCCGGATGCATTATTTTGGGCATGCACTGGAGGATGGATGCATCCCAGAAAGCATCTTGGGATGCATCCCCTCCAATGCATGCCCAAAATAATGCATCCCGCTCAATGCATCTGAGATGCAATTCGTCTTGCTACGGGATAATCCCAAGAGGCATTCGGACGGAGCATTTCTCGTGTTTCGTATGAAGAATTTCTTTGCGATTTTTATGATTGTTCACAGCCTTGACATTTTCTACTAGTCCTTCAATTTGACTATCCATACCAGGCCACCAATATGACGATCGTAATTTACGTTTCTTTCTGATCATTCCAGGATGCCCCAAATGAGCTGATTTCAGTTAATTCCATCTCTGCTCACCTGGTACTATCATAGATCGATTTCGCATAAGTATTCTTATTCTTCCTCTACATGTATTTCTGAAAGTATGTTGCGATACTGCAATAAGTGAGGCGGAAGATATGTGAAAGGCTTCCTTGAAATTAAGAAATCTCGTAACTGACGGATTTCGTCACTTCTTTCGGATGCATTTTTAAAAGTGTGCCATGTGAATCCATTCATTGTGAATTCTTAAGAAACTTTTCGAATGAAATGATCAGGAACGTCAGACGTTTCGGAATTAGTTTTTTCTGAGATTCTGGACAAAGCGTCAGCAATCACGCTCTGTTTACCGGGTACATATTCAATTTCATAATCGAAAACTTGCAATCTTTCAAACCATCTTGCGAATTTGCTTGATTTTCTGCGAGACATAAATTGATTCATTAGCGTCGTCAATGATGTATGGTCTGTCCGCAATGAAATTGCGACCCAATAAATATTTTCCCCAACACTCTCAGAAGTACAAGACAGCGAGTGCTTCTTGCTCGCCAACTGAGTAGTTACGCTGACAAGAACCCAACGTGTGATGACCGCATGCAATAGGTACTTCCTCATTGTTTTGTATTTGTGATAAAACACCACCAATAGCAATTCCATAACTGTCTGTCGTAAGAATGGTTTTTACAGATGGGTCAAATAGAGCAAGTTTCAAGTCAGTTTTGATAATATCTTTTAATTGCTGAAAAACGACTTTGCATTCGGAAGTCCACTTGAAAGCTACATTTTTACGAGTTAAATGACGTGGTGGTTCCACTATTGTCGCAAAATTTTGTATAAATTCGGAATGAAAATTTAATAAACCGAGAAATCGATGCATGTCATTCGTATCCTTCGGAGTTGGAAACTATTATAGATTGTACGTTTTTCGAGAACGCCGAACGTTTCCGTTTGAAATGATATGTCCTAGAAATTTGATTTCGCAAACGCCGCATTTACATTTTGTTAAATTGATGCGCAAATTTGCATGAGTTAATCTTGACGAAACATTCTCTAGTATCTCGTCATGTTCCTGCTTTGCAGGAGCAGAAATTATAATATCATCTATGTATACATAGCAACCAGCTATTCTTGATAGTAAATTTGTGATGTACTTTTGAGATACGGCAGCAGAGTCAGTAAGTCCCATTGACAATGGCAAAGACTCATATACACCCAGTGGTGTTATTGTACCTGTCAAATGTCGACTATCTGGATGAATAGGAATATTGAAATAATGTTTCACAATGTCCAATTTCGAAAAGAATTTTGCTTGTGATAAATTCTCACATATATCTTTGATATGAGGCATAGGAAACACAACGGGAATTACGAGCGTACGTATTGATTTAAGGGCTTGAAATCAGTAGTAACCCTTTCTGTGCCGTCTGCTTTATCAACAGCTGCAAGTCCCATTATTTGGGTCGCTCGATCGGTTTTTTTCCAAATTCCTTGTTTCTCCATTTCCTCACAAGCCGTTTTAGCGAGTTCGCGTTTATATGGCGGTATTGATCGACATTTTACTCGAGTAGCTCGATCTCATGGTGATAGTCTGGAACAAGTTCCATTTCATGAGAGGCTAACGTTGGATAATTGCTAAGTAGTGCAGAGTAATTTTGACATTTAGCATTCTCACTTATGATCATGGTTTCTGCTAATGCGGCTTTTATTGAATTTTCATGGAAATTTTGATCCGGTACAACCGACAATGAAGGTCCGTGCAGATTTATTCCGAGTCCTTGGATCAAGTCTTGTCCAATTGTCGGATGACAGCGATTAGGAAAGACATAGAGGTCACAATGTATTTTATTTTTGCCGTACCATACCACGGCCGGAATTTCGACTTTACTCCTTCAGTTGGCTCGTGATCAAAATTATAGATCGGTGTGTAATTTGGCTGTAAATGAGCCTTGTGGAAATATTTTTGATATTGTAATTGTGTAACTCCAGAAATAGAGGATTGTGAATCAACATCAAAGTTTATGGTTTGTGTGTTCTTGCAGATTAAGTAACCACATATCGGCAAGTTGGTCTGAAAAGGGGACTTCACGGAAGAAATTCAGAGAATTGATTTCATTGCCTTTGATGAGCTAAAACATTGTTCGCGAAAATGTCCTGCTTCCCTGCATTTACTACACGTGTGATTCACTGCTGGACATTCACGACGTGCATGGTAATCCTTTGAACCACACCCATAACAGTGTGACCATTTTTTACGCAACTATTGCGTCGCCGTATTATCGGTGTTATTTGCGTCACCGTAATCTTTCTGCGACTAGAGTTAATTCAACAGTAGAGGTCTTTCAATAGTAGAGGTATTCGACAGTAATATTTTTTGATCGTTTTCAGTGGTTCCGCTGCTTGTATCAAAGAATTCCTCTAAATTTTGATTCGACTTTGAAAGCAATAAATTTTCAGCAAGCTTTAGCGCTATGAAATAATTCAAATCTTTCATCGCAAGGTCTGCCTTTTGCGCCAATGTGCTTCTTCTTGATCGAAATTCTTTTACGAATTCATAATTTTCTAGTATTTCGTGAATAAAGTCATAAAATGTGGTAACTTTGCTCGTATGTTTTTCGAAAGTCGCTCTTAATAGAGATAACAACTCAGAATATGTTCCTTTTCGAATTTCAAATTTCCTGTTGGTTTCGGAGAATTCTCTAAACCGATGGAATGCTTTGGAACCAGTTGATCGAAGTAATACGGGCACCGACATGTGGGTTGTCAAGTCCTGATGCAAGAATGTACAAGTCAAATTCATCTTCATATAATTCCCATTTATTTGGGGTTCATCCGCGTGATCAGGCCAGAAGATGGGCGCTGGGCCGATATTGATCTCTATTGAATTTGTAGAAACACCTGTATCACCTTTTGAAGCCATATCAGTAACTCAAGCGTTGTAATGTGGAGTAAATGAAGGCTAATTTACCATTTTAGATTGATACTTATGCTGGTTCAAAATCCAAAAATCCTCGTCGCCATTCTGTAATATCATTTGCTATCAATAGAACACGTTGAGTATTGGGGATAAGCCTTTATAGTTCGAACATTAATGAAGTGTGTTTAACACTGGTACATGCAAGACTTGAATTTCTAAAACTGGAACCATGCATGTATACATTACTACATGGGTTGCCGTGCTTAAACTATTTTTGAACGAATGGATGTCTTTGAATGCACGAGACGCGAAGCGTCGAGTGCTTTAAGATATCCATGAGTTCAAAAATTATGTATAAGCAAGGCAACTCATGTAGTAATATTATTTGCAGCAGGCTATGTCATGGCTATCTTGATAGTAGAAATCTACAATTAAAAAATCCATGTATACGCCAAAAAGTATCAGTTGATAGATAGCTACTTGAATTTCAACAGTAATGGTAAATCGTAGATAACATAACATTTATCCATGATATAATCCACGGTTTGATTATTTTTAAAATTCGAATTGCCTTTATGTTGTTGCTACTGAAATATTCATTCCATTATTGAGCATCCTTGAGTAAGCATGTCAGTAGAAGATTTGTGTCCTCAAACTAGCACTGCAAGTCGTTTTTTAACCATTTTCACCGAGGAGGAGATCGAAGAGCTAAAAACATTAAATATACCAAAGTCAACAATGGAGAAAGAAGCCTGGGCAATGAACCTGTTGAGATCTTGGTTAAAGCATAGGAACAGTCAAGGAATTGTTAAAGGTTTGCATGTATTTAAAACACCAGAAGAAATGACAAAGGATGAATTGAATTTGATGTTGAGTTACTTCATTCTTGAAGTTAGAACGGTAAATGGAGGCAACTACAAAAGCGGAACATTGAAGCTGCTCATTTCAATGATTCAGTATTATTATAACAGAGCGCATGCTAAAGGATGGTCCATATACAAAGACTCAGAATTTCAAAAGACGCGCAACAATTTGGATCTGGCTATGAAAGTTAGTCGCGCTGGAGGCATCGATCGCAAGACACGTAGAGCAGCATCTATAAGTGAGGAGATGGAGGACGAACTTTGGAAACAAAATCTATTAGGCGATGATTCTCCTACAAAACTGGTTGAAACATTGTTATTTTTAAATGGCAAGAACTTTGCCTTGCGTAGTAGAGATGAGCATAGAAGAATGACGATAAGCAGCATCGAAAAGCATTTTGATCGAGAAGGGCAACGTTATTATCTTGAGTACTGCGAAGACATTTCCAAAACAAGCAAAGGTGGTTTGCATGATCGTCGCGCTGAACCAAGGGAATCAAGAGCGTATGACAATATGATCAATAGAGAACGCTGTATTGTTGCGTTATACGACAAATACATGAGTCATCGCCCAGAAAATGTTGATGCATTTTACTTGACACCGATTCAAGAACCCAAAACAAAGATATGGTACAAACGATCTCCAATGGGTGTGAACAGTTTGTCAAAGGTGGTCAAAAATCTCTTTGATAGAGCGGGAATTGAAGGTTTTTTCACTAACCATAGTTTAAAACGAACAACGCGAACAGTTTTGTGCGACGAAGGATTTGGGCAAGATGTAGTGACTAAGAAGACAGGACATTTGTCAAAAAGCGAGCTTGACTATTTGGACTTAAATGCCAAAAAACATCAAAAAATGAGCGATGCGATAAACTTCTGCCAATTGAGTTCAGCTTCTTCCACCTCTCAGAAGATCTGTGTGACAAATGAAGGAGTTGATGCTACTGTGAAATTAGCAAACAGCACTCAAACAGCGACAGCCATTGGTGAAAAACCAACTTGCATCATTCAAAAGAACGGAGCAACGGTTTCTATCTTTGTTTGACTTTATCTGCAGTGTATAATCTTGATATGTACTTTTGTTGTTGATAGTTGCTATATAAATTGATTGCACTAGTGCAATCAATTTGATTCTATGCATAATTCAATGGAAATTGGAATACATCAATTAGTTTTACTGCACGGCAATAATACATGGGGTAGATAGACATAGCATGCTGCAAATAAAAGATACCTTGCGTGCAGATTACATAGCAACATAGATTTTGAATTGAAGTCATCACACCATAGAGTCAGTGTAAAACTATAGACATCATACAAACTTTTCAACTTCTTCTATTTCATTGCCATTGATGAATACTGATGAGCTTATTCCATGCTCGTTCCATATTAGTCTCATTCAAATTCATTTTTAGTCCAGCTGGTGAGCTAAGATTGTTGATGTCGAGTAGCCTGCCTTGCAGCTGTTGAGTGGTGTGTGCAATACGGACAATGTCATCAGCATAAATCAAGTGAGAAAAAAGGTCTCCATTTATGTTTATGCCTTTATCTTTCCAGTCAGTCTTGTTGATTATGGCGTCTTGTAGACAGGATGTGAATCATTTTAGAGATAGACTGTCACCTTGACGTACTCCTCGCTTCTTTTCAATCTTTCCGCTATTTGCATGAGAGTTTAGTGTTGGAGTCGCTGTTACTCCATCGTAGAGATCACTCAGAAGCTTTATGTAATCTGGATGTATGCCGTTGCTCGTAAGTGCGGAGAAGAGAGGTTGATGTTCAATGGAGTCAAACGCCTTCTCGTAATCAACGAAGGCCAAACAGACTGGTAATTTATATTCACTAGCTTTATTTTGCAGTTTCGTGATGGTTATTAGGTGATCGACTGTTAGAAAAATTGGCTCTGAAATCTATTCAAAGTGTTCAACATGCCTTTGAGGAGAACATGTGTGAAGATTTTATACCTACATGACAGAAATTAGACTGATTGGTCTGTAATTTTAACATACAAGTATTGCTGAGCAACTGTTCAAAGCAGAAATGAAAAAAGATGGAAATGAATAATAATCCAAGGTGATAAGTTTGAATGAAAATGAGATTTCGATGAACGTCTGAATGGACGCAGCGAGGTTTAGTTACTCATTGGAGGACATTTTGCACACCTGCGGCAGTAACTGACTTGCACCGCTCCGAGATTTGCAAGGGGTCCGTTCTTGGGTGTGATAATTTCGAACAGAAACGCGGCTCGTCGGTGTGAAAAAGTGAGAGTCAATGACTCACGGTTTCTATAGGAAGTATTTTGATGCAAAAAATCTGATCCTAAGGTAAATGTAAAGTACACACATCCCCCAATAGCAATCTATACGCATCACGCGAAACAAAAATAAATCTAAAATAGTAGGATAAGTATAGTATAACACTTTAGACATAAACAACGGACTTTGATTTCTTTTCTCGTGTCAACATATGAACAGATCAGACTTCACTATAGTGCAATTATCCATGACTCAATTTAGGCAAAACATTAATATAAATAATTGCTTTAAGTGTGATTGAAATTTTGCAGAGTGGTTTTACTTCAAATGTCTACCACTTGGATATTTATGTTGTCAAATATAAATCATAATATCAAGTATTGTATTCTGACGGCCATTATTGCTTGTGGCAAATATTAAACTGAAATTTATAAACCTTGCCTATTATTCATATGTCAACTAATATGGCTTTTCAGAAAAAATTAATCGTGAAAGTTTGAAAGCATGGATTTGCTGCAATAGTCCATTTGTGTCGGAAAGAGTCGGTCATGAAGACTTCCTATAAAACTGGCCTTGGTCTGAAGATCTCCGATAAAACTGGCCTTGGCCTGAAGATCTCCGATAAAACGGGCCTTGACCTGAAGATTTCCGATGAAACGGGCCTTGACCTGAAGATCTCCGATAAAACGGGCCTTGACCTGAAGATCTCCGATAAAACGGGCCTTGACCTGAAGATTCCCCATAGGTAGACAATAACTTACATAACACAGGTAAGAGGAACTGAAATAGCCTTCAAGAACATTGCATAATGTCTGGCATCAACAGACGGAATTCCTGCTTCCTTTTTAATGATTGTTGATCTCTTCGATTTGATTGTACAAGTTAGACCGCCTACATTATTCAACTGAACAGAATTTCAATAATTCTCATATTTTTAATTTATTTTGCAGTAACTTGGACAAAAGGCAACAGAACACTGACCTACGATGGTCGTCATCGCGTCACCAAATCTGCTGGTCATTACAGTATGATCATCGACCGTGTGATGACAAATGACGCTGGAAAGTACACGGTGACAGTTGAAACAGACAAACAGAAATTGCAAGCTTCGACGCGTGTAGAAGCATTCAATTCACGTTCCAAACTGAAGAGACAACAATCCTATGACAGCGACTTGTCCTCCCTCAGTGAGTTTCCTTCTATTGTGCATTGACACCCCAATATCGACAATTTTGTTGAATTTCCAGATTCAATAATAGCAGAATAGAATAGCCGTCATTTACTCAACATCAAAAATTATTTGCAAGCCTAGGAAAGCATAAACAAATGAATACGCACTCTCAGGTTTCTTAAAATGTATTTATCACACAAATTCTGATTGCAATCGTCTTGAAAATAGTCGAATAGTCAATCCACGAATCCATAGATGGTAATGTCGGGTTATAAATCTGTTGTTAGTCATCTTCGATGTGTTTTCATTCCCTCATGATCTTCTTACCAAATATTCTCAAGTTAATTCATCCATTTCCATTCAGAATGGTCAGCACTAAAGCACATCGAAAATGTAGCTTAAGTACATGTAAGTATGTACAACTTGTTGTGTGAAAAATTGAATAGTTCAAAATTCTGCCATTTGAATACATGTGCACCCACACACAAGCTATTTTAGTGATCGCGATCTTTTCGCCATTAACAATGTTAAAAAGTTCGCCTAATGTCATCGAAATTGTAGTTCTGCTCCTTTTTCCATGAGTGAATTAGTAAATCAAATGAATGCATCCTTGGTTTTGTATCTCTACTCTTTGTACAGGAGACCAAGGTGAAATGGAAAATTTAACTTTGTTGGTAAGAAATATTCAATTATTTTTAAATGTACTTTCACTCCCATTCAAAATATTTTCATTAATTTAATATCGGAGTGGAAAGACCTCTCTCCTATGCCAACTGCTCGGGGAGAAAAATTGACTTTTCAGTCCCACGGGATCAGAAAGTTAACTTTTCGTCACGCAACTTACTTTTCCTATGTATAAACTCTTATACAGGACAAATCATAGAAGACCAAGATATTGTGGACTACCAGGAAATCGATGTAGTCCCTGGATTAGCTCAAAAATAGATTTCACGGTATAACCATCAATTCTGTATTGAACAATAGACATCTATAAATCACAAAATGAAAAGCTACATTCTCTAGAGGAAATAAACATTTCCTTCCTCATCTATCCGTCCATCCCTCGTCACGCTCGTGCTGTGCAACATAGTGCGCGAGGAAAAGTGATATGTATAGTCAACAAAAGAAACTGCCTCAAGAAATCCTATTTCGCCATGACAAATAGAAACATGGAGGCGAAGACAGAATCCTCACCTCCCCACTTCAGATTGTCTAGCTTGTAGCAATTTATCTCTGAGACAATGCCGTAAGATAATAGAGCTTCCTATAGTCTTTGGCAAAGAACAAAACGACATTTTCGATATTTTCTATAGAACAATGAAACTCCATTTGCAAGGAACTTTGAGAAAGCTCTTAGTATAGAAAATGATTAATGTTTGTATACCTCCTTATGATTGATTAACAACAATGGAAGATGCTTTCACATTAATTTTATTCTAAGAACTTGAGTTCAGCTTTCTAAATTTCTCACCAATTCAAATTATCATTCTAGCCTCACTCCAGTTGTCGGTATGGTTCTCACTGATGTGTTCTCTCTCACTTGGTCATTCATCTTCTTTCATGTAATACATTGTCAACCTGATAGCTGTTTCAAGACGATTCACGTCGCACAGTCGTATCTTGACTCCCTTCAACCGTTCGCTCGCATCTTTGATGTCCATAAAACAAAAGATTGCGCTAAACTCTGCATGCTGGAGGCTCAATGTGGAGCCATTCATGTGAATGTCTATTGCGACATGTTTCCGCCTCTCCCGATATTTCAACTAGAAATCACCAGCCCTCCAATACCCACAACAGAGATCTGGATCTACACCAAAAGATCAGAAATCAAGAAATGTCCTTCTGAATATTCTTTCAAATGGCGTAGCTCACGTTACAAACTGAATGGTACTAAGGTCCATTGGCAAGAAGCAGAAAGGAGTTGTCGAAAAGATGGAGGGAAGTTGGCGGAATTAACGACAGAAGAAGAATTGCAAGCGGTAAGGATTCATGTTCATCCGATGGTACCTTTAAGTATAGGAGGTACCAGGCACCTTTTCGTCGGCGGTAGGCAAGAGACTGGAAGGAGCTTAATGGAAGGATGGTATTGGTACATGTCAAAGTTGGATATTCCAACACCAGGGTTCACATGGAATTCCGGCGAGCCAAATGATTCTCAGCGAGACGAAAACGTTACTTCCTGGAATGTTGATGCAAGAACATTTAATGATGATTCAACTTATAAATATCCGTTCCTTTGTGAGTGCATGGAGTTTTAATGTCATTTGCTATTAACCTAGTGTGCATTCTAATTGAAAGATTGTCATTTAATTTCGACTGTTGGTTTGTGTTTATATCCTATCCTCTTTTACAAGACAATTTTCAATACATGACCTTCAACTTTTGACGATACTGAGCGTCCAGTGAATTCGATGATCAAAGGACAATAGAAAATGATCATTGAGTCCAATTATCGATTGAAGTGTATGTTTCACAGGCCTGGCCATGCCGCCTATTCGTTGAGTGAATGTGAACCTGACACATTAATGGAATTGAGGATTTCAGATGTGTTGTAATTTTTGTTTTTTATAATGCCAGCTAATGCGCATATAGTCCGGTAGCCAGAACATGTTTCTGCAGGGAACGAGACCAAAAATGAGAATTTCACAGAATGATATGTGCACACCTTATGCCTACTACGAATCTGCGCGTCTGCCGACTTCTAGCTAGTTCCTCTTTTTGTTAGACACAATCAAAGAAAAGCACATGTTAATCCAATGGGACGCAGATTGCAGATTTTGGCAAAAATGACATTTTCTTTGTTTTCTCTTCAACTGAAAAGCACTAAGTCTAGAGTCATGATTTTCGGCATGTTACGTTTTCACGTCATTTCCTATCATGTGTATGTGATATTATCATGCTTCTGATTGATGCGAGAAGGGGGTTCAATGTGGATAAAGTGGGCCAGCATGTTCGTGCTTGCCCACATGAGGGGACTTGCCAAATCGGAATGAATTAAGCTTCACAGATAAATATTCATGAACATGAGAAGAAATGACTTGAAGACATATCCTGCCAAAAATTATGTCTATAGACCTAGTTCTTTTCAGTTGATAAGAGAAAACAAAGAAAATTTCATTTTTGCCAAAATCTGCACACATGAAGTGATCTGAGTCCTATTGGACTAGAATGTGTTTCTCTTTGAACCTGTCAGAAAAGAAGAGGAACGAAATAAAACTCGGCAGACGCACAGATTCGCAGTAGGCACATCATTCTGTGAGAGTCTCATCTTCGGCCTCGTTCGCTGCAGAAGCTCATTCTGGCTGCCGTACTAGATGATTTCTTGTGTTCTAATCAGATATGTATTAAAAGGAAATTTCTGAGAATGAGCATCGAATTTTGCTGCGATCACACAACGTTCACAATGTTCAAATAGGTCAGAAATTCCATAACATTTACATTGAAAGGGTTTTGATGGGTTAACGAGACTTTTATCATTTAAAATAATCAGAAAAAAACATTAAAGGGCTGACAAAGTATTTTTTGTTATGCAAACATGAGAATGTGCATACTTCATGTTCCTGTATATGTGAAGTTCATTTGATTTATAAGCATTCAGTTTTTTTTCGGAAATCAATATTTCATGCAGTTTATGTAAAACAAGTTTAATTACGAAATAACGAGCGAATTTTTTATAAATAATTATTTCTTATGTAATAATGCATGATATTCATAATTTATATAGTAAACTATGACATGGAAAATATTGCATCATTTTGCAACTATTGAAACTACTATGAAATTCAAGATAATAGTAGATGATAGTTCTTTTTATAAAACGTGTGAGATTTAGTAGGCTGCTAAGTTACTTATGTTCATTTAAAAAAACAGAGCATTTTAATTCGCGTAGTAGGCCTACAGAAGTAAATACTGTGAAGGCACTAAGTACTGGCACTAAGGTGAATGATGATAAAGGATCAGCATTAAAACTCCGATAAGATGCAAAAAATGCGGTCGCAGCTTGGCGGCAACTCGCTCACAATCAAAATCAAATGAATGTCTCAAACACATTTGGATCAGTATTCAATTTCAAAACTAAATACATTAAGAAAGTTAGCAGAACAAGTTTCAGCAAGTCATAAGGTGAGAATGGGGAGATGAAGAGTTGTTGGGTTTGATTCGTGATACGGATTTTGTCCCTTATTTTCTTTCTCAACTCCATATATTGCTAAAAAACAAGAGTTTGACAAAAATCCTCAAGCATCTGTTATTACAATAATTTCAATTACTTGCAGTCTTTTACATTAACAAGCATTAGACTTACATAGCTGAAAACACACTTTCTAATTTGATAGACACTAACTGTTAGTCTGGCCGCCAGAGCAAGTTTCTGCAGGTACCGATACCGAAAATTAGACTTTTACAGAAACATGCACACCCATTACGAATCTGCGCGTCTGCCAAGTTCTGCATGGGTTCTCTTCTTGTTAGACAGGATCAAGGAAAAACACACGTAAGAACTTCAGTAAAACTGGGATTTTCTTTGATTTCTCTTTAACAAGCATCTTAATATCGGCAAACACAGCAAGTCGGCAATTTCAACCAAGCTTAAACACATTCTCATATAGGCCTACACCACCTAACCACAAGCATGATTATAAGACATGGGCCTACACATAATAGGAAATGACTTAATACATTCCCTTGCAAAAAAGTATGGATTAGGACTTTGTCTACTTTCCACTTCCCAAAGAACACACAAAATCTCATTTTTGCCGAAAACTTCAATCTCCTTCGCATTGGATTTGTGCTATGTTTGCATCTGATCCTGTTTGACAAGAAGAGGAACCGGTTAAAACCTGACTGACGCGCAGATTCCTGTGATTTTTAACCCATTAACGACCAACTACGTAAAATGATCTCAAACCTGCTTGCATTACATTGCCTTGATCCAAAAGCAAACGGAATGACATTGAAAAAGATATCACATCACTGCAGAAAAATATATTGATTTTTTTGTAAATGTTCCCGTGGCGGGAACATGGGCGGCAGAGAGTCTGTCTATGAAAATTGCGATATTTTTTCATAACATGCAACTATGAAATATCTGCTCATGATATGATGACATGTTTGATTGACTATACTTCAACTATGATAAAAAGTGTCAAATCCATGAGATCTGCTAGAATGAAAACTCAGAATCAATCATAGAAACCTGTACTATCAGTTTGAAATTCAAATGTTATACCAAGTCTGTAAACTGCTTTATGCGTGTAGGTCATCTCAAGCGCGCCCACTAGCGAAATACAAGACGACATAGCATATGTAACTAAAGTCAGTATCGATGGAACACTTCAAAACACTCATCATGCAAATTTACTCGGCACTTTGCGCAACATCTTCTTGAGTTCGTTTTGCAGACTTTGTATCTACCCTGCTTTTGTGCGGGAGTTTGATAATGCTTCACATCATCAAATCGAACCTCTGAAGGAACATTGCAAATTGCAGCAGAGGAATATGATCGCTTTCGACTGGTTTTATATTTCAGAAGGATGGAGCTCACGACTTCACGTCGGAAGTCCAGCAAACTTAGTTGAGCACTGTCACATGATTTATTGATGCGATAAAGAATCCAAGAGTTTTGCAAGGCCACATCCAGCATCCATGCGAATGGAGCCCACCACCATTTCTTCATGCGAATTCCGATTCTATACTTTGCAACATTTTGGTCCATTCTATCGACGTTATCCCATGCACTGGTTGTAGCAATGGAATTGGTTTGGCTGCAACACTTGAATATACTTTCGCTCAATCTTGCTCCATCTTTGTACACTTCTTGTTGGTTTGGATGAAAGACAGTTGGAGGCAATGTAGACAGCTCGGTTGTCATTCCAACCTACAACTGTTATAGTTGTCGAATCCTGTTCTGCAGTCACCTGTTCCACATGTCCTCGTTCTTTTTTCTCAAGATCTTTGTTACCCATGATATCACACTTGCTCAATTTGTTCTTATTGATTACACCAGTTGCACTAATGCCCCTTGTTCCGAGATAGGAAAGCAACCGGAATGAAGTAAAATAGTTATCCATGTATACATGGTAGCTTTGACCTGGAGGTAAGCGCTCCATTAGATTCAAAACAACGTGCTCACCTAGTCCCCATGTTGTTGTTGTCGAGATATGCCGCCCCGTTTTAGCCCCTTGGTAGGGTTCGAATTGAATCACATACCCGTAGGCCTCTGCAAGTACCCAAACTTTATAACCTACCCTGATAGGCTTGTTGTTGATTCTTTGTTTACTTCCATGGGAGCCGTAGTAAGGAATCATGGATTCATCCACGCTTTTTGTTTCACAATTTGACGAATACTTCAAGACTTCTCATTGAGGTTTGTGATGAGAGGACGCAGCTTTGAAAATTTGTCACTTTTGTCTAAATTCGAGTTATCACATAAATGCAAATTTCGTAGAATTCTTTCGAACTCATTACGTGGCATAGTGTCCGACATGGCAGCAACAAAGAGATCCGGAGACAGACTCCAATACAATCGACGATCTGGCAATCTGTGGTATCCACTCATCAAAAGCATTGCCAAAAATAAGCGAAATTTTTCCTTTGTGATGCCAAACTCTGTATCACTTTTCTCTCTTCGTGCGTATAACGTTGTAAAGTCAACAATGTCTGAGATCAACATATCATCAAAGAACAATTCAAGCAGAGAGAGAGGTGTCCCAATTTCCTCTAAGTGGTTCACTTCAGGTGTGCTCTGTGAATTCCTTGATTTGATGTCACGATTAGTCCATCTCAAATCAGTCAGTAGTGGAGGCTTTTCATCACTCAAACGTCCTCTATGAATCCTGTCGTCTTGGATGGAGTTAGTCTGCAAGGCATCGCCCAAGGACTCACTTTGTGAATCATCATCCATGGTATCAGATATTCGATCACCGTAATTTATTCGAACGTCAGCCTCGGCCAATAGCTGATTGCCGCTCAATCGATTGATGTCAAAATCGTCCTCATCTGCACTGTCTTCCTCTGAACAATCTCCATCTCCAGGTGGCTGTATTGCAATGTCTGCACTCACAAACGACTCGTCCTCTTCTAGCATTGCAACAACTTCATCCAACTTCAATTTCTTCACCATAATGAGATTCGCTGAACTATTCTCAAGCAGACGAGAAAATGACTTTGTAGAGCACACTGATTCAAAATAGCAACTGTCACCACACACTATGGTAGAGAAAGACTGTGAACTCGTGAGAAGACTGGAATGCAGAAAATATCTAGGTTGTGAACAGTACAATGAGGTTGTTAACAATGTCATAAGTCTGCATGAGAATTTGGGGATTGTCCTACGACCCAATTATTGATGCAAGCTCAAGGCACAGTCAAGGGTCAGAGAGATTTGTGTGTTTCATTTACACTGTTTCGCCGTTTCTTCGGCGGAAATAGCTTTGATTTATCACACTCAAAATAAACATGCATGCACGTGTACACTTACAACCACTTTCTGCAGCATGTAACTCACAGAAACATCAAATTTACGGTCAATCTTCGCGGAAATTTCACTCAAGTAGCCACACGTGCAGGATATAATTACTTGTAGAACATCAATCAAAAGAGCCGACCAACTCTAGTGCACAAGCCCCCTGACGACCATGTTCCCCTTGTGGGAACATTTTTCAAACAACTGGGAATCGAAGCAGATAATCAATTTTTCAAAAGATATGTCACCAATGGGTGGAGCATGTCAGGAGCTCACGACTCATCGGTCTGATGTGATTTGTTGGTCCAAATTTCGATTATGAAGGCATTTGATCAGCACCATTGATAATTTTGAGATGATTTTCCAAAAAAATGGATTTCTCCTTCTCCATGACGCAACTTGTTGACTATATCACCATGAAACTGTCAGACATATGTTTTTTGGATCATTGTTGTATATCTTTAGCGCCCAACTCCTTCCTATTGTGTTCTTCAATGCTCAAAATCATGTCTTAAAAGAATGTTCCCGCAGCGGGAACATGGTCGCTAATGGGTTAAATCTGCTAGTGGGGCCACGAGATTTGCGCAAATCTATGTTATTCAAGAAACGAACATACCCCCATCTACCCTCTTCACAGCCTTATCATGAGAAAAAGTGATGCCGCTATCTTCTACTAGTTGGCTCGTGGCAGTAGAGACAAAAATGTAATTTCCGCGTGCTTTATTGAACTCTGATATTCTTGGAAAAGCATAAAATATGGAGATTTTGCAACATGATAGCTTGATAACTTTCCGTTTGTGCAAGTCAGAGTTTCTTTGGTGAATCGTTGCTTGGGTCTTCACGTTTAAATAATGCAAGCTACAATACATGCATAGCTACTTGATGTTTCACTGGCATCTCTTAATTCAAAAACGTCTTTTGACGTTCAATCATCTTTTGTCTTTCAACCCGTTGAGCCAATTTAACTTAACGGCCATTCAACTTGTTGGCTATTAAATCCCTCAGCATATTGGAGATGATTTAGGTTAACGACATCTGACGAGTAAGTAGTCTAACTTTCGAAATGAATTTTACAGATAACGTAGCTGATAGCTATGCTATATTATGTATGTCATATTAATGAAAATGACGTTTCGAGAGCATCGAGAGGTAATCAAATGGAAAAACTGTGGTGTGTAATCAGTAATTGGTGGGTCTAATACCAAGCACAGCAATGATTTCGTATAGCAGAAGGGAATGTAATCATGTAGACATTCTAACTATGTTATCATTTTGCAGCGTCATAATTTGTACAATAGGTTATCGATCTGTACCAGGGTTAGAGCAATTACAGCAATTGTAATTGCAATTGCGTAATTAATTACAATTTCTGAAGTAATTGTAATTATAATTATAATTGAGAAAGTTCAACTGTAATTGAGCTCGGACATGACATAATTCCACATGTTTATTATTATTACATTACATTATTTATTACAATTTATTGGTGGTCACTCCCTTTATCGGTTATGGTTATTCTAAAGATGCTGAAGTTTATAATTATTATTCCGAATTGCCAAAAACGGGATATTATGTCCCAAAAACAATCAATTAATTGATTTTTTTGAGGGCAGATGTAAGACCGCAGTAATTGGCAATTCGGAATAATTATCACAAATTTCAGAATAATTACACGTCTCAAAATCTTAATCAATATTTAATTATTTCCCTATGATCGGAAAATTACTTTCTTGTAGACGTATTGAATAGTGGAGACCCCATGACATTGGTGTGAGTCTAATTAAATTTTTCGAGCACTTTCAGCCTTAATTGTGAGAAACGACAAAATATCAATTGATCACGCCAGTTGCTTGGGTTCTCCACTATTAAATAAATCAATCGTTCATGTCAGACCCAAATCTTCTCCAAAAAAAGTATACATGGGGAATCCTATCACCCATATGGGCATTTTGTGTGAGCTGGTGGAAGGAAAGAATAAAAACATATTTTACTTTCGATATGTGTAATGCCAAGAAAATGCAAAACATAGGGGAATATGGGGTAAAGGTTGGAAATATGTGTTTCATAATTCTAGAACACGGAATAAACATCTTTCCGCATTACTTCAATTTTTTCCTGTATATTTGGAGTATGGAGAACATCTGTGTAGGGTATTGCAGTTTTGTACTAGTTTTCTCATAATTATACAAGGCATTTAATAATTTTAGAAATTATAATCCAATCTTTGCCCTACACACGGGGCAAAGGTTGGAACACCCTGGGGTAAAGGTTGGATATAAAACAGCTTCGATTTTTATATGCGATACTCAGTATAGTTTTCTAGATTATTGCTATTATCGCAAATATGTTGTCATGTATTTTTAACAACGAAAATAAATAGACAGTAAGCTTTACATTGGGCTATTACTGAGCTTATAAACCATTTTGACCCGAAAGAATTTTCCATTCCATTATGATCAAACATTGAGTATTATAAAAAAATAGATTTTGTGCATTCAACATGAAATGTATTTTCAACAACAGCATGAAATCCATGACAGAAAAGTATCTATAGACATCGAATTACGAAATTATTTCAATTCAACGAAAATCAGTAAACAAATTAAACAATTTTCACGTCATGTCTCAGTTTCCGTCATTACCAAACTACGTTAAAGGCAGTCATATCTTCATTGAAGTAAAGAATACCTCTCGTTCGGCTCGTCGTTCCTATGCAAGGAGGACTTAGCTTGTGTATAATCTCATGAAATTTGACATATGATATATCAGGGACCTCCGGAAAAATGAATGCAGAAGGCATCGTTTTATTCTGCTTTAAGAACTTGATTTTGAACTCATTTCCAGCAATCTCAACAACAACACCGACGAAATTCTTCTTACCTCTTTTTGAAGATTCTATTGAAGCAATAACATAATCTCCAGATTGAACTGTGAGATTGTTCTCATCGTGGTGTAAATCATCATCGTCGGCGGAGTCAAACAGAAGAGGTAGATAGACCCCTGGAGACGATCCTGGCGTACCTGGGCGATCACCTTGCGCAATCCTAGAGACCTCATTCGTTAACAACATTTTCTTTTTTGGGATAAAATCAGATCCATTGTCAGCCTTTCTCTTCTTCACTTTTTCTTCTTTTTCTTTTCTTTTCAGTTATCGTTCTTCTACGGCCTTCCTTTCAGGACTATCGGTAAAGACTTTCGAACTTCCTTTTGCTCGACATTTTTCATCTCGGAGAAAATTACTTTTGGCTTTGGTCGTATCATTTCTGGCGTTGTGAAGACGCTTGCTACTTCGGTGGTTTCTTCAGGACTCATGTTTTCACCAACTGCCTGAGTATTATTCGACAGATTGAAAGTAGGTCTTAGAGCTTCGGAGGGCGCGAAGTCTTCTTCACTGAAGGAATTGGAATCGAATGGATAGATTCCTGTCACTTTGAATCCCTTAGTGATATTAATTGGCGTGAATATCCTTTCAAATGCTTGATTAAAAATGGCCGGGATATTATAGATATTTGGCCGCATACCCGGATTGGTGACTGACCAATCTGCCAAGGCACGATTGTAGGCACTTTTGAAAGGCCCAAAGACAGAGACGTCCAATGGCTGAAGCCTTGAGCTGGTGTGCGGTCGAAGAGTCAAAATCACTATCCCAACTTCATGACAGTGATTGATACCTGCCAATGATGCATGACTTTCGTGATTGTCCATGATCAATAGAACTTTCTTCTCCAATGACGGTTTGACGTAGTCAATGAAATGATCCAAATACAGTATGAATGAATCACTGGTTTGCCATCCTGACAGACTTGCAGTCCCTCCTGAACCCGTCGGAGCATTATTCAAAAAAAATGCGATTGCCATCGTTGACGAGGAATCACGAAGAATGGAGGACTAGATGAGCCTATTGCATTCACTGCACATGTAGCGGTGATCAATACACCTCGTTCCGACCCGGTTACTTGACCCACTTGCTTCTGACCCCTTTGAGATATTACTTTGGGAAGGTCCGGCACAGTAGTAACACCTGTCTTGTCAAGATTGTAAATGTTGGCCGGACTAAAACTGTGCCTCCACATCAACAACTCCAAATTTTTGAAGAATAGGTCTACAGCCGTGCGATTGAAGCCTTGCACTCGTGCTAATGAAGTAGCCTCAGGAGTGCGAAGAGATAACTGATTGCGTTTCATAAATAATTGAAGCCAATCTACGCCTGCCTTCCTATTCTGACTCCAAGATTGTGGCATTTGAAATTGGTTCTCCTTGGCAAAGTCAAAGGCCAATTCTCGAACTTGTATTGACGTTAAGCCGTGAAACATAGCAGACATTGTTTTAACATGGTCATCCAGCATCTTCTCATTTGCACTACTGAAGACAGGCCTACTTCCAATAAGGTTTTCATCTGATAATGTTCGCTTAAAGAATGAAAAAAATTGAAAAAAAAGAATGAAAGAATGAAAACATATTTTACTTTCGATATGTGTAATGCCAAGAAAATGCAAAACATAGGGGAATATGGGGTAAAGGTTGGAAATATGTGTTTCATAATTCTAGAACACGGAATAAACATCTTTCCGCATTACTTCAATTTTTTCCTGTATATTTGGAGTATGGAGAACATCTGTGTAGGGTATTGCAGTTTTGTACTAGTTTTCTCATAATTATACAAGGCATTTAATAATTTTAGAAATTATAATCCATCTTTGCCCTACACACGGGGCAAAGGTTGGAACACCCTGGGGTAAAGGTTGGATATAAAACAGCTTCGATTTTTATATGCGATACTCAGTATAGTTTTCTAGATTATTGCTATTATCGCAAATATGTTGTCATGTATTTTTAACAATGAAAATAAATAGACAGTAAGCTTTACATTGGGCTATTACTGAGCTTATAAACCATTTTGACCCGGAAGAATTTTCCATTCCATTATGATCAAACATTGAGTATTATAAAAAAATAGATTTTGTGCATTCAACATGAAATGTATTTTCAACAACAGCATGAAATCCATGACAGAAAAGTATCTATAGACATGGAATTACGAAATTATTTCAATTCAACGAAAATCAGTAAACAAATTAAACAATTTTCACGTCATGTCTCAATTTCCGTCATTACCAAACTACGTTAAAGGCAGTCATATCTTCATTGAAGTAAAGAATACCTCTCGTTCGGCTCGTCGTTCCTATGCAAGGAGGACTTAGTTTGTGTATAATCTCATGAAATTTGACATATGATATATCAGGGACCTCCGGAAAAATGAATGCAGAAGGCATCGTTTTATTCTGCTTTAAGAACTTGATTTTGAACTCATTTCCACAATCTCAACAACAACACCGACGAAATTCTTCTTACCTCTTTTTGAAGATTCTATTGAAGCAATAACATAATCTCCAGATTGAACTGTGAGATTGTTCTCATCGTGGTGTAAATCATCATCGTCGGCGGAGTCAAACAGAAGAGGTAGATAGACCCCTGGAGACGATCCTGGCGTACCTGGGCGATCACCTTGCGCAATCCTAGAGACCTCATTCGTTAACAACATTTTCTTTTTTGGGATAAAATCAGATCCATTGTCAGCCTTTCTCTTCTTCACTTTTTCTTCTTTTTCTTTTCTTTTCAGTTATCGTTCTTCTACGGCCTTCCTTTCAGGACTATCGGTAAAGACTTTCGAACTTCCTTTTGCTCGACATTTTTCATCTCGGAGAAAATTACTTTTGGCTTTGGTCGTATCATTTCTGGCGTTGTGAAGACGCTTGCTACTTCGGTGGTTTCTTCAGGACTCATGTTTTCACCAACTGCCTGAGTATTATTCGACAGATTGAAAGTAGGTCTTAGAGCTTCGGAGGGCGCGAAGTCTTCTTCACTGAAGGAATTGGAATCGAATGGATAGATTCCTGTCACTTTGAATCCCTTAGTGATATTAATTGGCGTGAATATCCTTTCAAATGCTTGATTAAAAATGGCCGGGATATTATAGATATTTGGCCGCATACCCGGATTGGTGACTGACCAATCTGCCAAGGCACGATTGTAGGCACTTTTGAAAGGCCCAAAGACAGAGACGTCCAATGGCTGAAGCCTTGAGCTGGTGTGCGGTCGAAGAGTCAAAATCACTATCCCAACTTCATGACAGTGATTGATACCTGCCAATGATGCATGACTTTCGTGATTGTCCATGATCAATAGAACTTTCTTCTCCAATGACGGTTTGACGTAGTCAATGAAATGATCCAAATACAGTATGAATGAATCACTGGTTTGCCATCCTGACAGACTTGCAGTCCCTCCTGAACCCGTCGGAGCATTATTCAAAAAATGCGATTGCCATCGTTGACGAGGAATCACGAAGAATGGAGGACTAGATGAGCCTATTGCATTCACTGCACATGTAGCGGTGATCAATACACCTCGTTCCGACCCGGTTACTTGACCCACTTGCTTCTGACCCCTTTGAGATATTACTTTGGGGAGGTCCGTCACAGTAGTAACATCTGTCTCGTCAAGATTGTAAATGTTGGCCGGACTAAAACTGTGCCTCCTCATCAACAACTCCAAATTTTTGAAGAATAGGTCTACAGCCGTGCGATTGAAGCCTTGCACTCGTGCTAATGAAGTAGCCTCAGGAGTGCGAAGAGATAACTGATTGCGTTTCATAAATAATTGAAGCCAATCTACGCCTGCCTTCCTATTCTGACTCCAAGATTGTGGCATTTGAAATTGGTTCTCCTTGGCAAAGTCAAAGGCCAATTCTCGAACTTGTATTGACGTTAAGCCGTGAAACATAGCAGACATTGTTTTAACATGGTCATCCAGCATCTTCTCATTTGCACTACTGAAGACAGGCCTACTTCCAATAAGGTTTTCATCTGATAATGTTCGCTTACCGACAACGGAGAGTAGAAGAGTCTCATGAATCATTCCCACAATTCGTGCAGCTTCTGATACAGTTTTTCTTCCTGTTGAACCAGTCGAAGCCCTTCTCGTATCGTTTCAGTGGATGAAACTTTGAGTTTATTCTTCTTCACGCAATTACGGACCATGGCGTCAGAATTAGACACTAGAAAATCAATGGATCAATGACACAAGCAATCGAAGCTGCAACGAAGCAAACAAAGTGCACTTTACAGATCCCAACAATTCGGTCAGTTATTTTGATGCGCATGGCTATGGAATGATTCACAATGAAAAGGCGAATGACTAAAATTATTGCGAATGACAGACAGACACACGCACCGGCGACATACATAGCTTCTCAACGACGTCTGGGATCAATACGTTCACTTTATGAGATATCGTTGACATGACAGTGTATCAACATCGATGTCTATAAAGTAGTGACGCAATGTCGTGAGAATATTATGCATGTTAGATTAATTCTTGAGATTCATATAATCAGTAACCCAACACTTAACAGTGCAAAACTTCTACGTTATGTCTATAATTATTCCCATAGGTCTACCTTGTGATCCTTACAATTCAACAATTATTAGCAATTCAGCAAATCAAATGACAAATGGCATACAAACTAACATTTAAGACTGTTATTTTAAGTAATCCACAGTTAATAAATAGTCTCTGATCATTCGAATCCAATATTTACCCCAAGTTCATATAGTTTTGAAAACTGATTATCATACTTTTATATGAGCAATTGAGATTGATCTATTGCATGATCGATTGCGCAAAGTTATGGAGTTTACATATCATCTGACATAGCAATCAATAAAAGATATTTTATTCATAAAAAATCCTACGCCAATGGAAACTCAAGGTTTACAAAATATCAGCCAAATCGCTTGTGACAACGCTGTACCAGAACCACGAAGAGGAAAAGTTCAATCTTTCAGTATGAAGACTTTCCATTGATTATGCACCCCTGACTTAATTCTAGACTTGTTTCTTGCTTTAGTTTTCACTGTACAGTCGTATCCAACCTTTGCCCCGGTCCAATCTTTGCCTCACCTTCCCCAAACGTTTCGGGTCCAGACCCGGTGTCAATGGCATTAACTTTGATAACCAAGATATTCATTGAACTTTTGAGCGACGTTTCTGCCATTTACAAAAGTTCTGGACTCGAAACGTTTGGCGCCATATTTATATTCTACAGATTTTGGCATTGGTGACATCGTGAAGTTATCGCAAAATCATGACTCCTTTGACTAAAAATGTTGTATTCTCATCTCATTATTGCATCAAAAATGTTCATGTTTAGTTTCCTCTGAATCCTTGCGATGTGCGGAGTGCGAATATGTAAGTTTTATTCAAATAAGTTCAATGTTTCCTTTCAAACTTCTTTAATATTTATTTCTCAATTTCGCATAAGTAAACAAACAATGAATTGAAACAAGCGGCAGTCGCCATGTGTGAGCAAGGACATGCCTTCACTAATTGTCTTGTTTTGAACTTTCGCTCACCTCACATGGTGTTTGTTTACTTTTGCGAAATTGAGAAAAAATATTAAAGAAGTTTGAAAAGAAACTATTGAACTTACATATTCGCACTCCGCACAACGCAAGGATTCAGAAGATACTAAACATGAACATTTTTGATGCAATAGTGAGATGAGAATACAACATTTTTAGCCAAAGGAGTCATGATTTTGTGATAATTTTCACGATGTCACCCACTTTTTCCTCGTTCACCGATTTTGATGACTAGTATATCAAAAGAGAGCTCAGAAAATGCTGGTTCTCCCCGTGCCTCATTCATTATCATGCGCAAATGTCTTCTTACTGAAAAATTGCGATTTGTAAATTTAGCGATTTTCATATTTTGATCACTGCTCAGCAGATACAATGACGGATGCAAGTATATCACAGCTCATTTTAAAGCTGAGAATGCAAGCTCGCAAATGATGTATGACGCCTCCATATGCAATGCGATTGAAAGGCATGAGAATCGATTGAATTTAGCGAAAAATAGGTGGTCAGTTTTTATGATCAGCTCTATAATATCCAATTTACTTGACTGATGCAAAAACATGAAGCATTTTGATGAAAACTTTGTCAACATTTAATGATCAATGATATCGTTCTGTCTGCAGATATGTCAAATGCACCATAGGAAAGAAGTTTCTGCAAACATGACACATGTTTTGAAACTTTGCCAGTTGTCTCACAGTTAATTTCACATTTTGAAGCTAGCATCATGGCTTTACACTGTCAATCGCTCAATACCAATCACATACGAAGTATGGATACCAAAATAAATTTTTGGTATATTTCTGTATCTATTTGTATGCTTTTCGTATGCTATTGCTCTAATGTTGTACGGCACTTGCTACTGTTTTGCAAGTAGTGAGACAATGACATTCAAGAGTCAAACTTGCAATTATGAATTCGATTTTAATACATGTAAGTATAAAGCATTTCATGAATAATCAATGCATTTTCAACCATCAACAATTATGCATTATGTAATTTTGGAATTAAGCATATTATCAATCCGAAATAAAAACACATTATAATTAATGATCGCAAAAGTAGTTATGTTTGAGATATATAAGTCAACATGGTTGCACAAAAGATATCGTTTGAGTGAATTGATGTTAATCAACTTGGTTCATTAAGTAGAGCTGACCAAGCGTCCTGTTATTGTTACTAGGCAAGCAGCAACGACGAGAGGCAACCATTAAATTCACAATAAATATACGGTATGAAAATATAAAAACCACTCTATCAAACACATTATTGAAAAAAATTATTTGACAGTAATATATATATGTATATAAATATATTGCTATGTGACTTAAAGCTACGACAGACTACGAGAGACATACAAATGAGGACGAATTTGCATCGGCCTCGTATATAAAACCACACCAACAACTCGTATTTCATCGTAGAACATCCAATCACAGACAGAATAGTTCGTATCGCTACTACATACCAATTACATGCGAAAGTAAGTGAGATTTCGTGTGAAAGACATACCAGATCTCTGTAAACATACGAGAATCTCGTATCAAATATTAGTTTCAAATTGTATGTGAATTTGGCATATGTTTGTATGTAATTTTCGTATCCAGCGATTTACAGTACAGATGAAAGTTGAATATTAATCGCTGATATTAACTATATCACTATGTGCGTGCATGAATATTTTTGCTAAACTGTGCTCGGATTATCTCTCTTGATCAAGGAAGTTTTCGAACAGATGTGCCTTTGATGCATATCAAGACAGCTTTTGCGGTCGTCCACTCCATTATTCGGTTTTCAATTAAAAATATACGAAGCAAAAATGTGAAATAAAAGTAATGAAAAGAAGAAAATAATTTTTTGCTATCTCAACCATTATTTTAGTTAGAGAAAAATCACGAAGGGTTAGTCCAAACGTGGCTATTTCGACATATTTGATCATGACAGATTAATTGTAATACCCCTATGTATATTCATATTGCAGGCAGTATCGTGTTTATTCGACACGATCAAATTTATTCGAAACGATGCCAATCAAATTGCGAGGTTATCGTCTCGTTCCTCGTGACAATGACGAAGCAATGAAAAGAGCAGTTGCAACTTATGGTAAGTGAATAATTTCCTGCAATTTTCAATTGAATTTTCCTGGTCTCAGAAGTAGGTCTATGTGTTCAACTTGCTGGACTAGAATGCAAACAATGCCGAGATTCCATAGGAAGGGTCAACTTGGTCCGTCCATCCTCGCAGCTCCTAAACAATTGCTGAAAGTGACAAGAAAAACGACTATACATTTGTCGTGAGAGCTTTCTAATGATGGTAGCCTATTATTCAACCTTAATTCTTTCATCATCGTCCCGCAAATCGGAAGGCAAACCATACTTTTTAATCTTCAATGCCTGATGTGCTTCATAATTTTAAAATTGTGCTAATTTTTGGTGAAAAATTCTTAATTTCCATTAATCATGTCAAAATGGTTAAATATGCTGTTAAGTTACTTATGAGCATGAGAAGAAATTGTCAAGATCCATATGTACGAGGAGCAGTGCTCAAACAAAATACATGAAAATTTTGTCTATCAAAAAAGACATTTCCAATTTGTATATGAAATGATGTTCAACAAAACAAAAATACTTTCAAATGTGATTATAGAGACAAAAAGACAATTCGATAATATCCAAATACTTTAGATGATTTGAAATAAAATGGCTATAAGAGATAGTCAGCATTCGTGCACATATTCATTTTGAATCTATTATTATATTAGTTATTGCAGCATCCCACAGTGTTTTCCAATATTTTCTCGTTGCACGCTTTCGAAAAAAAACTCGGCAAAATACGAGAATTAAGCTACAAAGCTCAAGTGTGGTCTGGAGAGGAAAATTCGTAGGCCCATCCAGAGGATGATCTGGTTTATAAGACAAATCTATATAACCCTACATGTATCTGAAAATATCATAATAAAGCTGCATGTCGGGAGCTTCTAAAAATCGAAAGTTAGGACACGCACAACTCCTGATTTGTTGTCAAACAACTAAGAAATTCTGTTGTTCAAAAGTGTCATGGCAAAACCGATAACAACGCATACCACTAATTCCGTAGTTTTTTTGTCAATTCACCTGTGTGAATTGACCTGCTCGGCGGTTAGCGTCAAGAGACAAGGTTGTGTCTCGTTGTGCTAGTTTACCGCATATCGTTTGCATCCACTGCTCCTGTCATATCGCATTTTTTGGGCCAAAGTTTACATAAAAATCTGCGCCGTCACATTTGCTACCGATTGATACCACTTAAAGCGTTCAAAAATTGCGTTGTGCATTACAATTTGTGATCAAAAACATTGTCATCCTGTTTTCTCTTCGCTGTGAAAAACCGGCGCCATTTTATCACCAAATCTTCCCATCGGCCTGACCTAATTACAAGTGACTCAGCTTTATTCTGTCTAAGACCTACAGTTCGTCCGACCATCGTACAATTCCTCTCTCGCTTCATGTTTCATACACAATGTATGATGCACACACGTGTCGAAAACCACGCAGTCAGAGTTGTTGACCGTGTTGCTACCTTCGCGGGGAGCTCCACTTTGCTTCCCCATATTCATCACATGCAATATCGTCAATGCGGCTGACTTACATGTGAGGAATTCCTTCGCTTACGTGATCATTATCCGATCGCGAGAACAACCAAGCGTAAGCTGTGGTATAATAGATTGCTATCGACTGAGCAGAAAGGACAAAACGCAACTACCCACGCCTCCCCTGTGGGCTGCCAACCCAAGGCCTCGAGCACACGCAGTGCCCCGAACAGAGGATACAAAGACTCTTCTCAATCACTGATTCATTGCAACATCGTCACATTCAATGCAAGAACACACCTTACCACATGGAGACTAGATGAACTAACTGAACTAGCCATTAGTCAGTCTTTCTAAATTGTCGTAATTCAAGAACACATGCGCACGACTGAAGCTGACATTAACACTGCTCCTGATCATGGATGTGGTTGGACTTTTAAGGGCGCACCTGCAGTTCATGGTGTCGGAGAAATCGGTTTCTTACTATCTCCGGTGGCCACATTGGCTTTGCTGGATATCCGTTTCATCACCAACAATATAGGATTGATCTTTATTGTGTTGTCTGCATCCAAAAGGAGATTACATATGCTTTGTGTATATCCTCCTACCTCTCCAAGCAGAGTGCTCAATCCTCAACAAACGAGAGAAGAGCCAATCAAATGACGATCGTCATGGTTTTGAGAGACCGGAGGCAAGAACAGTACGGGAAAATTTTGAATCTGTTTTGAAAACCCGTATGGAATTTTTGCAGACAACTGTTTGAGAGAGATTAAACGACATACGGATAACTGTTGTCACATCGACCCTTGGAGAACTATCAATCATTTGACAGGAAGGAAAGTGAGAGTAAATACTATCGTGTCAGCAGCCTCAATAAAGGAAAGGAAAGAAGCAATTCGAAACAATTACAGTACTATTCTGAACGCTACTCCCTCAAATACCGAATTTATCCATCATTACTTCGAATCAGAAATCCAACAAGAAGATTTCAACATCTGTCCGATCTCAGACGTCGAGTTTCTGAATGCAATTAAAACTATGCGATCGGACGCTGCTTCACGGCCAGACAGTATCCCGAACCGAGTTTTGCAACTCGATGAATTACGCGAATATCTGACCAACATTCTCAACACATACAGTGCACTTCGGAATGAGGATGCACAGCCCCTCGAGGAATGGCGACGATCAAGCATTATCTCCACCCCCAAAAGTGGATATTTATCATCTCTAGACAACCAAAGATCAATTTCTGTGACGGATTCAATAGCAAAATCTATCAACAAGATTATTTTCAACCGCGTCCTTCCGATCGTCAATCCACATTTGATGCACATTCAGAGCGGACTTAGATCTGGGCGCTCTACGATTCAACAGTTAATGACTCTTCGAAGCATAGTTGACACGTGTAGAACCCGCAAATCTTCAGTGTCAATTGTCTTCGTAGACTTCAAGAAAGCTTTCGACTCTATTTGCCACGTTAAAATGTTATCCATTCTGAAGTTGTACAACACACCCGATTCATTTTCATGGCCATTATGCAATTATATACTAATACGTCCAGCATCTGTGATTACTTCACAAGGACCAACAGCATCATTTAAAACCTCGTTTGGCGTGTTACAAGGTAATACTTTGGCCCCTTTTCTTTTTCTCGTCGCTGACAGAGGAAGATGGGTAAGAAATATCTCGGAGGCGAGGATCAGGACAGGCAAGTAAACGACTCGTGGCTCTGGCATATGCAGATGATATTGCTCTCCTGTGCAAATCACCTGAAGCAGCCCAGCGTGTACAAAACCGGGTACATGAAGTTGCAAATCCTATCGGTCTGAACATCAGTGCCAAAAAGACAAAGGTTGTGTACTTAGGGACCAACAGCACCCCGTCACTCTATCTTCCGACAAGAGAGATCATAGTGGAAGTGACAGACTTTAAAAACCTGGGTGTCAGAATCCGCGACCCTTAACATCTAGTCAGGGAAAGAGGTGATTTGGCCTCGGCGGCTGCTTATCAATTACGTGCACCATTCGACTCAGCGATTTACGACAGCATGAAAGTGAGGGGTGTTTCGGGCGGTAGTTGAATCAATATTCATTTATGGACTCGAGGCTCTACCGCTGACGGAGACATTAGAAAGTCGTCTTGACGCGAGACATCGACAACTGCAGCCTTTCGCATTGGGAATCCAATGCACAGTAACAATTTCAAGCGCTGAACTTATTCGACGGACTCGACTACCACCATTAAGTAAAACTGTAAGAAAGCAACGCCTTCGCCTAATTGCGCACGCTCTCAGAAGCCCGAACGCTACTCCTTTTCAAGACGTGCTCATTCGCCGATCGTCCGAACATCTCAGACAAGGTCAAAACAGAACTCTCACCGTGTTAAAAGACATTGACAATGATATCGGCACGCTTGGCGCAAAACCTTGTGACATCTCTCGTATGACAACTAATTACTTTAACCAATTGCTCAAAACCTTGTGAGTTTTTATTTCCTTATACATTTTATATCTGAAAAAAATGTTGTAATATAAAACAATATATACGAGTATGTGTTAGTTAGAATGTGCTGTAGATAGCTTCATTTACTAACTGAAATTATGCTCTTTTTCTCATCATTCCAGAACCATTCGCCGTGGCAATTGATGCCACTGGCTAATTTGATCACTACAAAAGTGGAGAATTGGCATTTAATCTAACGAATTAGCATTTAACAATATGTTGAAATGAAATAAACGATGGATCATATTACCACTCAAAAGATGTGAGGCTGAAAGGATTCGAACC
This sequence comes from Prostheceraeus crozeri, assembly GCA_907163375.1. Classification (NCBI taxonomy): domain Eukaryota; kingdom Metazoa; phylum Platyhelminthes; order Polycladida; family Euryleptidae; genus Prostheceraeus; species Prostheceraeus crozeri. The sequence goes on along the minus strand of CAJQUW010002131.1, from coordinate 43,350 downwards.
TACGACCCAGATTGACTAGACCTCATCTCTACCAGCTGAGCTACAACCGCCTACATGCGTCTTTGTCAATCGGCAGGATGAAACCCTCATCATTGCACATCTTTTGTCGTAGCAATTATGATCTATGAATAGACATCTCGTCACAATTGTCACAATTGTGACCGTTGAAATGAAGTCAAGCAGAGAGGATCATCTTAAAACATGTCGTAGATGCAATTGGCAATAGGTTGAAATGAAATAAACGATGGATTATATTACCAAACAAAACATGCATATTATCAATAAATAAAAGTTCATTTGTCGTCCCTCACATTCTAATAGAATCAGCATGGGCAAAACCTGCGCTGATTAAGTCTGTTCGAGAGGTTTGGCTGCATCCAACTTCGACTCCGATGTGTCATTGTATATTTTCCCACTGACAGACACGAATCCCAATAAAACGTGGGTTCAGCGCAATGGAAGAAAGTCAGGAACTTTTAAACCTTCTCCCAACTCTGCTCTCGGCACTTTCTAGACAGTGACTTCATCAACCCCAGATATCGAACTCGTCGACTTCGTCGTGGTAGTGTCTCTGCTGGAAGCCTTATTGTTGTCAGAAGAAATGAATCAATGTCGTCAATATGGAGAATATGTTTCACAGCATAACTTGCATAAGTGAAAACTTGGAGTGTGAAACGATGACATAACTAGACCATCACTTGATTGCCACCTACTTTTTCGTGAGCTGCCTCTCAAATGGACTACTTGCTGTGATCCGATCGATCTAAAGGAACACGTGTTGACTGTACATTAAAAAGATTCTCATCAAGACAAAGCAGATATTAAACACATTTCTACGGTCTAAACGAGAATGATGTAATATAGCATAAGTGATATTTTACATACAATTCCTTACTGAGGGCATATTATTGTCGACTCAAAAACATTTGACTCCTTCCATTCGCTAAGTAGAAAATTCGCCGAATTCTTGATTAAGACCTCCAGGCACAGCTTTTTGGTTTACCCCTTTCGCGCTAGGTGATGAATTTGGGGGAAAACAGAAGTCAATTCCCTGGTGTTTCCTTTTCTTACTAATAAAAATATAATAAAAGCTAACAACTCATAAAAATTCCTGGAAGAAAATATTAGTAAGGCAGTCCGCATGAAAGCCAGTTGATGCAGACTATATTTAACAAACATCTAGCAAAATGACAGATCTGTTAAATAATGTGAAATTAATGATAATTACAGGATAGTAACCGCAACAAAATAATGCTTGCAATGGCATTAAATTTCAGGCATAGGCTAACAAAATGAACATTTGATAAACCATAATCACAAATAAGTTGACTCACTATCTGTTGAGATTTGATAAATTTATCAATTGCCAGGTGCAGAATGCAATCCATCTCAGTGCCTGCGTTCTTCCAGCTCCAACGTCACTGCTTCGAACCTTGCCAGGAATGATGAGGCCAAACACACCGAAGCATGTGTCGCGGTGGTTGCATCTGCTGAGATTTGACAACTTGGAAACATTAATTTGACCAACAGAACGTTTTGGGTAAGAATGTTGGTTTAAAATAGGAATGGAGAAAACAGTCAAAGAAAAAAGAATCATAGACAAGCAAGTGTAGCAGACAAACAAACAAGGAAAATGATTTGCTGTGCTCACACGACAACTATAAAAGAATACATTGCGCAGAGTTTACATTTTCCACTTGATGCTCCTTTTCTACGAGAACCCTCATTACATGAATCAATATTTCAAAAGCAGTTCTCGTTTGAAAGCTGTATCGACGCTAACTTTAATGCGTGTTTCATCCTCTGCAGGTACGTATGCAAGCTCAGAAAGTCTGCATGATGGCGAGTAAGTAGGTAAGTAAAGTAATGCGTTTATTGAGAGGAAATAGAAATCAAATGTACAAAGTCGAGCGGTAAATCAGTTGAAACTTACACATGAAATCACATCATTTGACCTTGAATAGGATACACAACAATAATGAAGAAGCCAAATTTCACCGTTATCAATCATGCAACTCCAGATAAAAAGCGAATTCTGACGTCTAACCGTTGAAGAATGTGGTGAACAAAAATGTCCAGTACGTGGTATTTTGTGAGGCACTTGTTCATATAACGATGCGCCAAAGATTGACATCATTTTGCAAGAAACTTACACGACAATCTTTTATGCATGTCATCGAAGCCAGGCATGATTTAGCATTCACATTTGGCTGCAAATACACGATGAGTGCTATGATGTAACTGCATTTCGACTGTCACAGATATGACGCTCCATTACTGCGACATGCACTTTGAGTAAGGCCGCTGTCTCACAGAATAAGCCGTCGTCCATCTTTCATCTTCAATGTCACTCGCCTCTTTGCACATTTTCATAAGGTGTCTTCCATAAGGCGTGATGAGACGATTTTTATCTGCCGTCTTCCGCCTACCGCACTTACAATTGGGAAATCCATTTCCGATTCAGTCAGCGCTATTTTTTACTATTAACCGTTGCTATGACTACTGTCTAAGCTCATCTCTTACTCATCCTTGTCCTCGTCCAACATGGTGAACAAATGGCAGTTTTCTGATACATTGCTCGTCTTTGCAAATCACAGCTTCCTATATCTTCCCTCGGACGTCACTTCATGTTGTTCTAATTTTAGAACATCCTCACGGCTGAAGCCTGATAGATGATGGAAATGAACTTTATCAGCCTTATGTCCGACGGACGACGCCTTATGACTTCTTCTGCGTGACAGCGTGACGGACGATGGAAGATGACTTGCGGCTGATGACTTTTTCTGTGTGATAGGTTGTACTCTCTTCTACCAAAATAACTTTCCTGTTAAAGGGAATTCCCAAATGAAGATGGAAGACGTCTTATTCCGTGTGACAGCGGCCTGAATGAGAAAATCGAAGTCGGAGACAAGCAAATTGGCGGTCAAGTTGCCTTTGATTCCATGTTCATGAGGTTGCTACCAAAACTCCCAAAAATATTGCAACGTGACCAAGGCATTGACTTATACATTTTCAATCACAATTCTACAACAGTGAATACGAATGATCAAATCGTCAACAACATTGGCGACAGCTTCTGTCGATGACCTAATAGTCTCTTCTTGTCTTCTTGTCATTAATACAAGACAATTTCTTCTCATGAAGCACAGAGGAAAACAGAGAAATAGCAAAACACTCCTACTTCTGTTTGGGTAGTAACAATACTTGAAATCAATGCGTTCCATACTTGAACCTTAACCATACAGTTCAACTGCTCACTCATCAGTTTTCAACCTTGAATTGAAAACACTAGATATTCGATTTGAATTTAAAATGGTGTATTTAAAGTGGTGGAGGCCTGTTCAATACAAACACAGTTACAAGTTGTAGAAGAAACGATATCGCTAGAATGCTTATCACGCACATTCTTTGTCTTCTGGTCATTGTGTCAGTTGGTTCTGCTTTCAATGAGGAATGGAAAATGTTCAAGGAACAATTCAAGAAGAAATATTCGGTTGAAGAAGAAGCAATGAGGTAAACGATCTATTATTTTGTGAACGATGGTAATTGTTTCATGACCATGTGAATACAATGTGCAAATAACTTCAGAAATCCGATATGCATGATACATAATTGCTAGATTGGTTATGACTACTGATAAACCTGGTTTGCCGTGGTCATGCGCAATACTTGAGGGATGTTGGCGATACATGCACCTAAATTTTCTTGTGATCGATTCAAGGTTGGATTCCGATACCTTGCCGGTGCACGTTGTATAGTCAGAGAGCTGCTGATGTTTCCTTTCTAAATTGCAAGCTACGGAGGGTCAATTGTCGCGAAATTCCGGATGTAGTGCACTTAATGTCGAAATGATCTGACATTCATTTAATCTCTCAAAATGAGATTTGTCATTCTTATGATTTTGATTGCACATTTAAGACAAACATCTTCGAGAGCAGGTAGAATTGTGATATTCCTTGTGTCCGCTCGCTTGCCCTATTTCATGGTAAAGATCATGAAAACGTAATGACAACGGATGTTATCGTTGCAGATAAACAAACAGACTCTCCTGATCACAAAATGATACTTACAAAATTTATTCGTATTATAGATACAACTCGATTTCGGTAATATGATTCTCCTTAAGATCTACCAACATTTACCTGGATCGGTGTCTGACCGAGCAGTTGAAATACCACCAACAAACAGCTATTGTCCATTCTATTGCCAATAACGTCTGATTTTTATGGATAAACCTGTCAGCTTAAATAAATGCTGAACACTGAGGCTTTTTTGAATAGATGTTCAGCCGATTGATATCAGACCACGATTAGCGTTGATTAGACAAAATGAAATGGTTCGCCAGAAACTGAAACAATAACCAAGAATGACCGAAATGCAGCATACAAACTAAGTAAAGCTTTTTTTTATTTCGTAGTCTTGGCATCTGGATGCCGTCTACACTTGTTGGATTTCTATTGAGAAGTCGAACTGAATTAGAAATAACATTTGTGCATTTTAATTCCCAATTCTCTGCTGCATTCTCGTCTTCATTGAATAAAGCGTGTTTGTTGTACCTATGATAAATTCTGTGAATATCATTTTAGGATCAGGACAATCTATTTGCTTATCTGCAGCAATGTCATGAATTGTCATGAAGTTTCCATTATCTTTAATAGCTTCGGACAAGCAAGCGGGTGTAGGGAGTATCACATTTCTGCCTACTCTGAAAGATGTCTGCCTTCAAAGTGCAGTCAAAATCATAAAAATGACAAATATCATTTTGAGTGATTGCATGAGTGACCTTTAATAATGATCGGAAGGGACAACATTATGGAGAAAACTTGTGTGCAATGATTTCCATTCATCGAATCTGAAGGAATCGCGGCAATCGAGACACTTTGATAGAATTCACAGCAATCCGCGAGCGACGTACGACATTTTTCCTATTTTTGTAAGGTATTAGGAATTCCGTTTTGCACACTTACCAACTTCCAGCTTGTGCCATCATTTTGAAATAGACTTCACTTCTAGTAAACTAAAATAGTAAAACAATCTAATTCAAATGTATCACACTTGGAAGCACCTGCATCTACATAAACAAATGGAATTTTACGATGTTTGACTCTCCGTAACTTGCAAGACTACCGGGGTTACAACGTAAGAATTGTCGTTTTACTGATATTGGGAGACATCAGTGAATTAATAGTAGGAAAAAGATCCTGTGCGAATTTAGGAAGAGAGCGTCAGCAGCTCTTGGACAAGTAGATATTCACTATTATTCCTAGGCCATGTTCCTCTTTTAATATAAAATCACTTTTTGAAGTAATTAATAACCTACAATTATTGTTTGCTTCAGCAATTTGATTGTTCTTGAGTTCTGTGTCTCCTATTCTGCATCTAAATTGAGAATCAACAAACTTCCAGTTTCTATTATAGTCTTACTAATTTAAAGAGTCGTTTTCTGCAGAAATTGCTATCAGTAGATATCTGTGCGCTGCAGCATCTACTAAAACTTGGACATTTCATCACAAAAGTTGCTGTTTGAGCGACTAAACTCAGTACAATAATTGTTGCACAAACACAGAGGTTATTGTGCATGTACGTATAATTGTCAAAACGGCATATTTTATTTCTGCATAGATAAAGCAACTACAAGCAGTTTATTCTAAATCACAATATCATAGTTCTTGTTTATGACCATTTGCAACATTGACGGGCTGTTTGCCCGGAGCTTTTAGCTCATTACTAGATCGATATCTACAGGTCGCTCATTCGCATAAACGTCTACATCGGAGTTGATTAAGCTCTACAGTAGTGAGAGCAGGCAGGATGAAATAAAAAGGTTCATTCCTTCTCTTAAACATAGGGAGTTGAATATACTTTATGTCACGTAGAAGCTTCCTTTATCTTCACAGAGGTAAAGGACTTCTTTCTAGTGCGAGATCTTTCGGCCTGCATCGTACACTGTAAATCGTACTAACATGTAATCGTTCTCAAGCTACTGCAATACATTGCTGAATCACAATCGCTTTACGTATCTCACATGAAAGTACACACTTATTCATGAAGTCCAAAATGAGTACTAGAAAGAGTAATGAACCTGAGCAGTCTAGGGGTGGCCGTAAAAAACTTTTTTTTGAATTTTTAATTTTCCCTATCATATTTTTTTGACAAATTATGCCAATATAACCATAACATTTTCAAATCGAAAATTTAATGATATTTGACCCCCGCACATTCAAATTTTGAATTTCAAATTTTGATTTTATTCAAATATTTGAATATTTTTGAAATTACCTTGAAGAAAGTTTTCCCTGGGTCCAAAGTGTTCAATTACATGTAAACAAACTTCCTTGCAAATATGATTAGTTTTTATACACGTTTAACCCCAGCACCAGAGCTTCAAAATTCATGTATTTTCTGTATTTTAACCATTTTTAGTCTTTTATCGTGTAATTAATGACAGTACAAAACGTACTACTTAACTTTTCCCTGTCATAGAATTAATGAGTAAGTGTCGAATGAGCGTCGAGAGAAATGTGAACTTAATCCTAAGTCATTTGACCCCAGCACATCACACATGAAAATGTATAAGTTTTGAACTGAGTGTTTAACTATATTGAACACAGTGACATAAGTGCATTAGTTTATAACAGCTATTAGTTAAAATCACGCTTACTTTTAAAGGAAGGCATAACACTTCGACTTGACAAAGTTGTGCGCATATATCCATCACGGCGCAGGGCTCCAGAAACTTTTAGCGACACTTTAGAAAGGCACTGAACGATAGCTTCGACATTTTGAGAATGACATGGAAAATCAAAAACCATGGGACCACCGTCTATCATTATACGCAAGATGTTGCGTGGAATATCTCGAACAACCGGCGGCTGATAAAGCATTTCATTTTGTCGAATCATGTCATCATAATTTGATTCACGACAAGTTATGGCAGGATTCTTGTATGTCCGAACTTCAGGCACATCAGGATCAAGACGAATGGCTCGATCATTACGGATTATATCATATGCTTTCATTCTGATTTCTAAATTCTCTTCCGATAGCATAGAGACGAGAATATTTTCGCTATGCGCATAATACGCATTTTGTATGAGAACTGGAAATACCACTGACTGTTCATCTGCAGTAAGTAAACTGTCACAGAGTGAAACTAGTTTTAAAAAATGCTTAGCACCATGATGAGTCAATTCATTCTTTTTAATGCAAAACCAGATTGGAACGTAGATATGAACGATATAAAATGAGATACGCTTAAGTGCAACTGATGGTGCTCGAACCAAAACATAATAGCGTAATATTCGTGATGCAGTAGTCAGCCATCGCGAGTGATTTACTGGTCCCGGCTTCAATTTTTTCAATCATTCTGATACTGAGCCATTCATTATTGCATAAGTGATCTCCAAAATGTATCTCTGATCATTAGAGAGGTTTGAAATAACTGATTCTGGTACAGAAGGAAAATTTGAATTTTTGATTGCTTCAAAACTTACCGGTTCCATTTCGTGGCAAGTCTGAATTTCCTTTCCAATGGGTCCCGAAAAACTGCTAACACCAGTTGTTGGTCCATCCATGGCAATTATTAAATGGCACAGTGGTAATTCGTTTATATGAAGTAGACAGACTGCATGCTGAAGAGGTCTTCTCAGTTTCTTCTCGAGCAAAGTGATTACACCATTTCTCCAGCCTGTATTTACGTTTGTCCCGTCACATCCAACTGAAAAAAATATGAAAGTAATGAGAGTGACGAACAGCTTAATCGAAAAAAATATAATAATGAGACGAATTATCCTAGGTCTATACATTACATGTAGTTTCCTAAGATTCATTCCGATACAAAACCAAAAATATCATTCTCTTGCAAATGATAACTTAAATTTGTTGTCTCAGCTTCTAATTTCACTTACGAAAGTGTAATGTAAGCATAAGTGTAAATAAACATAAATAATTAAATTCATATTACCGATTTATACAGTAATCCTTTAGAAAATTTGTTGAAGTAATTTGTAAATTAGAATGTTAAAGACCGATGACTATCTTTACAACTGGGTATACCGGTAATAATGAAACGGAAAATTGTCCAACTTACCCAGTTGAAGATTGTTTCGATCGATGCCATTCTCGTCGAAATAGTCCGTAATAGAATTCACAATACTATTCGCAGTCCCAGATACAGGGGAAACATGACCAATGTATTTCGTGCCAGGTTCAGAAATTAAAACAAAATGCTCTTCTTTTGTTATATACTTTCCATCAATCAAGGTGTCGTCTTTTCGCCCATCAAAATATAAGGCTTTTATTTTTTCTTCATCAGATCCTGGGGGCAAATTTTCTCGTGACATTTTTCTTTCACGACGGATCTTATTGCGATCTACTATCTTGTCATGCCCAATATCCTGAAGAGTTGCTGAACAAAGAGCTGCCGCAGCTGTGTCGCTTATCAAATATCGGTCAGCAATCATTGACACCTTTTGTAAATTTCTACCTCTTGGAAGTGATGTTGACACACATGGATTTTCTGGCAATTCGAAATCCTCATCTTGAGATTAAGGTAAAGTGTGTTTTTCATATTCTTCAAACCCTTCTTCAAATTCTTCATTAATGACAAACGATGACGATGAGAGAGCCTTTTCATTTCTGTCGCATTCTTTAGCAATTCTTATGTTTCTCTTCATCCTTCTTTGTGTTTCATTTCTGTCAACAATCGATATAACGATTTTTCTTTTGCTTCGCTGATCACATAGAAATTCCCACTCACATTCGGGAACTTTGACAGTTCTAGGACATGTACAAGTTACTCTCGACTTGCATTTACATGCTGAAATGTCGAGTAGTTTTGAAAGATCATTTTTGTACGCTTCAAATTCTCTGATAACTTTTTCACTATTGCGTCTTTCGACAGGTATCTTTTTCAGTTTTTTGCTAGTGTCGAATATATCTTTGATTCTTGCTCCAAGTCTCGTTTCTGAAGTTACAGTTGGTATTCCTGCCTTCTCCCAAATTTGCATTACTCTTCGTGCACAACTTCTTGCTTCATTATCAGTATTTGTTGCACCATTTGTTTTCTGTTCGCGTAGATACATCAAGTGCCGCATGCAGTCTAAAGCAGTTGGAAGTACATTAGCATTATCAATTCGTAATTCCGCTGATTTCCCAAAGAATTCGTAGGTACATTGCGATCGTAACATAATTCCTCAAGTAAAGAAAAAATTCAAGTAAATTGCCAGGTCTCTCTAGTTACCAAACCTTATTTGATATAAGTTACTGCGCGAGTCACGTCTTCACGACAACTCGAAATGCCAAGTCAAAGTTAGTGTTACGTAATAACATCTGTTGTTTTTAATTCGGTGGTATCGTATCGTGTTACAAATGAAATCCTTTGATCTTACATATTATCCTACTTTGTAATCATGTCAACTGAACCATTCAGGTCTGCTTTTGCTGATGATTGTCAATATTATTCGTAAATGTCAATTAGACAAATGCAAAACAAAATATTTTATTCAGACATGAAGTTGCAATGTTTACCTTTTGGAAGACAGAAGTTGTGAATTAAACGATCACCTGTTAAACGAATGGATTTAACAGACCAATATTCGTATATCAAACGTTATATCAACATCAGCGTTGAATTCTTATTTCTGAATGAATACTTATGAAGAGAATTCTGCTCAAATAGTTTCAATTTTCATGTGTGATGTGCTGGGGTCGAATGACTTAGGATTAAGTTCACATTTCTCTCGACGCTCATTCGACACTTACTCATTAATTCTATGACAAGGAAAAGTTAAGTAGTACGTTTTGTACTGTCATTAATTACACGATAAAAGACTAAAAATGGTTAAAATACAGAAAATACATGAATTTTGAAGCTCTGGTGCTGGGGTTAAACGTGTATAAAAACTAATCATATTTGCAAGGAAGTTTGTTTACATGTAATTGAACACTTTGGACCCAGGGAAAACTTTCTTCAAGGTAATTTCAAAAATATTCAAATATTTGAATAAAATCAAAATTTGAAATTCAAAATTTGAATGTGCGGGGGTCAAATATCATTTAATTTTCGATTTGAAAATGTTATGGTCATATTGGCATAATTTGTCAAAAAAATATGATAGGGAAAATTAAAAATTCAAAAAAAAGTTTTTTACGGCCACCCCTACAGTGAGCACTAACTACGACTAGGAGATTAATTCATACTCATTTTAGTACTCATTTTATGAGTTGCATAGGACATAAGGCCAAGTACCTCCACTGCATCGAAAAATGCCATGCGGCATATGTAAGCCGCTACATCACATATACACATCCATCTAAGAGCTCCTTTGGCAATTAAGCACAAATTCATTTGGATCAATCAAATGTGCACATGACTCAAAGCGCAGTCGGTGAAGTAGGTAAACGATGGCAAGACACAAAGTACGGTCGGGGAGGATGCTTTTGATCGAAATTGATGTCTTTGGTTCATTAGTAGGAAATCGATTGCACTGCACCCACTTCGATATGCAAGAACACAACAAACCGTCATTACAAGTTGTGAGTAGCAGCACTCGCTACCTTAGGCAGAATCGACACGAGTGACGATTTTGGTAGAGGAACTGCGTTGACTGATTGCCGTTGTGGCTTCCTTCTCAGTCACGATTCATCACACCGTCGACAATCCACTCTCAGCTGGGAGGACTAGACAAAAAGTCTTATTCAGATCTCAGCGTGCGCCGTCAAACAAGCTGCACACAGACTCACTGAACTTTGCATCGTGTCAGTATTATTACTTAACAAGCATTTTAATACTTCTGTGAATTTAAGTTCAATAATTCTAGTACTCATCTGTTTAGTACTCAGATTCAAGTTTAAATAGGACTTAATGATCTACAGTGCAGCGATATCAGACGGATTGATAGTCATACAAAAATGGACCAAAATCAATATCATGAAAAATTCTGATTAAATAATATGATACGGAATACTTCTAACAGTGTAAACCTAAAAGTAAAAATTCACGATCACACGGGGGAACTATACCGAAAAAAGCTATTGCAGAGTAAATCCAGACCAACGAGAATGTCCTATAGGTTGACCGAAAGGTCTCGCGCTAGGAAGTCTTCTATCTCTGTAGAAATTGGGGAAGCTCTCAGCCCAAATCTCATTGACCCCTTCCATATCGCGAAATGGATGAGTCGGCCCCTGTCGTATTTTTGCTCTGATCATCTTCAAACTAAGCCTCCCGGCCACCTACGATTTTCTGACTTTAAAGTCTGTGCATTTTTGAGCTTTTCTCTAAACATCGTAGATTTGGACCGCTGTTGGATCAAATGTATTTTTCTGAAATGCACTTTTCTCGAATGTCTAAGTTTTGCCACTTTTTGCTACCGTTTTGTACGATAACTTCAGACGAAGCCCGTCAATTTTCAATATGAATGGAGTATTGTATAGATATGAGTCCATGAATCACACTATGATTATCTATTATCCCACAGACATCGACCACAGTACTTCGAAAATCAAATATCATGTAAATACTATTGATCAAAGCTTTTAGCAAATGGTAGGTATTAGTAATCACTTTTAGTTTTTCTGTCTAATTGTTTTGAACTATTTGTGCATCTGCATTTCGTCCTTCCTCTTCATGAGGGTTTACATGTAGGCCTATTACAAAATTGGTCATCATTCAATTAGATTATTAACTCATCCTAAAATTCTGCCATTAGAAATCGCAAGCGCATAATGTAATTTTATTGAAGCCAAGACTCCTATGATCTGCACTCCTAAAGTTTCCGTAAAATTTCACTGTGAAGGTCAAAGTTCAGAAACGTCATCTGTAGGAACACATTGTAGTAGCAATACTGCTTGCTATCTTGTAATTGATTTTCATAATGATTTGACAATGACAATACATGAACATCCCACCCTCGAGATCCCTCTGTTTAAAACGTTTTCTGTATTTTTCCTAAACATTTTATAGCCATTGCGTGCATTTCATGTTTAAAGCATCGCAACTTCAAATAAATTGAGTTTAAGAAAATCACAGTTCACATGACTATATTAGTTTACATGCATTCTGTTATCTAATTCATTCATAGCCAAATCGGTCTGTGCATCCAACTGCAGTTCATCTTACTAAGATTCAAAATTCTTTTGACAGCGCAACCAGTAAATCTGCATCATTATAGACTACATGTATACATTATAGACTTCTTTCGGTCATCTGAACGTAACCTTAGCGTGCAATCCTGAAAGCCAATGAAGAGGAAAGAGCTGCTTTTTATTATTCGGTGGATGAATATTTTTCATAAATTCGATACATATTTGTTGAAATATAGGTCTGTATATATACAAACATCATATTGCACATCATTCAGTGAAAGTCTCACTTTCGGCCTCATTCCCTGCAGAAACTCGTTCTGGCTGCCAGACTAATTATTTAGCTCAATTGTAGGAAGACTAAAAAACAGGATCAGTGCATTAATTATGAATTCCTTATTCCGCTGAGGTCACTTGTCCAACACTGTCGGTCATTATCAGGGCCGCTGACTTCAGTCTGACTGAAGGGGCATGCACAGGATGCAAGATGTGTCCACCAAGAGTTGAAACTTTCTACAATTCTGACAATTTCCGATTTTGATCTCGCTTAGATATAGGATTACACATAAGTAACATAGCATGTTTTCTAATGACGCTACACGATCTCGAACTCGATCACTTTCAAATAGAAAAGTAACGATGGTTTAGTCATTATCTCAGCCGCTCACGTCGCCTATCATACTCCACAAGGAAGCATAGAAACAGCGGAATATCAGTTTGTTGTTTTCACTGTTTATTTTTCAGTCGTCCCGCTTTATTGTTACAGAAAATAAGAAAAGAATGACTCTTCATGAATCATCATGGAAAACAGTGTAGTCTATAGCTCTTATGCAAAGTTGCATGACACTGATAATGCAAACTAAAGAGAAAATTCATAATATTAATGAATTTTGTGACAGCAAATCGCACATTTCATTTTCAAACTAATCAAACCCATCAATTTATCGATGCTGTTTTCAGATTGGCTATATTCAAAGAGAATCTGGCGATGATTAACCGTCATAACCTGGAAGCTGATTTCAAAAAGCATACTTATCGTCTGGGTATTATGCCGCATTCTGACTTGACTGTTGAAGAAAGAAAGAAATTGAAGGGCGCCAGTCCTCCACCAAACTTGGAAAGTATTCCAGAGGACAACACAATCACTGATCAACCATTTGATAACTCTTTTGATTTGAGGAATTACGGTTGTGTGACTCCAGTCAAATATCAAGTAGGTTTTTTCTGTTCTATTTCTTATCTTCACTAGTAATATGCTTTAATATTTTAGCCATTATTGCACGAATTATTCTTTAATCCTTAGCTTATCTATTTTTCTATAAGAGTCGAAACGTCTAAAAGTTTTAATTTTGCCGTCAGATGTTTTAATTTTGATTTCAGAAATTGTCAATCTGTTGCTACTTTCATCTTTAACACGCTGTAGGCTATAGCAAAAAAGATAGATTAATTTCTTAAATTTTGATCATCCAATCTAACTTCGTTGATTTTACTCATCTATCAATTATCGTTGGTTTTTCAGGTGTTATGAAATACAGAACCAACTACTGTATTATCATATGTATAATCCATTCAAACATCTAATTCAAACATGCAGTAAACAGAAAACACAAGCAAAAAGTCACGAATAAGTTAAGTTCCAGGATTTAGGTTCTGCCCGTTCACGACGGAGAAGACGAATGAGGAAGAATGCTGGTACGCATTGCCACAGTGTTCCGATGTCAATTGACTAAGAGCTTCATCAATCTTTGATTCAAGATAAATCAATCCTTGTTCGACAACTCTAGGTGCGACAACCTCAGGGACTCGGAGATTGCGTTTAACAATGGTTTTCATCTTGAACCACAGACTTTCAACTGGATTGAGTTGAGGAGAATATGGTCCGAGTCATAGAATTCTGAATCCGGGATACTCAATTTCACAATTCTCAAGCTTGCTGTGGCACGGAGCATTGTCGCAAACAAGTACCGTACGAGCAGCATCTCCATCAGGAAGCTGTGAAAGCAGGCCTACACTGTAAATCTCTGGATACGAAAATTACATACAGACATATTTCAAATTCACATACAATTTGAAACTACCATATGATACGATATTCTCGTATGCTTACTGAGATCTGGTATATTTTTCATACGAACTCTCACTTACTTTTGTATGTGATTGGTATATAGCGATACGAACTATTCTATCTGTGATTGGCTGTTTTACAATGAAATACGAGTTGTTGGTATGTTTTATATACGAGACTCGATGCAAATTCGTCCTCATTCGTATGCCTCTCGCAGTCTGTCGTAGCTTTAAGTCACATAGCAATATATTTATATATATATATATTACTGTCAAATAATTTTTTCAGTAATGTGTTTGATAGAGTGGTTTTTATATTTTCATACCGTATATTTATTGTGAATTTAATGCTTGCCTCTCGTCGTTGCTGCTTGCCTAGTAACAATAACAGGACGCTTGGTTAGCTCTGCATTACGAACCAAGTTGATTAACATCAATTCATTCAGAAGCTATTTTTCGTGCAACCATGTTGACTTATATATCTCAAACATAACTATTTTTGCGTTCATGAATTATAATGTGTTTTTATTTCGGATTGATATTATGCTTAATTTCAAAATTACATAATGCATAATTGTTCATGGTTAAATGCTTATTGATTATTTATGAAATGTCTTACACTTCGAATTCAGTATTGTAAGTTTTACTATTAAATGTCATTATCTCACTACTTACAAAGCAGTCGTAAGCACCATGCAACATTAGTGTGATCTTTATTACATAGGGCCCAAAATCAACATATTTTAGACATCATTGATGCTTTCTTTTAACATTGTGCTGGTTTGGCTTTAGTATGTAAAGCACACCACACTTGAAATAACATACGAAAAGCATACAAATAGATACAGAAATATACCAAAAAATATTTTGGCATGCATCCTTCGTATGTGATTGTTATTGAGTGATTTACAGTGTGCATGTCCAGAGGCAAAATTATTTTTGAAATATGTTTTGTTTACATCATGCTAGTGTATGTGTATCGTGTTAGAGCCAGCGTGGAGCCGGCCCAGAGTTCTTGGGCCGGTAACCGGCCTCAGAATGTCGGACGGGGCCGGTTATCATCACGGACCTGGGCCGGACTTTGTTATTGTAGAAAAAATATAATTCTAAAGTCTGGAGCTCTTTTACCCCAACACTTCGCCAGAACGACCTTGCCTGCGTCGACAAAAGCAGTTTTTAGTTTGTTTCATCCATCCAGAATAAAGTCTTTTTTGTTGTATGAACTGGGACACTTTTTCAACGTATTCACGACGAAGGTGGTTGTTTCTATCGGAATTCATTGTTGAAATTTATACATGAGTCTTTTTCAATGTGACACATCTTAATTTAAGGTAATTGTGTATTGTGACATGTGAAACAGCTATATTCTATCTTTCATAGACTTTTTCAGCCGTCTGTTTCAGCAAGAGCTGGTAATCTTCTTCAATCCACATCAAAATTTGCTTCTCGATTGGTTCACTTATCATTCCCACTCTTCGTCCTTCATGGGGTTTCCTACTTGCTTCTCCACTGCGCACCCATGTATCAGCTATATTATAGTTGATTACCAAATGTCTACGCAAACATTTTCAATCGCCTCCCTCTTCGGCACAATTTGCTACTCTTTGGCAATCTAACGGTGATATTGGCATTTTTCAGTCGAAGTGAGAAGTTAGAATTCAAAACATATTGGATAATCAAATTACAAACACATATTTGCGGATACAATAAATGGAGAATCAAGAATATCATTGTATTATATGATATATTTCAAAAATTTGAATATAACACCTGCAGATGAACTAAATTAACGTTCCATAATACCAAAGATGTCAATGAAGGATCTACTTATGCGATGTGCTGAGTATATCATACACATGTTTTACACTTACGTACACTGCCACAGACATCAAATGGTGTAGACAGTAGACCAGGTGTAAGTAGTGTTCAAAGTTCTGGAATCAAAGTTAAAAGTTCTGAGATCAAAATTAAAACTTATGAAAGCAAAGTTAAAAAGGTGTAGATCTCATGGTGCATCATTTCTAATATATACGAAGTATAACTTTCTACATGTACATTGCTGATTCATAATTATCATTGAAACTCTTCACAAAAAGCAAATTAGTAGTTGACAAAGTAAACCTCCGATCCCACTTTTGTTTTCATCATAATTCATTTCTGTAGCGACTAAGTAGTATAGAGTTTGCACTGAAAGTCAAGGAGTGTTGTAGGATGAACAATCTTTTGATCTAGCATTTGTCAGGTGAAATACGATTGATCATAAATATCATAACTCCTTTATTACAAAGACTATTATATAGCTTACTGCATGTTCGAGTACTTTTAGCACATTGTCTTCATTGGACGGTAGTCGCCTGTAGTGTCCACTGATATTTGACAGTTTGTTGCTGATTCCGCATTCCTAGCAAAAGAATATATTTTGGCGTGAGGAGAGGCACTCGACGGTCGGGACGACTACATGTTAGCGCCCATTTTGGCTTCATTTGTGTCATATTCATGCTCATCATCACTTCGTCGGATATTCATCTTTCAATAATGATTTACATGTAGATTACCTTTGTACATCCCATGCTCATTTAATTTGAATTACTTGCAGGGAATGTGTGGAAGTTGTTATACATTCGCGTCGGCGGCAGTTCTAGAAAATCTTTATTGCATGCAGAGTGGTCAGTCAGTGTCACTTTCGGAAGAAAGTTTGATGAATTGCTCACCACATGTCAGTAAATGCAATGGTGGATGGCCTACTCATTGTTTCAACTTTGCTAAATCAAAGGGAAGAGTTTCGACTTTAAAATCGTACCCCTACAATGCCAAGGTAAACTAAGTATAGCTATGTTGATGACTAGTTGTTACCCTTTGTGCGAGTGCTGGCTACACTCGTCATAAGAATGTGTCAAATATTACATAAGGTCGGTAAATCAGGATTTTGATGATTAATGATACCCCTTATACAGTCAAAACCCAGCCAAGCAAGTGAGTCTTTAGGAGTCGGCGGAACTGAGTCAGTGTATTCATGTAAATGTATTCATCAAATGTCGATCGGGAACTCCGACTAAATATGACATTCTTTGATCAATTATGCATAATTCAATTGAATAATTAACTAATAAAAAAATATGCAAAATTGTGTAACTGACTACAATTACAGTTATTATAATGATTGGGGCGCTTCGCACACGCGATTATCAGAAATTCGGGCGATTCGTACATTATAACAATGGGCTCTCTGCACAAAAAGGGCGCTGTGTGCAAAATTCCAGAAGCTGGGGCGCTTGGCACAAAATTGTTTTAGCTCTTATTACAAATTCATTTATGCATTAGTAAGCAGCTATGCAGCAGAACCAAAGCGCATGAAGTAAATGTACTTCCACGTATTAGTAAAGCGCATGCAGCAAGCGTACCGAGCGCCTTTATCGAAAATATTTTTTCTTCCAATTACATACTCATTTATTTAGTAATGAACAGGCATGTGATAGCACTAAAACGCATGCAATAAAATTTGAATATATTTCTATTTTGAATTTTCAATAAGGGAGCTTGGTGCAGTACGGGCACCAGACACCCTTATTAAAATGATCAAAACAGCTACAATATATAGAAAATTCTATCTCATGATGCTCTATAATTCTTATATAGAGATTCTTGGATCACATAAGGCTAACTCAGATCTTATTTTGCGGCAAGTGTTCAAGAAAAAAATGAATTGGGTCTGCAATTGAAACTGCAAGCCCTTTGAATGAAAAATATCAATATTTGTCTTAGCCCGTGTTTTTTGGAATTACATTAAAATTGAATTCTGTTTAGTCAAATCCAATAATGTATCTACTCTAGATTTATCCATCAACAATAATGCATTACGTGATGAAGTATTTAAGTTTATTTGTTATGTCGATTATCTTGAACTAAACAGAGATGCTTTCTATGCAGCATTTCTAAAATGATCGATGTAATGTGTCTTTATATTTCATCTTACACTTTATAAGCTTCTTATGACCAAAACGACGAGATTATCAAGGAAAAGACATGTCACATGTGTAGGTATAGACAAACTTCTAATACATAATTAAACCAAGCATTCGTAGCAGAAGAATAAAAAAATTGCATCATCCAACGCTGAACTAGTCATCCGACATCGGGAAATGACCCTACGAATTCTAGGAAAAAGCCTTTTACAGTATCGATTTAGTGCATCGCTCCTCATTGGCTTCAATTGGTTGTTACTAGATGTGACGCTTTTCTGTTTTTTATTGCTACACTTTGATGAAATCACTGTCATCATGCCGAGTCATTTCTAATTTGGGATGATGGCGGCATTAACCAATATCATTGGTGCTAGCATGCGAAAAATTTCGAAGTCGATAAATTATGAAAAAATAAGTATAGTTTAATGCGAATAGTTAATAGGAAAAAGCGAGAAACTTTTCTAGAGCCCCTTTCAACTTTTATATTCTGTTGAAAGTGTACATAGCGCGCTATAATTTCATTATGGCATTCTTATTTCAATCATGTCGATAAAACAGCGTAGAACAATGCATATTGTAGTTATAGATGAAGGACAACTAGCCCTATATATGCATGTATATGGAGGTTGCAATGTATATGGTACAATGTACAATGTATATGGTACAATGTACAATGTATATGCCCTACATATACTATATATATGGAGTTTCAATTAATCACAGATATCAAATGAAAATGAGAGTGCGCTACGCACAACAGCGACTCCCATTGGAGAGCGCTTGATACAAATCGCCCCTTATTAACGCCATAGTACCAAGTACCCTAATTATTATTAAAATAGTAATAACATCTTGAGCCCAAAGAAAACTGTCACACTGCTCCAACCAATGCATCACGATTTGTGATGGCGGTATTACCCTCTCGCCAATTAGGTAGCTCTTCGTCGCCAAATATTTCCGCGTAATTTGGTAAGTGGGCTACGCATTGCCCGCACGAGTGTGTAAGTAAGGAGCACGATTTGCGAAGCACGAGGTACGTGGCCCCCTGTGTAAGTAGTCGCTTAGTAAACAGAAACATCACCCTCCTCAGAGAAACGATTCAGATGGTTGCATAATTTGATGGTTAATCATGTAGGCCTACGTCTGCAACCACGGCTGTTTTTTGTTTGCAAATCGCTGATAAAGGTCCGCTTGAAAGTACAAGGTGGCCCAGATATAGCTTGCTAGTTTTGAAAGCATGAATTATAGGTTTTGAGGCGATTTAAAGTGGCGAGTCTACGCCGGCAGACGATTTCAGTCAATCGAAAATCTTTAAGAAAAGATTCCATCTTCTGCGGGAGACCACCGATGATTAATGATACAAGAATGTCAGCTGCAGCGACGTTTCACAACAGATTAAGTCGTTGTTGTGAAAATGACAGAGGTCATTTTCGAATGATAGTCACCATGAATCATTTTAAGTGATTGATAGCTAAATAAATTCCATTTTTCCTTCCAATGTTTTGTTTCTTTGCCTTTTTTTGATAGAACATTATGTTAATGTGATGGACTATTGCATAAAAAGTCACATTAAACAAAAAGGGACATCTTTCATTTTGAAATGAAATCTCATTTTGTGTAATAGATAAAGCATAACTCGAGTTGAATGAATTTGAAAATAGTAAGCTGCATCTGGGCCACCCTGTACTTATACCAAACGCTTAACAAACGTGTGTACCAGAATGATTCGTTTAAATCTCAAAAATACGTGACATGCCTACTTGCAATGAGTTTACAAGTAGAAAAGTATAGATATAAAAAGTCCTGAGATAATCAATTGCATAAGAATCAATAATTCGTAGGATTATCCGTAGGATTCTCTAAGTTTTACCGCTAAAGGATGAAAAGCAAAAGTGGAGGATGCATCGAAGTCTCCTGAAGCAGAAGACCTTATAGTGCCTTGGGGAAACATAGTGTGAGAGAGAGAGAGAGACTATTAAAGCATCGGTATCCAACTTCTAACAAATTCAATGATAAGAATTTGAAACATCAGTCATCCTGGACACTTGACACGTTTAGACCATGGTGCTCATCGACGTTGCCCGCACGTAGTGTACCTCGATGTGGATAACGTGTCCATCCTCACCAATTGAGATGTTCGGACCATCTTCCACAGTGTTGCTGGTTTTCTGAGGATTTTCCTATTTGATTATCTGATCCAGCCTTGAAGATTGCATAACGATCCTCTCTCGTATAAGCTTGCTTATTCCACTACTCGACAAATAAGCTTCATTATTCCACTACTCGACAAATAAGCTTCATTATTCCACTACTTGACAAATAAGCTTCATTATTCCACTAATCGACAAATAAGCTTGATTATTCCACTACTCGACAAATAAGCTTCATTATTCCACTACTTGACAAATAAGCTTGATTATTCCACTACTCGATAAGTAGTATGTAACATTATTTACATGTAAAATGTCTGAAATGAAAACAAAATGACTTCTCGATTCACTATGCAGGCAGGACCATGTTTATTCGACACTGCTAAAACGGTACCAATAACAGTTCAAGGATACCGACGTGTTCCTCGCGATAATGAAGATGCTATGAAGAGAGCAGTTTCCAATTATGGTAAGTGAATATTTTTCACTTGTATTCTTTCGAGTCTCCGAGCAGTTATTCGTTTCCTACGCGTTCATACATGTTTACAAGCTGTAGAAAGCAGCAAAGGCATAAAATATAGAAATAAGAACGAAGCAATTGAAGTTAAACCTTATTTCACCTGGAGGATTTTATGCCTAGTATGATGACGATGTTCCAATAATTCAATCGTTTCCGAAACTACTGTATACTAAAATTTGTCGTATGATCGCCTCAATAGTGACATCAGTAATTACTAGGGCAATTTTTTATGACCTAAAAATCGAAAGAATATGATTTAAAAAAGCATAATATGACAAAATATGACCTAAAAATTATAAATTAATTAATTAATTTAGTAATTAGTCCTTCCATAGCATCTTCTTCAACATGAAGAAATAATGCTGTACCGAAGCAGCGGTCGGCTGGCAGCGCTGCAGCTCTGCAGCTCAGCATAAAGTACAGGCGAAGGTTCTTGCTTCTCCATCGTGATGATGGCATCTAAGTCCGTGTTCTTTTCTAGTCTTCTTTTCAGGTAGCCATTGAATGGCAGAGGAAAGGCAGACAGCGGCAAGGAAAGATAGACAAGGTTGGGTCTTGGGTCTTGGGGTCACTCTTGGGTTTTGGGTAGTCTTGGGGGGTACCCAAGAGCTGCGGTACCTCCACCACCAAGAGTGAGAACCCAAGAATAAAGAAATTGACCATGAATGATCATTTGCGGTTTTCTTGGAAAAATTCTGCCTAAGTATATGACCACATCATGTCAGAGCAAGTCATCTACATGTAAGCTTACATGTATGTACATGTAAATTTAACCTACTTCATCCACACGATTGGTCTTTCTATGATAAAACTGTGCTATAATCAACTTCGATATAGACCTACCACAAGTGTCTATCTGATAGTTTGTTTAATTAGCTTTTTAAATTATGCTTTGATTACCATTTGTATGCATCATTTTGTGTGAAATAAAACAAATAATACATGAAAAAATCCAATGCATTAAACCAATACCTGCTGTTAAATTGGCAGCCTACAACAATTCGTAGATAACTTGCTTCATATAACTTGCTTCATTTGCCTTGAAAGTTAAAAACTTCGGCCTATATTGTTCATTCTACTATTAGGCTACATGTATTAGAAATAGAAAGATATCGGTATCATTTAATGCAGTGACATTCTTTGATGATTGCTTCTTGCGATTAGTAAGAATTTCGTTATATCTACATTTGTGCTATTTTCATCTTATACGAGGTCTATTATGTTGTGTGTGTTTCGTTTCTCGATCAGACATGTTGTAAGGAATATAGCGTAGTCATGCATGTTGCTCTAATTAGGAAATTATTAGGGTGTAGATGTAAACAGGGTTGATGATATTAAGCCCAGAGATAACATATGCAGATAATTAAAACTTCTAGCGGAATATTAATATGGCCTCAATTCCGCAATAACAAATTCTTGTAATAAATAATAATTGATATGAACATCAGATACATATTAATTGGATAGCAATATGTACAATATGGTATGATTCAAAATATCTTCATGCAATTTTATATCTCAATCAAAATTCCAAACATGTTCTGGAAATTGTTGTTCCACTTCATTAGAGAAATAGCCACTATTGGGTCCAATCTTGGGGGTACCCAATTAATCTTGATATTGGGTCTTGGGGTACTCAAGCCCAAGTTCGGACCCAACCTTGAGGTAGACAACAGACAAGCCAAACCTGGCGTCTAGGGTGTCCAATCCCGGAGCAAAATATCAATCCCGGGATTGAGAAATTATTATCAGATTCATGCAGATTGCGTTTTTGCCTACTATTTTGCCTTTGTATACGTTGGTTTTGATGAAATAGACGTACCAGCTCCAAACGTTACTAAAAAACTAATTGTGAACTGCAATTGAAAATCATTATTTATGATTACGAATGTTAAAACTTTCTTATATCCCTATTTTGCCAGATGAGACAAATTAGAAAATAAGCTTTCACGTCATGTGCACTTGCACATAAATTTATCATTTTATTTCATTTTAGCACTGATTAATTACATGATCAATAAAGTGATTCGAAGTAGGCCTATAACAACATAGCAGGAACTGAAATTCTAACAAATTTATACTTTTATGAAACTTTGTTTGAAGTACCACTTCAAAACGCACATGTCGTTTAATGTGCGATCGCTGATTCGGTTTCTTATCTTTGAAGAAAAGGTCCCAGCAATGTTAAAGGCCCGCTCACACTCCACGCTTGTTAGTGGCACGGAACGAAGCCATCCAGTCACAAATGTTAGGAACTCACCTCTGACCTTTGTTGTAAGGAAACGATCCAATTCCTTTCGCACGACGGATTCCATGGAGGAGGGCTCATTTAGTGAAGTATTCGCTGACTTTGAATCTAGGAAGCGCTGCAGCTCCTCGACCAATGTTGATGCAGGCGCGGATTCTGCCTCGGTCGAGTTTTGTTCCGAGTTTGAAGAGACGGAGATCATGTCGAGAGTAAACTTGGTGCGCGTAACTAATGTAAGGAGAAACTTGGTAATTTGTTGCACAGAAACGTTCTGCAAGTCCCCAGACTCAAGGAAGAGTAACACTTGAGTCATAACGTGAGTTCTCTCAGTCATCCTCGCTGTCAATCGCTGGTAGAGTTCGGAGGCGAGCGAAGATTCCTCAGCTGCTTTCTCTAATTTCATCTTAACAAAATCGATGACACGACTGGCAACGACTAAATCACTGTCTCTTCTATTCAGCCCGTCGACGGCGGTCTTGATAGGTTGGAGAGCAGTACACACATTTCTCACAGTGTTGCATTCTTGATCAGTCAGAGCCAAAGATTCTTTTGACAAGGCGATCGAGGCCTGCCGAACAAAAGTATGAAGTTCAACGTAACGCTCCAACATGGCGAGTAAACTATTCCATCGGGTGCGACAATCGCCAATCAGCTGTAATTCTTGTCAATTTCCGGCTCGAATAAAAAACTGGAGTTTATCATTCGACAAAGGAGACCTATGAAAGAATATTACAATCTTGCGAACTTTCTTGATGCAATCCCCGATCACGGGTTTAAACTCAGTTACACATGCAGTCGAAGAATCGTCATCAATATCAAACTGTTCATCTGAGTAGTCATCTTCACCTTCAACAAGCGCGGCCTCACCAGTAGTCTCTTCACAACATGGTTTCTTATACACTACGTCACAAACAGCTAGAGTGCATGTGAAAAACAAAGCTGGTGTAAAACTTTGGCATCTTTGCCAACCCGAACCATGAGGGCTGCCCCGTCAGTGCAGAAAGCGATAATATCCGTTTCGAGCTCAAGTCCGAACAATGCAATCCTATCACAAATGAGTTTCAGACAAGCTGAGTGGTTCAGTGAGCCATCGATACGGATGAGTCCAAGATTATAAAATGTCCTTCCCTGTTGCTCGTCGAAATCGTGAACATTAATATTCATATATCGGCGTCCCCTGACTGATGTCCATTCATCGAAAGAGAGTGAAAATTTTGCATTTTTCTCTTTACGCTTCCGTAAACTTTCGATAATTCGGGTGCTTACACCGGCCGCGAAGTCGGTAACGATTTTGCTGATTGTGACTCTTGATTTTGGTAGAGAATTTATACCGTATCTGAAATTAAACAGATCTCGAATGTCGTCAGATTCCGCTAAATCACGAAACGAAATGTTCGACACTGCAGCCATCCGTGCGAGTCGCGCCTGCATAGATATTTCGCCGGATGAAAAAACGAGCAATTGCTGTTGCAGTTTCGGCTTCTTGGATTCTGGGGCAGGGCAGGATTCAGTGGACGATTCAAGGGTCTGATGCACAGTCGAGAGGTGAGTGTGTAGTCCTTTAGTAGAACCTCCGCTGCACTTAATAATTTTATTGTTGGGGCAGAGCGTACACTGTGCAGACTGTCCATTTTCAGCGCGTTTGAAATATTTCCAAGGCCCAGTCGTTTTGAAAGTTGAATACTTCATCACTCGTAAGATTGTTCCGCAGATAAATAGACCAGGTGCTCTGTGGCATCCGACAAGTTTGACTAAATGAGTCATTAACGAGGTAACGCAGTGCTCGTCATTTCTTGTAAACAATAGCAGTACTCTGATTGGATAAAATGATTCCCGTGTCGAATATTTTCAGTAGTCGCCGATTTACGCAGTTAGAATGAGAAAAGTGAAA
This sequence comes from Prostheceraeus crozeri, assembly GCA_907163375.1. Taxonomy (NCBI): domain Eukaryota; kingdom Metazoa; phylum Platyhelminthes; order Polycladida; family Euryleptidae; genus Prostheceraeus; species Prostheceraeus crozeri. The sequence continues at coordinate 18,434 of CAJQUW010002131.1, read as the reverse complement.
TATTGTGTGCGTCTTGCTTTTCCTTTGTAGTGATTTCTATGTAATTTCTTAACGAAAAGACTTATAAATAACGAAACCAATCCCGATGAATCCCGGGATTTCATGATTATCAATCCCGGGATTTGAATCCCGAAAATTTTCTAAGATCCCGGGATCCGGGATTCGGGATCCCGGGATTGGACACCCTACTGGCGTCACCGGTAACATTCATGTCTGCAGGCAATGCATGCATTGGAACTGTCCTCAGACTCCATCGCGCTACTGAGAAGACAAAGATTGCGTCATTCTGCAAGCATCGGTCACTTTCTATCCCCTCTTCCCGGCAACTCTATCAGTTTTAAACTACACAAAAATGACCAAATATGACGAAAGATGACATATCATAAAATAATTGCCTCAGTAATTACAAACTCGTTCATCTTATTGCTGTAAGTGCCACTTTAAAATTTGAATTCCACACTTTTTAAACAAAAATAGATCCATAGAGAGATCAGTTGGAAAATGATGGTAGGCGATTTTGATAAATGATATTTTCAGCTCAATTATCACATGTAAGCGTCTTTAGACCATATTGGCAGTGCTTATTATTTGTTTTGGGATAACTAAACAGTCCTGAAATCAACTAAAGTAGAGAGTTTTGAAAATATTTTTGAATTACAAATGGCTTGTTGGAATCTCAGTTACAGAAAATACAGTACTTTGACGCAAAGAAAGGATTAAAAATGCATTTAGGATGCTGTAAGACATGATTATCTGTTCATTTCATACCTCCACGAAATCTTGTAAATTTTGTATAAAATGAACAAAATTCTCAATTTTCAAAAATACTCTGTGAGGTCAAATTTTTGATGTTAGCATAGGAATTGTAGGAATTGTGGAAACATATATCATTGTTATGTTTTGGTGTTGAACTGTGCAGGCTATCTTTCCGAGGTTAGCGGGACCAAATGCTTGTTAGCTTGGGCTACATATTGGCCTTACGATTTGACTTACATTTATCATATCTAGTCTAAGTCTAATAATACGCCTTCTACAATAACTGAAAATGTGGTGCAATATTCTTATATTGTCTGGATTCATGCAATAACAAATATACCACATTTAGTGAAATGAAGTGAAAACAATTTATGGGTTACGGTTCCTAGCCTACATACAGTCTTGTGTCAATTTATTTAACCGTGAAAAGTTCTAAAAAAGTTTCAAATGATATCTTAAAACAACACATCTAAGAATAACTTTAATCCAATGATGACGGTATGGGCATCCCATGACTCGATCATTTCTTGAAGTGTCGCATGCATTGAAGTGTCCTCCTTTCTAATCCTCGATACGGTTCGTCCCAAAAGATCTTCAGATGTCGGTAGCGGACATTCTCAAAAAATTTGCTACCTTTCACGGATCCTGATCTCGTACTGCGAGCATAATCGTATTGCAAAATACAAGCTGTTCTCTCTCCTCAAAATCAAATCACGAACCCACATTCGCTGTTTACGCATTCTTTTCTCGTTAAAATGTATGCTGTAACTGCTTCAGCTATCCGCTTTTTCGATGACATCGTGAAGAAATAAGTTTTGACTAAAAGTGTCGAGTGTAAACGCTCCCGCAAGTCTGCAATTTTCTGACTCATCGTAGATCGATAAAGTGTCGGTAGCCATTTTCCTCGAGTGTCAGCAACTTTTTAGTGTCAAGTGTAAACGGCCTCTACAAACTGATTGCAGGTGGCAGCAATAAAGTTTCACGTGTAAACGCGCCTTAAGATGAACATTTCAAAGATTAGAAGATCCGTCTGAACTGCTAATATCCAAGCAGAAAAGGCTTTGGATTGCGATGTCTAAAGAGAAAACATTTAAAGGCGTGCTCTAGTTGATCATTTTATGTAATATAAGAAATCCATTTACTCCATCATAACAATACCAACTGAAAGTTAATCATAAAGTTAACTACAAGAAGGATAGATAACACAAAAAAGAAATAGATAACATTCAGGTAATTTGACAAAGAATGTTTCCTATCTAAGTCATGGATTTCTGTCTAAATATAGCAATCTTGGGTAGAATTGGAGTATTTTGAGTCTGTGAAAAACCGACAAACAATTGGTCACGCGGTCCAATATCCATGATTCATACAACTCATACATCGAGGAAATGATGTCAGCTTGGCAGAAAATTGTGGCGACAATTCAGTTGCACCACTCTCGATTAAAACCCTCATCAATCCGGCAAATCCATCTACCTATTCCGCCCACCAGACTACGCAACTTTCGCATATTTTCATTGGTTCTTAATTTCTTAAAGGCATCAATGCGCATACATTGATATCCTTGATATATCAGCTTAGATTCTAATCATGGATTGTTCACCTGAGCATTGGTGCGTGCCGCTACCTAGCTTAAGGTAGGCCTACTGGTATAGCGACTACTACATTATGCGAAATTGATCTAAAATTTCGAAATCAAATGTAAGCTTTGATTACATTGCACGAGAGAAATACCATAATCTTGGATATTATAAGTCAAAGCAAAGTGTACTTGAAACGGAATTTGGATTAACTTGGTAAACCAATTTGATTAACATTAGGTCTAAGTGTAGCATTCACACAATCAAAGACAACAAATAACATGGCTAACAAATGTGCCAAGGAATGTTTCATTTGGGATACATAGTAATTTGCGAGTGCTACATCCACTTTGAAATGGGAGTTACATTCTGTCTCAATGTTTCGCACCTGGAAGATGATGCATGAGTTCCACTTGTCGAGGCCAACTTGTTGTAGGCCTATTCAAGTCTTTGTGAAACAATTTATTTCAGACGGCATTAATGAACAGCTACTCAAGATTGCACATAAATTAAATTGACATTTTTTAGACAACTTCAACCAACAGCTCTGTATCTGTCTTGATGAAGACATCTCAATTCCATTATGAGAGTGAGTAGCCAAGAATGAAAACATTACGGATCAGTTCTACAGGATTGCAGCGAGTATTGCGCATACAACTGAAGTCTTAATTTTTCTATTGTCCATCAGATGTGTCAGTACTTCGTACGTATCATAATCAAAGATCATGACTAGTCAGATCTAAACGGTGTTTCAAGATTTTGTTGAGATGAGAAGACATGGGAGTGAATTCTCCATTCATTTTGATATTGTCATTATTCTTCATGCTCGTTGACCTATGTATCTTTAGTGTCACTTACTTCTCGCTATTGGATAATTTGAAACTCGTGCGAGACATCTTGCCGCTAGCAGGAAGAGAACATGTTGTTATTAGACCCAAGTGTACCTGTGGATTAATGGACAGAGAATGATAAGTGAAATATCTATCCATGTAGGCCTATATTTATAGGTTCCGATTGGATCCGTGATAACTGATCAAGTATAATCAACTAAAGAATAATTTCAGCCTCTAGCATGAATGGCTTTTGTTTTGGCACGCATTCGTCAATTCACTAGTTGCAAAGTTAATCGAAACACCACTTCAGTGTATGACAAATAAAATGCAGAAGCTTTGTCAAAATGCTAACCGGGAAAATTCAGCAAGTTGAATACGGCGATTTACTGGAAACATAACACAATTAATTATTCCATCGAATATTATTCAGAAACATAGAAATTGATACCTGGAGGTATAAATATTATTCCACCAAATAATCGGCTAGATTGATTTGTATCCATATCTGAGAGAAGCCGAAAAAACCGTGATGTTCGGTAAAGCTTGTCTATTCAGGCAAGGCCTTTCGACCGGCACAGCCAGCCATCGTCAGGCGAATGAATAGGACATTCATGTCACAAATCAGAGCACAAATCACACAGTCAATGAAATGCAGCATAGATACCGGACTAACAATATGAAGTATTGAGTTAAGTGCTACTACTGATATGCTAGGAAAGTAATGAGTAAGAAAAGGAAAAAAAGGAAAAAGTTAAGAAAACCACAAGTCACTGAGGTTGTGCTTAGTGCGGTTAGATGAGGCAAACTTCTTAGACCACCAGGCCTCCTTCACAATTCTCTTTCTCCAGCTCGTGTCTCTATCAATTATCTTCATGCCACTGAAATTTATCTGGTGTGAAGAGTCGACAGCATGTTGGGCAACTTCAGAGCGCATGACGTCGACCTCTCGCACTGCTCTCATGTGTTCCTTTCTTCGTTCCTCCAAAGTACGCCCGGATTCGCCCACATAGCTCCAGCCACAATCTCCCGACCCACACGGAAGCTGGTAAACGATGCCCAGCTTGGTGGCTGGGGCAGGCCGCTTCCTCACCAAACAGGACTGCAGAGTAGTTACTGGCTTCATGCCAACGCGCACATCCACTCTCCTCAGCACGCCTCTGATCTTCTCAGACACTCCGGGTATAAAGGGAATGGAGCCAGAAAACGGTTGCTCTTCGGAAGCGGCAGGGGTTTCTTCATTGCTTGCATTCGTAGGGGGCTTCCACCACTTGCAGCACTCCATTTTCGAAAAGCCATTGGCTCTCAAGGCATCGAAGACAGCATCTTCCTCTTGAGCGACACTCTCATCGGAACAAATGGCACCGACTCTTCCAGATAGACAACGGACGAGTCCCTTGAAAACACCGAGGGGATGTGCAGACTCACGGTGTATGTATCGATTGGTGTGAGTTGGCTTCCGATGAGAGTGTCGCTCAAGAGGAAGATGCTGTCTTCGATGCCTTGAGAGCCAATGGCTTTTCGAAAATGGAGTGCTGCAAGTGGTGGAAGCCCCCTACGAATGCAAGCAATGAAGAAACCCCTGCCGCTTCCGAAGAGCAACCGTTTTCTGGCTCCATTCCCTTTATACCCGGAGTGTCTGAGAAGATCAGAGGCGTGCTGAGGAGAGTGGATGTGCGCGTTGGCATGAAGCCAGTAACTACTCTGCAGTCCTGTTTGGTGAGGAAGCGGCCTGCCCCAGCCACCAAGCTGGGCATCGTTTACCAGCTTCCGTGTGGGTCGGGAGATTGTGGCTGGAGCTATGTGGGCGAATCCGGGCGTACTTTGGAGGAACGAAGAAAGGAACACATGAGAGCAGTGCGAGAGGTCGACGTCATGCGCTCTGAAGTTGCCCAACATGCTGTCGACTCTTCACACCAGATAAATTTCAGTGGCATGAAGATAATTGATAGAGACACGAGCTGGAGAAAGAGAATTGTGAAGGAGGCCTGGTGGTCTAAGAAGTTTGCCTCATCTAACCGCACTAAGCACAACCTCAGTGACTTGTGGTTTTCTTAACTTTTTCCTTTTTTTCCTTTTCTTACTCATTACTTTCCTAGCATATCAGTAGTAGCACTTAACTCAATACTTCATATTGTTAGTCCGGTATCTATGCTGCATTTCATTGACTGTGTGATTTGTGCTCTGATTTGTGACATGAATGTCCTATTCATTCGCCTGACGATGGCTGGCTGTGCCGGTCGAAAGGCCTTGCCTGAATAGACAAGCTTTACCGAACATCACGGTTTTTTCGGCTTCTCTCAGATATGGATACATATAAATATTATGCCAGAGTCGCATAATGATGGTTGATATTGATGTTGTTGCTCAAACTCTGTTACTACGCCAATTTTATCCTCATTGGATGATACTTCAAGTGATAAACTACATATGTAGTCTGGTCTACATATGTAATCATATGAAATTGAATTCAAATTTGTTTAAATTACCAAAATCAATTGGAAATACTGATGGTATGAGTATTTCAACCTGAGTCAATTGGACATGAAATTTTATTGAAATTAGAGTTGAACTCCCAGGTTTATGTTGAAATGAAAATCATAAAACTACACATGTAGTCTGGTGGGTTGGTGAGGGTTAAACTCATACTCGTGTAATCGCTCGTGGTGTAAACTCTAATTACTCGTGTTCATTCGCTACGAAAGTGATTGGCTATCCAATTGGCCGGACTTAGTGCTGACAAAAGGTCTATCGTAGTACATTGAATATCTAAAGAGAATGACAACTATTAAGTCAATAAAAGACACCAACACCCTTGATTTCCCGACCGCACTTGCCTGACACAGGAATTGAACCGAAGTCCGCGGTGGAGACGAGATCGCACCTTCTTCACTAACCCACGCTGACGGTGCAAAATGAATGCGGGTGAAGGTAGAAGTCACCTCCAAGTAATATCGACAGCTCCTAGATCAGGCGAGTGCGGTCGGGGAATCAAGAATGCTGGTGTCTTTTATTGACTTAATCGGCGTCAATCTCTTTAAAGACTTAGTGACTTCGTACCCCAGCCTGGTTTATCGAATAGGAAAGCAGGGAGTTTCGTAGCTAATAGAAATGAGCACCACTAGGACTGTCCATTTTGTTATTTTCGTTCTGCATCGGCTCCGTAAGTAGCCCTGGTTTCGCACAGTTAACAGTGAAGTCCACCAACTGATGGTTCACTAAGAACGTGAAAATCGCACTCAGTCTTGCTGCATCTGCCACCAACTGTGAACTGTGGACTGCTGTATCTAATTGATTTCGACTTCGAAAGCGAGCTGCAATTATAAAGATAGTAGCAAAATACCAAGAAAGCATCATCATTTGGTAGTCTTGGACTGGACACTCCCAGTAGAATAGGAAAGAAGATGAGACGCTTGCAAACACAAACTACATCTGAAATCTCATCCGTAGAGTGGAAAGCAAACTTATGTGTGGGAGAAAGTCATTAAGGACGCCGATACGCCGAGAAATAGTCCCTTCTCTTTTGTTGATTGAAAGAAGAAAACTGCATTGTCAAAACAAAGAGACAATTGCTTGAAAAAAGCATCCCACTGCCGAAGAGATCCTTAGCATCATATTGGTTGGAAATACCCGCAAAACAGAGATTTTCTCAGAGATAAATGACACTCATGGAATTTCTAGCATATCTATAAATTGACATAATGTAATATAGAGATAATATAACATGACATAATATCAATGAATGAAATATTAAAATTATTGGTCCTTCCTCTTCATTTCAGGACCATTGGCCGCTGCAATTGATGCTACCGGCAAATTCGATCACTACAAAAGCGGCGTTTACAGTGCTTCCGATTGCAGTGGTGCAATCAATCATGCAATTACAGTCATCGGATATGGATCTGAAGATGGTCAGGAATTCTGGCTTGTGAAAAACAGTTGGGGAACGTGGTGGGGTGAAGAAGGATACATCAAGATAGCTCGAAACAGCAACAGCATGTGCCGCATCGCATCATATCCATATTATGTCTTCTAATCAATGGCTTGTGTTTCTGCAATAGTTCATCTGCAATAGTTCTTCATAATTGACAAAGTTACAATTCGTCATTGAAATCTAATGAAAATAAATGACCTTACACACATTTGCATTAATGTACGTTTTCATGTGTCAAACTCTCAGGGCATAAGGACTGTTCAGAATAGTCACGATGTAATTCACTCAACTAAAACCCGGGGAAAAGCTGGTATATTATTACTTAGCAAGCTTGCAGAATAATCTTTGAAATACACGTAATAAGTACACTTACTGCTTTTGGCGACCTGGGAAGTTAACCATGTTAATGATCGTAAACTTTTCAAGTCTTTATTCATTTCCTCGCTTTACATGCATAGGATAGCCTAATTAGATTTTCAGCCCAATAATTTTCCTTTACAGCTTTGTCGTGCTTGCACAAATTTATTTTAAAAAATACAAACATGACAGAGATCTTGATCAAACCTCAAGTAAACGTAATTTTAAATCCATTTTGGGTGTTAAGGCCTCTGCCAAGACTCAAAACCAAAGACTATGGATTATATAATCCATAGTTTTTGCTCAAAGCCACTGAATTTGCAGATCCTAATAATATACTCGTAGATGTATGAATTAACAAACCTCACATACTTTTTCCAGAAGCATAGGCTACATGTGCATGAATATTACAGGAAGTGTACGAATTTGTGGCAGGCCTGTACAAGGCCTTCACTGTCCTGAATGAAGACTTCTTCCCAGTTTTCGCAACAACAATTAAGCATTGTTGGTCATAGACATGAGTAAAGCTGCGATCTTCGAATAGCTGGTACATTATCAACTACAGGGTGCCCAGCAGAAAACCAAGAGACTTCATGAGGCATAATTAATAATCAATAAAAACAAATACTTACATTTGGAAAATGATCACAAGCGTGTCACGCCTGCTGATGATTCCTAACATTGAATGAAATAGCATCTATTTAGGTCTGGTCCCATCATTCAACTGAGGATGCAGCTCAATATTAAATAACTATATCTACATTATGTTTGCAAAATGCAGCATTCATTATTTATTGCCCGCGCACAAACTTAGGCGATTTGCTCATGATTTGTGTAAAGTGAATGCGCGTTAAAACTTCACTAATTTGCTAACTGCAAATCTTCAAAGTTTATAAGTCTTGAAAAGTTTTGTTAGGTCGATAACAACGCGCATTCAAAGTGGTTGAGAACTCTTTAATGGTGAGATTTTAGATTTAAGGTTCAAACTGGCGAGAATAGTGAGCGATTAAATCTCTTCTGCGGTCAATTTATCATCTGTTCAATTAGTCGTTTTTTGACCAATCATTATAGGACTGCATTGTGATGGTGACGATGCGAGAGAAATTGATGGTGAATGTGGCTTCAAATACAGGAGAAAACTTCTATTGAGATCCATTGTATATTTTTATTTTGTTACCGAACGGAAACGAACTGAGCAAACTGATATCTTTCAATGAACGGAGCGACTTAGCGCAAAATTTAAATGAAAGGCGAAGTGAGTGAACGATCAAAATATTTAAATTAACAGGAACTGATTCGACAAACAAAGACAATCCGCGGATTGTCTTTGTTTGTCGGGGAACGAATTGAAATAGTGGCCTCTCTCGAATGAACTGCTACCATATGATTGCACAGTAATTAAATTTCAATATCGAATATTTCTACATTGGCCGTCCCATGTGGAAAACGTCTAAGCACTATGTGGCATTCCAATCGGATTGTCATTCCCAGCACTAAGTCAGACTTTTATCATTCGTGTCACTGATAAGTTTTCATGTCTACACAGCCATCGTCTACATGTACGTGTACATGCCTCTCATAAGAGAGCACTTTAAGAACATTTTGATTGACAGTGAATGCGGTTAATGTACTTCCTGTCCATTGTTCCACATCCGGCTATTTTGATGACAACAGCAACGAGCTACAAAATTAAGTCATTTCAGAAACGAGTTTGTCGCGTGAAGCCGTGAACAGTAATTTCAGTCTTGACAATGGGTAAGTCTGTCTAACATTTATCACAGTGACTGTATAATTGCATACATATTTATTCGACATTCATTCTGCAGTATGGGAGAAAGAACTTCATATTCTTATAGCCTACTTCATAGAGTAGGCATGTTAGGTAGAGTACCAAATGAGCATTCATTAACTCTCCGATGTGTGTACAGTTTCGATTTCATTAAATGAACATGAGTCGAGACCCAGTACCATCTGTGAGATATGCAATTTTCTAGACTTTTGGAGAAATCACCACGAATCTGACTTATCATGGTAACAATACAGAATAAAGAATAGCATTCCACAAATCATCCATGTCATGTCAATTTGGAGAGGCAATATAGTTTGTTAAATAAGCAATTCGATGGGTTACCGTTACTAAAACCTCAGCTTTATCATAATAAAATTGTTTTCTTAAACGTGATCATACCACAAACTGCCACTGAAAAAGCAAAACATCATAATCAAGGAAGCTTATCATAATTAACTTTATAAGATGTTAATGGGTCCACATCACTATTCATATTCAAGAAATGAATCATAAAATCATGCCGCTGAAAATTGAATTATAGACGTGACATCTCAGCTAAGAAGGCACAAGCACAATAAGACCTCGACTTTTTATGAAGACTTGCATTATAATGCAGTTCATGGAATTTCCTTGGTCATCAGCTTAATTTCCACTTATTTACTATGCTTGTTTGCGAATATTATTAATTCCTTTTGATACCCAACTTGTTTCAAACTACTTATAAAGGGGCTTCATGTCGGTAGTACATTACATAAATTTGCAAAAGTTTAGCTTTTTATCTCCGGAAAAACTGAATCTTTTCATATAAACATTTTCACTGTATACAGATAGTTGTTTGAGTTGACACTCTACCGATATACTAACTCTATGGCCTTCTTGTCCTTATACTAAACATGCTGAATTGAGCAGTTTAAACGTTTACTCAACAACTGTCGACAAGGTTGGACCTTGGGTTTTGGGTCAAACTTGGGTTATGGCTTCACCTTGGGTAAGTGATGCAAAACTTGGGTTTTCTATACAAAACTTGGGTCTGCTGCACTATTAATGCTTTATATAGGACCTGCACAAATAAAATTATAAAATTGATATTTTGATTTGATTGATCTTAGGAGAGCTACATGATAAGACCATAAAGTTCTGATTTTTTAATAAAAATCCCACTCAATTCACGGAATATTTCTAAAATGAAATACTTGCAATGATTGGATGTTACATTTTGGGTTTGACAATGTCGCGCATTGAAAGTTCGTACACATTGCATTTGCTGCAAACTTACATGAGCTTTGCTGCATGTATGCATATTGAATTTTATACATTTCATATCTTCGCAGCTATCTTCACACCCTTAAACTTCCTAGGATAGCCGATATTTATCCAAAAATGAAATCATTCCAATTTCGTATTCCAAATATGTTTAAGCATGCACTCACTACCCAGCTGCCATTTATTAAGTCTCTATCTATTTCTGAATGATGAAAGGAAAGCAATAGCTCTGTTGTGAGCAATGTGGAATTCAATAATAATTTTATGCAAATCAAAAATCTTCAATTAGTAAGTATATCAGTGTAGGTTGAAATAATGGAAAGCTTTATAGCGTAATACATGTACATAGGCTACTAATTATGTAATTAGCCTATGTGAAACGATTTTTATTGCAATAAAAAATCGTTTCACACTATTGCCACACTATTCATGGGTCCAACAGGAATTTTGTCTCTGGTTTATTCCATCGTGACGAACGGGACTGACCGTGACATCACAAAATCGACCTTCTGTTTGCTCTATATTTTCTCTAAATTGAGTTATGTTACACCTTTAAAATGTACATGATTATTTATTTGCTGGTATAATGTAGATACCCTATGAGATTGCAAGGATTAGAATAATTGGATCATATAGAAATTTTGATGCAAATTGAAAAAGCTGCGTGACGAACGGGATAATCAAAACAACTATATTCCAATTTTGATTTTTGCATCGCAAAATTCACGAAAGCATGAAGGAAAGTAGTCGGAGTTTCAGTATAGCTTCCTTCATCAATGAGCGAAGCTCAGAAGCATTTATGTCTCATCGTCCTCTTTCGAAGACTCTGAACGCGAGGCATGTAGGCTTAATTCAGCCAGCTAAGTCAACCAAAATCTTCTGACTGTAAAATCAAATTAAGCAATCATAGTTTCAGCTACTATGTTAGCATGATGATGAATTCTTGCACAATGCAATACATATAATTGTAAAGTAATTAACTGTACTTTTACAAGCTGGCTACTACGCTAGTTGAATGCCGTAGTTTGAACTTACTTTTTCCAGTTTTAGCCCACTCCACATATAAAGATCGCATGATTCTTTATCCATCAATGATTCGACATCGATTAAAGAGCAGTGTTCACATCGAGAGTACATGCAGTCTATTTTCAGTGGTGCATGGAAAGTCTTCCAAAAAGGTCTCAACATTTTTTCTGCATCTAAGTATTTGAATCATGTCATGTTTTCATGGTAAGGACAGCAACACACAGTGAGATCCTTCTCGGAGACAGTTTCAATAAACGGCGGTCTAAGGTCGCAGAACTTAGATAATATTTTCGAAACATCTGGGCATTTCTGCTTGAACAAACGCTAGGCATCATGCAAATTGTACAACAGCAGCCTCCTTTGAATCCTTTGCTTCGTACCGTCAGGTTTTCTTACTTTCTTGAACTTTCTTGTATCAGCGTAAATTCTTGATGTGAGATCATCACAGTAGAATTTCTCCACTCCTTGGTCTCCTCCGACAGGGCATGTCCATGGGATGTCCGTGTTGATTCTTCACTAGTAGCTGTTCTTCTTCAGCTAAGCGCCTCACAACTTTTCACCGACGTGTGAACTTCCTGGTATCATAATTAAAGTACGAGAGACAACCTTCCCTTCACTCTGAGGAGTCGCGAATCCGAAATTCGTGACCATCTCGTCTCTCTTCTTTTGTCGTTGAATTTGTTTTCTTATTCTTTCATATTCACGTTGCTTTATCTGGTCATTTCTCGATGTGCTCCTTTCTTTCTGTGCCGCTCTTCTAATCTTCATCCGAATTGCTGCTTTCTTGTTTTCTTCTGCCTTCATTGTGACAGACATTCTGGCTCTCTGAAGGCGCTTCCGTTCTTCAGTTGTTAAAGGCGTATTATGATGGGCGACAAGGGAATGAAAACAACACCGTGTCACACACATTTTACTCAGTCTTGGTCTTGACAGTCCTCTGTCTATGTCGACGGCATGCTGGCTTCACCATCTCATATGCAATTCGACGGATCATGTAAGATATCTACGAGTGTCGCCTACACCTCGAACAACGCGCGCACCAGCTCTATCAAGGACATATCAGCTGGCTCAAGTCACAAATAAAGTGCATTATCATTGGCAACCTCCTACGAGTCAGCTTAAGTAACGAATACCTTGATTGTGACGATCGGGACAATTTTCACCTATCTCTGCCAGATAATTGAAATGGAAATGTCCCGTTGGTCACGCTCTGCGACATAGCTGTATACATTATATTCGGTTGAAATCAAGGTGACGTCTAGTAAGATTGATAGACATAATATGACTGGTAGTCAACGATCAAACTATTGCTTACATAGATGACAGAAATAATCGGACGTTTTGTGACGAACGGACATTTCTATATATACGTTATTCAACTGTCTGTATATTAGGAATAATTGATTTTTTCATTCTTTTTGCTTCGGATTATAGTAAAGTATGATCAGCTCTTGCTAAAAATGTCGCCTAGCCTCAAGTGTTTGTGTTTTTCACTGCAAATTACAAAACTCAATAATGTGGAAAAAAGGCTAAAAACAGAAAAAAATTAAATTTTGATTGGTGCAATTTCTTGATAAGTATTTCATCAAATCTTGATATCAATGTGGAAATATAATCTAGGGATCATATACTTCTGAAAATCATCTTTAGTTGAAAAGTCCGTTTACTTTTATTTTTGAACATCCATATGTCACGATCCCTGTCAGCACAAGATAGGGGCCTACAAAGAATGCATATAAATGTAATACAAATGTCAGCTCGTTTACTTGATTCTACTCATTTATTGAAACTTGAGTTTTGGGTTTTGACCCAAGTTTTTGCCCAACCTTGCTTTCAAGCTACTTTAACTATGCAAATTGAGAGCTGAAAAATCATGTTTGACGTTTATTTCACTGGCCTTTAGCTATTGGGCTACACGACTTACACGAGTCATGCTGTGAAGTGTGTGTAGGAGACAGTTCTTCCCGGCGGTGCTTGCTTGTTTGCTTATTAAATTCTCAGAATTGCTGTTGACGACATTGTTCCTAGTTCATTTCCAATGCAATAGCCCAAGTGGCAATAATGAAGCTTTCCTTAAATTTTGAACTCTTTATCAGATAATGATTGTGACATAAAAGTGTCACTGGTGACCGCAAATATACCATGCCATAAATCGTATCTTTTTTGCCCAACGAGGAAGAAGTTGCTTGGAAAGAGGAATGAAAGAAGCTTTTGGAGAAAGCGCTTGCTTATTTTCGCTTCGATAAGGTTTTGACGGGTTGTTGAATTGACAAAGACTTTTGAATCACACATGTTATCAAAGAAGGCTATCCGCATTCAAAGCATATGAATTGATTATAATACTGCCTGATTTTCATTTTTACATGCGCACTATGAACCTTAGCTCGGTAACAATTGCAAATTCATATAGCCTACACTATGCAAACATGCAGCTTTGCCAATGTTTTGTTAGCGTTATAAGTTTAAAAGTCTATATTGATTGACAAATAATTATGCATATTTCAAGATTAATGTAAGAAACGGTAGATGCCTACAGCCATATTGGACAAAAATAGTTGTTGAAGACACACAGTACTTGAAGAATTCACAGTATTTGTAGTGCTTCACTGTAATTTCAACTTCTTGAATTTTGATTCCTTTGATGATAGATTCTTAAGACTTAAGCGCCTTGTTTACAACTTCTTGTGTGCTCTGATTTGTAGAGCTGCATTCCCAAGCATTGACAAATAGAGAATCACATTAATTAACAGATTAGCAATAATCTTAATGTCTAAAGATACTAAGTGTCTTACAGTCTCAGTTTGAAAGGAATCATCATATAGTGAAACCAATGACTAGAGAAATTAGAAGCAAAATGAGCTACATTTCGAAAATTTCAAGATTTATTGTCACGGAATTTTCGATTAATCGAGCCCTGAGTCGCACGATTCGGAATCTTGTGAAAATCGAATCTCGCCCGTAAATGTTTTCTGATCTGAAGGGTGGGGTGATACCACGATGAGACGAGATCTCTATATTTAAATTAAACACGACACGGCAAAAAATTTGAAAAATCCAGTAAACGTAAGATACTAAAGTGAAACAACTACTCAATTATAACTTATTATCAATTTAGTTTGCAATTAAAAACTAAAATGAGAGCTCGATATGAAACATGACGAGAAGCTAGCCAAAAATTACAAATTGAGAAAAAATATAATACAGAAAATGTCTTCAATAACTTGCCAGTCACCGGTAGCCTGTAAATGATCACTGAAAGGATATGCCTCTTGTACACGCATGAAACTTTGATGCTCAAAAATTCAACCAAAATTGTGCCACTGCCTGAGGTGAGTATTGCGGGATAAATATCTCTTCTAGCATTGACCCTCGTCCCCCAGCTTATTCCTGAAACTAGAGGTCAAAATTCAAAACAAAATGCAATAAATGAAAGCTCTTGTGATGACGAGTCAGAATATCATAATTGTTTTGATATTCAAGGTCACTGTGGAGGTCAAATGTAAAGTCAAAAAGATGATTTTTTGCTATGGCTATTATTTATTGCCCTATCTCAGAAACCATTTCAAATTTCAAATTTTGAATTCAAAACGTCGAAGTCTGAATAAAATCTTCAGGAGAATTATTATTTTCTGTTGAAATGGACACGAGGATACTTTCTTTTATAAACTGAATAGTTTTAATATAAACTCATTTCGGCAAAAAGTACACAAACAATGAAGGTAGACAATCGGCAGCTGCTATGAGAAAACCTTCGTTCACCTTACATGGTGTTTGTGTACTTCAGCGGAAATGAGAAAAAATGTTGAAGAAGTTTGAAAAAGAACTATTGAATTTATATCAACATTACTTACATATTCGCACTCCTCACATCGCAAGGATTCTGAAGATACCAAACATAAACATTTTTGATGTAAAACAAAATGAGAACATAGCATTTTCAATCAAAAAGGTCATGATTTTGTGATAACTTCGCGATTTGAGCATTTTTTATAAGTTCACCGATTTTGATGACCAGTATGTCAAAAGAGAGTTCAGAAAATGCTCATTCTCCCCATGCCCGATTCATTATCATACTCACATGTCTTCTTATTGAAAAATTGCGATTTGTAAATTGAGTGATTTTTGTTTTTTGAACACTGCTCAGCAAATACGATAGCGGATACAAGTCTATCATATCTCCTATTGAAGCTGAGAATGCAAGCTCTCGAATGATGCATGGCAAGTTGTTGTGCGACACGATCGGAAAGCACGGGAATCGATTGAATTTCAGCGAAATTTAGGTGGTCTGTTTTTTATATTCAGCTCTGTAATTATATATGTTTTAAAATGTATATTGACAATTCAATAGCACAATTGTGTATGTGTCAAACAGATCAAAATTATTCGTATTTCAAATGCAATATATACTCAATAAAAACTCTATAAATGTATATAAAAGAATTAGAAACTACAGCCAGAAACATGTGGCAGTGCCCAGAATCACTTATCAATCTCTTCATTATTCCGATTGTGAAAGTCATTTGTTACCACGATTTCTCAATGTTTTCCACTGTGAATGCATGCAGATGAGTTAATCAAATAACAAGTTCTTGTCGTAATGGCAATATTTAGGTGTTTTTACAAAATATCCGGAATTTAGGTAAAAAATTCATTTTAGATGATTCACCTAAATTGTCGCTGTCTAGTGATGAGTAACAAGTATTTCTCTCAAAACATTCTATTACTTTGAATTCTATCATATGTATCTTTCAAACTGCATTTCAGACTCCTTCCATCGACGAACAATGAACCGAATGGTCATTCTTGCCATGCTGAGTAGCATTGGCATCGCTTATATCATGGACCGTCCGTCACCGCGAACCATGCACCAATGCCGACTGTTCCTCCCGAATCACGACTACACTCAGCCGACTCCTACCTTTCCGTCAAATTGTGATCAGAGCTGCAGACGGGAGGAGGCATCAGAGAAAAGATGTGATGCAAGTTGTCTTGACGGAGTGAAGACTTGCTTTCAGACTTGCCGCCGAGGAGATGATAATTTATGCGTCTTAAGATGCGAAATGTCTCATTCCAGATGTCGGAGAGGTTGCAATGTGCCGCTCGGTCGAAATCGAATTTGTTGCCAATGGAAATGTGGCAAGCTGAGGAAGGCTGAGCATGACAACTGCTCGTCGCAATGCAAGAGCAATAATTGTTTCACGACTTGTAGAAATGCCAGGAATAAGGAGAAGTGTTCTAAAGAATGCCTACGTTCGAATATGAAGAAATATCTTAATTGTTACCGAGGATGCCGAAACCCTGATCCAAACTGCGTGCGATATTGCAAGAATTACGAATACTTAATGTGAAACTCTGTCGCAAGCATTAATTGCTCACCACCGCAGTGTGCATCATGTAGAATTGCTAATTGTGCTTTTTTGAAATATTGGTTCACATATCTTTTGATCCAACATCGATAAGTGATTGTTGCAATGTCAAACTTGATGTAAGCGACGCTGAACTTGATTCACATCGATCTTTGATGGTTGGTTATATAAATTTTCATTTGAATAAAACGCGAAATGTTCAATACTCCATGGTAGAGTTTTGGCTTCTATGTATTCGTATGAAAGTAATTAATTTGGTTTAAAGTGTGTTGTTAAAGTCAACTAAGAGTTGCTTATATGAAATTGTAATAAAATGATTCCATGTGGTAAGGAACTTTGATTTCTTGAAGTTGTTTGGTCACATCATACATAACCAGTTGTCATAAAAACTAGCCATATCTTTTCCGAAAATGTTCAATTGATTGCAAGCATTTGAAGAAGGGTTTTCTATGAAGGAGGGACGAATTTTAAACACAGGCCTATCCCACCTCATCCATGGGAATCCCATGGGACCACGGACTTCAAGCAATTATTTTCTACTGCTTACAGCGCCAATCTGTAAAAGATTGCACGTATGCAAATATTATAGGTTAGAAGTGTAAAGACTATCACGTAACTAATAATCAATCCGCTTATTTGGCAACTTGAGGCAGTCTACTAGGGAGTTTACTTAAGCGATCGTACCTAGACACGGATAAATGAGGATATTATCTGATTATGCAGATCTCTCTCTCTCTCTCACTCTCGCGGCGAGTGTCTGTATGGCTACATTTACGCCATCAACTGTAATAGACAAGCTGGAAGTGTCATCAAATAATGTCTCACTTAAAAAGTGATATTTCATCAGCGGAAGTTGCATGTTACCTTGTTGGAGAATGACGTTGGCAAGATCAATCAGCTATTTCATCACTTTGACCAGGGTGAAGGTTCACAGGTCACTCAAGTGTCCAGTCTACTCAAGCTGTCAACCTATGACGTTTACTCTTGTATTTCCAACCAGTGGATATTTTGACATAAGCTTTACTGAGTGGCTTTTCCTGGGAGAGCTCCTGCAGCCCCCAAACGCTTTTTACTATAGAGTCCCAAAGTCATAATAGCCGCGACTATAATCTTTTGACTCTTAATCTCTACGTATATCTGATCACCATAGAGATAAATAAATTGCCTCTTCTGCATGTTTGGATCTATAGATGACCTTGTTCAATACTGATGGTCAAGGCTAGAACTAGTTCCGAAGGGAAGAGGATTAATTTTTCATTGAGCGCAATGCAAATTCAAGCCTGAATTCTGACGAAACGGAAGACTGACACCACATTAAACTGACACAGTTAGTAATTTTAGAACGTGAAGAGTGGAACGGTGTGAATAATATTTCCATTTGATGAATACTTGTTACCTGAGACAGAAGCGACCCGGGCAGTGATTTTCCTGCAGTAGCTATAAACAACTATGTTGACCGTTTGAGCGTCACTTGTTCCCCCAGTCTCTGCCAGTCAACAACGCACATTCGTGTCTCACCTGGGAATAGACAAA
>CAJQUW010002130.1:0-140456 GCA_907163375.1 Prostheceraeus crozeri | reverse complement strand
TATATACCATTACTATTTACGCTTCAGAAGTCATGAAAAATAACAAAATGTCTAATAATTACTGTTGTCCATAAAACTTAAGGTCTCCATCATAATACGTGACTAGCAAACTTAGCTATTCGATATTTGGTTTCGTGGTAAAAATGAAATGAAATCGGGTAGTGACTTTATAAACACCTTGTATTTCGGAAAAATTCCATCGGGAAGGTTACTTGCGTGGCCTTGACTTATTCAAATTTTTCTATTCTTGGAACATTTATTAAAAATCATATATATCTTTGACGGCCTACATGACCGATCTCGCAGCGAAGTTGAGGAAAATTCTTCCTGAACTGCTTAATTGATACCCAACCATAGATGTTCCAAGCGGAATTCATAACTTTTTCGATGCGAGAAAATTTCTGTATGCCCTCAAAAAAAGCAAAAATTCAAGAAAAGTTTTGAAAAAATCGAATTTCCAAACATTTATTGAAAAATAAGAAGGTAATTTTGCGCTCCTTTCTTCAGCAAGCGACTACAAATACATCCAAATGATTGTAAAAAATTATTGATTTTTAAAGCTCAAACTATATGAACAATAGTCAACAATATTTGACATCTTTGACTCAGTCCTGACAATTTCTCGCAGCAGGTACGCCAATTCTGATAGGTCGAGTGTTTTGCGCTTCACATTATCTATCTGAAGCTGTATTAAGAAGTAATTTTTCCCACCCAGAGAAATGATTTTTTTGAATTTGAAAATGTGGTAAAATTATATCGTTTTTTGTGCTGCTACTATCAAATTTATAAGTAGCATGTACTTTGTAGGAAGCAGATTTCACCTCAATGAAAGGATATACTCGATGACTAGAGGAAATAGGTTCATTCATGATTGTGAATCATATGTTTAAAGCAAAGCATTTGAACTTAGTTAACTCTAGTACCTATTTCAAATCTAGGGAAATCTTTTTCAGAATTACCATGGCCTGTAAAATCCTCTGGAATTCACTAATGTTGGTTCTTCAATTTTCTTCACCATGTCCTCCCTTAGATATCTGTGAATATCGGGAGACTTGGAGCACTGGAAATATTATCCTGCTCTGGCTAGCGTACTGACTTCCGCCCAATTTCCACTAATCGAAATTATTTGTCCAGGATATTGATCGCTTAAGTAATCGACAGAGACCCAATCATTTGTCGAGTAATTTTCTTCTTTACTGAAATGAGAAGTAAGCAGATAAAGATCGGTTTTATGTCTAACTTGGTTTACAATAAGCTTGCTGCTCTTTTATCATAGAAAGGTCGAGATTAAAATGATCGCCTTCATTTTATACATCATCGCACAATCTGCCGTCGACTAATTTTTCTAGCATTCAAGATGGACAGGTGCAATAGTGTGAGGGGAGAACAAGGTGGATTATAAACCGATCAAAAAACGATCATTAGAAGCTCATATGATAATAGATAAACATTTACGCAATTTCTACTTATATATCGGTAAGTAATGACCCACCACGCATGGTTTCTGGTAAAGTGTTTATTAAGTCGTTCCACACAATTACAGCTTGTACGCTTTAAATATACGCTTATATAGCTTGATAAAATTGTATCCCAGTTAAAATGATAGTACAGCCAGCTTCAGGGGAGGAAAGGTTTACAAGTTCGTATGGATTTCGAAATTTTTAAAAAGTCTATGGCATATTTGGCAACACAAGTAAGGATCATGCAAAGGCGGTTCCCACCGCAGCCGCCAGCAGCCATGATAGCTCAATTTCCATATCAGGTCAACCAGCCATGCACTTTTCAAAATTTTAATTAAAAGATAAGCTAGCGCACAAGTAATTCATTCAATCCCACAATACCGCATGCAATGGGTTCACAGCAAAATACAACATACTGGTGTACTTGTACGGAAATGTACTTGTACTTGTACATTGGACCTCCCCAATCAAAAATTCGTTCCGCCGCCCTTATTTAGAACAGCATGCAAAAGTGGCAAAATTCAGACTTTCATATGCCCACTACAAATACAAAGACTTGAGGATTTAATTTAAGAGATGCGTTCCAACTGAACTTCACAATAGCAATGTAACAGGGGGTTGCTGCTCTCCTCACTGTAAACTGTGCAATGCCAAAGCTACTTACGAAAGCGATGTACAAAATGAGAATAACAAAATGTGCGAAAGCGCTATTGTTCGTGCTCATGCGTTACGAAAGCGATTGGCTTTCCCATTGGATGATGAAGATAAGCCAATAGGAAAGACAATCGCATTCGTCCTGTATGAGCACGAACAATAGCGCTTTCGCACATTTTGTTGTTCTCGTTTTGTACATTGCTTTCGTAGTCAAAATCAGCCAGCTTTCGTACTCTACAGTCTACAGTGGTACTCAGACTTGAGAATGAGCCTGTTCTTTCAGCTGTGACCCAACTCCGACCCGACATAGGCCCGCTTCATCGGGAAAATTCAGGCTCTGTCATTGAGGCCCACTCGGAGAGTGAATAGGAAAATAGTCGAACTTTTACTCATCAATTAAATTTCACTTAACAGACACTTATGAAAACAATCTCGCGATTGCGCGATTGATTCGATCGCGCGATTAATCGGGCGTTATTAATTGACTACAAGGTTGGGCAAAAACTTGTATTGGTAGGCCTATACTCAATACAAGTTTTGGGCCAAAACTTGAGGTCAAAGCCCAAGCTTAAATAAATGAATGAAGTCAGGTAAACGAAGTGCATTCTTTGTATTTTGTGCTGACATAAATATTCTTCTATAGGCCAAAATTCCTATTGGGCCAATGATAAGTGTGGTATTAGTGGGAAACGATTTATTATTGCAATAATTGTAATTAGTAGCCTAAGAGCATGTATTACGTCATAAAGTTTTCTTTTAATTTGACCTACACTGATACACTGACTAATTGAATATCTTTGATTTAATAATGATTGAGTTACACATTGCTCATAGCAAAGCAATTGTTTTCATTTTATCATTCAGAAATATAAACAAACTTGATAAACATTATAGCTGCGCAGTAGGTGCATTGTTAGACATATTTAGAATGCGAAATCGGAATGAATTTATTTTTGGATAAATGTCGCAGAAAGTTAAGGGTGAGAAGATAACTGCGAAGATGTAAAGTATATGGAATATATAAAAATTCAATATGCACAAATGCAACAAAATACATGTAACCTTACAGTAGATACAATATGTATGAACTTTCAATGCGCGGCATTGTCAAGCCCAGAATGAAAAAGCTAATAATCACAAGCATTTCATTTTTGAAATATTCTGTGAATCCAGCGGAAATTTGATAATATATTAGCTTTTATCCTGTAGCTCTCATAAGATTCAAATGAAGATATTAATTTTGAAACTTGATCTGTATATATTCAGCATTGATAGAAAACCCAAGTTTTGTATCACTTTCCCAATGTCCAACCTTGATAACTGCGCCCGAACTGCCAGGATCGCACGTTCGAATCTTGCTAGCAGCACGCATTTTGCAAGGCAATTTGATCTGTCGCTTGTCTAGCAATTTCATTTTTGTTGTTATTAAAACATTTCCATGCTTTAATTTGACAGCTCTTCATAATGGTTGCATGGAATTCTCAAGCTTCGAATATCTTGTCCATGTACGCTTTGTACAGCAATTTCAGTTCAAAAATCCAGAAACTCATCATTCGAAATATTTGAAAAATTCCCTCCTGGAGACAATCAAAATTCAAATAAGATGACTGAAGGTGAATTTATAATGAGTTCAAGTAATCATGAAAATTAATCCTCCAATGCTCTTGAAACAAGCGCTCATTTTGAAATGAAAAATTTCTTCAATTTGGCAATCAAAATGAATGTTTGCATAAATCACAGTGTTGACAAGTTTGTTGAAAACAATTATTGTCTCGACAACAACAAAATTATCGAGCGATCTTTCTTGACAATTTCATGATTTTCATTCTGTATTGCCCTTTTACCATTCGAGGACAATTTCAACAAAGATGTCAGCTGAACTTTAAAGGATAGAAAATTATGTAACGTTCAATTCTTCCATACTGCCTTAAGATAAATATTATATCAGGGATTAATCAATTAATATTTGTGTGAGCAAACATCAATGCTGATTTCCGGCGGACTTTTGAGGAACTGTATCGTGATCATGTTCATGTTACGTCGTATTTACAGAGAAGGAATGGCTGTTTGATGATCCAAATAGTAATTATAATACGCGGATTATTGAAAATTATAATTAGATCCGTAATTACATCATCTTCAACCTTCGGAAATCAGATTAGAAGTGTGATGTTTCATTCTGCATTTTGGGGGTATAATAAAGTCATGTAAATTCCCAGTTTGCAACTATATGAGACATTGTACGATCCATTTATCAATGAGCACTTCTAAACCAGAATTCGTGGGCTGCATTTGTGCAGTTTTCAGAAATACAGATTCAGTGATGGAATACTTGTCATCATAATCATCTAATACAGATGGACCCTGACTTTATCATCTTCAATAAAGAATTTTTGAGTCTTTAGTTTTCACAAATGATAATACTGTGACCAACCAACCAACCTCAGCAGCAGGAGTTATCAAAAATTAATTGCAATGCAATTAATTGCAATTAATTGGTACCAATTAATTGATTGCTGCAGGAAGATAATTGCAATTAATTGATTGGTAGTGGCCGCTATTTGTAATTAATTGATTGCACCAAGAGGCAATTAAAAGTAATGGATTGATCAGTCCTGTTAATTGCAAAATTGATTTTTGATTATACTGTTTTCGACTGACGATATGGCGGTTGTTCTGCTTGTATTGCAGTGTTCAGACTAGTCACTCTGATAATGAACAAGTCCCTATTTCTTGATGGCTTAATTTTGGCGTGGCGCTTCGCGAATTCCATACAGATGCTGGTTGGGGTTGTCGCATTGTTCATAGTGAGTCAGCCGGGGAGGGATAAACTTCGTTGCACTTCGAACCATAGTACTCTTATTGGAGTGTAGGTGGCTTTAATCTAAGCTATATACGCAAGCTTATACGAGGATACTCACAGCTGACGGTGGTCAAGGGGGTAGTTTGGAGATTATCTGATTGTTGTAATTGCATTAATTGATGGCTGCATGAAAATAATTGCCAATTTAGTGAGTATGGCGATGATTAATTGCAATTAATTGATTGGTACCGACTAATAATTACAATTAATTGATTGCTCAGTCCCAATTAATTGCAATTAATTTTTAACAACCCCTGCTCAGCAGCTATTAAAATCTAAGTAACGCTCGCAACAGATGAAAAGCAACGTTCACGACGCAATTTGTCACGGACAATTTTTACAATGATACAGCAATAGACACTTTCGATTTGCTTACCCATTAATAGAGTAATTGAGTTGATTTCATTAATTAGGCAGACAATGAAGCACCATATTGCAGAAATAATAAAATGATAAAATAACGAAAAATTATTGAAGATCAATAATAAAATTGAAGACGTGACTGCTGAAATAGCAATCTGTATGAATTAGTTCTATCAAAATCAATTATTCGATATTTTAACTATTTTTAAAGAAGCGATGCAGAGAATTCTGGGCGTGGGTATCCGTCATCAGGAGTAGAAAACAATAGAGGTTATGAACTACGTTTGACTTCCAATTTCGTTTTTTTAAATATAGATCCATTCAACTATATCACTACAAGATGTAATTAAATGTACAAGCAATTGCATCATAAAATGATTTCATTGATCGCGCATGTCGCAACACAGCGTAGATCTAGAGAATGCACATCATCCATTTCTGTTCTCTTCATGTTTCAAGGTGTGAAGAAAATAAATGCAATGTGTCACATATAAATGTCTCCTTAAGGTTTTAATGGTAGATAGAAATTTGTCTGTTTCTGTATCTATCAGTTCATAGTTCGGCCTTGCTAGCATACCCGGTAATTTTTTGCGCATGAGTCTTGTCATGGATAATATTATCAGCAAGAACTGCTGGTGTGACTAGTATGCTATCTGAGATCAGAGCAGTGTTCTAGTGCTCTGAGTGGTCTTCACTTCGTTGAAAGTTACTCTGTTGACGCTATTGAAGAAAATTTGACACTTCTTCCATTCAAAATGAATTCAGATGGATAGATTTTTTATTGCTATTTCGGTCTTAGTTGAGCAGTTGTCAGTCTTAATTAATAGGTTAGAGACGCCGGCCGGTTTTGACTGCATCAGCTGCCGGCCCGGCCTCGGTCACCAAAATCCGGCCGTTTTCAACCCTGTTATCCCGAGTTCTATGTCACTATTCATAGGCCGAAAGGACACAGAATACTCCAGAAGGCATGAGCCACAAGCCATCGATCCCAAGTCACGTCACGATCCCCGATAAGCCATAAGCAGCAGGCCACACGCAATAATTC
This sequence comes from Prostheceraeus crozeri, assembly GCA_907163375.1. Classification (NCBI taxonomy): domain Eukaryota; kingdom Metazoa; phylum Platyhelminthes; order Polycladida; family Euryleptidae; genus Prostheceraeus; species Prostheceraeus crozeri. The sequence goes on along the minus strand of CAJQUW010002130.1, from coordinate 134,071 downwards.
ATTTTGACAAAATTTTTCAAAAGACCGATAATACAAGGAGGCAGAAGAAGAAAATATATGATACTTTTTCAATTTTTGTAAGAGCATAAATAATGACGCGTTGTATCACAACGTCGGTTCTATTGAGGATCATCGTGGATTCTAAACCGAGTTATGGCTTACTCCGTATGCCTCCTCTCATTGAAATTTAAGAGTTGGGGAACTCTATTGTTAGCAGCTTATCATGTGTGCATAGAGCTGTAGACATCCCTAGTCTCAGCTATCATGGACTTCTAAGTTACTATGGCAGCTGAGCAAGTTATAGATATCTGCGGTAGACATCTATGTAGCTCTTCATGACTACATGAACTTTGCATTACATGCTTTATTTAAGCTTTAGGATTATCCCTACATCTTTGAATTCATTCAGTGAAACTCAAATAAACAGCTGTAATTAACAAAAATAGCAAATTAATTGCTTTTGGAAATTTACCTTTCCTGTACGACTTCATGTTCTAAGTGACCATTTTCGGATCACCAGTGGCTGTTGAAATAATGATTTGATGCGTAGATTTAGAACGCGACAAAATTGGAAAAGTAATGAAGCAAAATCTCTAATAACAATCTTATCTGAGTGTGGAAGAGAAACAGTCAAAAGGTTAATAATCGTCAAATGTCCTATTTTATTTCTATTTTTATTTTTCATTGATAATTTAGACTCATGTGTATCCAACAGTTTGATATCTCAGTATGTTGATGATGTAAAGCCTTTGTTCGCGCGTAAAAATCAATCTTCTACAACTCTCCTAAAAAATGCGGGTCTCCAGTCAGACTTAAATGATATCCATGGTTGGTGTGTGAGAAATGGTGCTCCTGTGAATTTGAGTAGATGTAATATAATGTACTTTGGTCGCAATAGCCCTAAAAATGAGTATTTCATTAATGAGACTATTATTCCTCAAGTGAATACAACTAAAGGTCTTTGTGTAAAGGTTTGTACAACTTTGGATTTTAAAGATCAAATTTTTTCACTGGTTTCAAAGGCAAATCGTGTGTTGGGTATGATACAGAAATCTTTTTACTGTCGTGATCCTTTACTCCTTATCATGTTGTATAAAGCTCATGTGAGAGCTATACTTGAGTTTGGTAGCATCATATAGTGTCCATATCGTCGATACGTCAATGATCATGTTGAAAAAGTTCAGAAGCGTTTTTGTAGATTATTTTCTAATTTGAATGGTTTGAACCACGGATGCGGAGTCGAAATCGGAGTCCCGGAGTCCTATCATTTTTACTGGAGTCGGAGTCGGACTCCGCATCCCTGGTTTGAACTACAGATCGAAGTTGCACAATTTAAGAATTGAAAATATGCCACAATAAGTTACGGAGAAATGTTTTTCCAAAAAGTCACGACGTTTCGGAAGACACTGCTTCCCTTTTCAAGTGAAATAAAATGGTAAGAGATCATTGTACACAAAATCAGCGACGAACACTATTTACAACGCGCTTGGCTGTCAGCAAATCAGGCTGGAAACCCATATTTTGGATTATGACATCTGACTGTACCTGCTGACCTTGATAAAAGAGTGTTTCAAGTTGGCGGCTAACCGATAAATCGTTACACCGAGACATTGATATCATGGTTTTCAAAAATCAATGCATGTATCAGATCTATACAATGTTGAGCTATGGCATTTATTTTTGTCTAGTACCCTTTGTTTCTTGTCTGGATCGTCCTAGAACCACCATTCTGGCTAGGACACCTACGATTCCAAAGATTGTGTTCGATTTCTAACAGATTAAGTCTCAATCTTATCCTCAATAATTGTATGAAACCTATAGGCGGCGTTTATCGCAATTAATTGTAAAAAGTTGTTTGTCCCAATTTTTATGTAGGTGAGGACAGGGTGTAGTTTTTGATGTTCGGTTTTGTTAAAGAACATAATGAGCTGTTCAAAACTTTGATCCAAAAATGCCATAGCTTCAACATGGTATAGGTTTGATCATTGCTATTGGATTTTGATAACCATGATATCTTGTTCGGTTGTAAACGATATTTCGTGTTAGACGCATAATTGAATCCTCTTTTATCAAGGTCAGTCAGTCTGATTTCAATGAACAAAAAATATGGGTTCCAGTGATTTGCTGACAGCCAAGCGCGTTGGTAAAATAGTGTTCGGTCGCTGATTTTGTGTTACAGTGATTCTTTACAATTTTATTTCATTGTGAAGGGAAGCAGTTGTCTTCCGAAACGTCGTCGTGACTTTTTGGAAAAACATTTCTCCGTAACTTATTGTGGCATATTTTCAATTCATCGATCGAAGGAGGCATATTTTCCTCGAATCAGCCTTTGCACAATTTAAATTTGTCAAGTCTTGAAGTTCGCCGATTGCGTTATTCAGGATAGTGAATCAGCTGTATGATGTTAGTCAACATAATTATTTTCTTACTCTGGTCGCGCAAATATAACGGATACCCATCAGAAGATAATTGTCCCCCTATCAAAGCATTCACATCCTCATCATTTTTTCACGGTAGATGTGACACATCATTGGAGTTCCCTTTATAATCATGAAAGAAATGCTTCAACTGTTACAGAATTTAAAAGATCAATTTCTGCTTACTTTATTCGATGCGACATCTGATCATTATCTTCTTTTCTATGTTTATTTTTCTTGGTTCCTTTTGCTTGCAGCCCTTCTGGGCTTTATATTTATTAATCATCCATTTAGCATGTGAATGTTGTATGTACTCTTTATAACAAATATATCATCATCATCAAATAGGATTGAGTAACAAATTAATTCGCGGCTTTATGTCTATATTTCTTTTCATAGAATTTGCCAAAAATTACTGGGAGGAATTTAGTTATTTGAATTTAGCAATATTTGATAGAAGAAAGATGGTGTTCTTTTATAAAGTATAACACTGATATTCTAATAGCTGCACTTCCATTTAATCCTTTAATTTAAAGGGAAATCAGATTTCAAACAGTTTGTGCAAAATGTTCCAGTCGGCAAGTCATCTGAAAATGTTCACTTTGTTAAAGATTAATATTCAGTAGCAGCAGCATTCATTTAGAATAAGAGATTGATCCGTTGAGCCTATTGAACAGCAGCTTGAACTGAAATGAACTATCCTGAAGCGATCCTAACCCGCAGGAATGATGCAAAAGACTCAAAAGGAGGGTGAACTCACATGACATTATCTCAAATGCGTTGACTTGCAGAGTTCTTCACCTTAGGCCGGATAATCCTAAATGAGGCCACTTGAGGTTGGAAGCATTTTGAAGTTGGAAGTATCTCTAATTTTCAATACATAGACTTTCCTTTGTATCAGCAACCTCAAAAACTTGTTTGATGAGAGATAGAGCGACTGTTATGTCAACACCATGCTATTCGTAACATAGAGTTTCTGACAAAAAAATTGTCAGTATACAGTGGCCCTTTTCGAGTTGCCAAATCGATGTGACCTTGGCAACTCGAAAAGGTGATTATTTGCAAAAATTTGCATTTTTTACATGAACTTCGTCAAGGTTTCATGATTTTTAGTCTTCGAAATTTTTAGTCGGTCAGAGCTCGATTATTTTGGGAAAACCGGCAATTCTAAGTTTGAAAACAAAGTAGCAAATTGCAATTGCGTGTAACTTGTGATTACGTTTCATCCAAAATATTTTGATAAAACCAAAAGTTTAGATTTCTTTGTTTTACTGTATGGTCATGCAGAGGAAAATTTAAAATGTCGAAAAACCCATGCATACAGTTAATTCTTTTGATGTTGATGTCCAATTGTTTTCCTATTCTCCAACTCCAATCTCTAGTGTAATCTTTTTGTCAATGTCCACTCATCAGTTTCAGCTAAATTCATAGCACGGTGATTATTCATTGAAATACTATACATACATACTAATATATCATTGAGAGGCAAGTATTTCCGCCGCAAGTAATGCTATTCTCTGGTCGGTTTAGATGCAGTGTCTCCCATTGTAAGGCAATGGGATCAATCATCAATCAATATTCCTCTGGATTGCGCATGCAATTGAAAAAATACTCCGGCTGGTAGCACAAAAGAAGTCTTATCTCATTTCATAAGGACATCGTGTGTGCCGACCCTAATAAAGAGAGTTCGTTTTGATTTGCAACCTGATAATATTTCAATGAAATCACCGTGCTATGAATTTAGCTGAAATTGATGAGTGGACATTGACAGAAAGACTACACTAGAGATTGGAGTTGGAGAATAGGAAAACAATTGGACATCAACATCAAAAGAATTAACTGTATGCATGGGTTTTTCGATATTTTAAATTTTCCTCTGTATGACCATACAGTAAAACAAAGAAATCTAAACTTTTGGTTTTATCAAAATATTTTGGATGAAACGTAATCTGTTTTCAAACTTAGAATTGCCGGTTTTCCCAAAATAATCGAGCTCTGACCGACTAAAAATTTCGAAGAAACCTTGACGAAGTTCATGTAAAAAGTGCAAGTTTTTGCAAATAATCACCTTTTCGAGTTGCCAAGGTCACATCGATTTGGCAACTCGAAAAGAGCCAGTAAGAATTTGTATATCAAAATATTCAGTTTTTTGAGAAGATTACGTTCCTATGGTCAAAAAATATTTCATCACTTTTTAAGAAACTAAATTTTTGCAAAATATTCCTGTGTTTACATACCAGCGACTTGAAACCAATATATAAGTAGTATGAAACTTATTAGATTTCAAGAAGAACAAACATTTACTAACAGGCATCATAATTCAGCGGACATTGATTATCAGGGTAATTTCATGAACCACATTATGGCTTTCATGCAGGATTTGTCGTTGACATTTTAATGGCATTTAGAGCGACAGTTTGATGGCGCTATGTCGATGCAACGTCATTGGCCCGACAGCGAAGAATCAGGAACCATAACTGTATTGGCCCAATGTCGACGCGACATTACTTGCCCGACAACGTTTTTTTCACAGGGATGGAGTTGAGATCTTGCTGTACTTCCTGGCTGAAGTTTTAAGTTTTTAGTTCAATTTTCACCGGCATGATTTTATGATTCATAAAATTTATATTTCATTTCTTGAATCTGAATGGTAATGTGAACCCATTTACATCTTCTAAAGTTGACATTTAACTATGATTATGATATACTGCTCTTTCAGCGGCAGGTACAGTCTACGACATTTTATTAGGACCACCCATATTTTTTTAGTTTTTTACAGCCAGCTACTTGTTTGTGTCATATTATCTTTTACCCTTGTCAATGCATTAAATAGGCGTGTATGCCAACAATATATCACAACACAGACATTTGCTGATTAATAACACAGATACCAGACACTCAAACACAAAAATGGACCTCGACACATTATTAGGACCACCGTCGACATTTAGATAAGAAGATTTCTTCTAGAGTTAATAACGCTGCGTTGTTTTATAATCAGCAACCGAAATATTATAGATATAACCTATGCAGCCGGTGCTTCATGATAGCGCATTTATGTTCTGAACAAAGTGGCGCTGATGTCATCAAAATGTCGCTTCACAACACGGACAGTGTGGTAGGGAGTTCCGTCTTGCATAAGTATGCCGTTGTTTTCCGTAAAACAGCATTCACGAAATGCGGAAACACCTCTGAAGCACTTGTAAGGATAAAGCTGAGCCGAGTTCATAGAGCACTCACAAACCTGAAGTCTACCAGTTTCCCCGTAAGAAAACAGGCATTCAGCATGACCTTTGCTTGGTGTTTGACGGGTTGAAACACAAGAGCAAGTGATCCACATGACTGCCACATTCGCTGATGAGTAGCCTGTTTACACTCAACGCTCTACTCGACGCTGAATGCCACCATTCACCAGTCGTCGACATTCCAATTTTCTTTGGCAGCTACGACACTTTCTTTGGCCGTAATCCATCTGACAATCCTTTTCATGCATCCCTCGTTGAACAGTGCGTGACACTTCGTTGATGTCACGATTCTGCCGTGTTCTGTCTAGCTGGGACGACGTGATTATCCTCTCTTGTCAAAAAGTAGGCCTACGCTCTCGGAGTCGGTCATCTTATGGCGTCCACAACGTTGTCGTCGGTTTGCTGCATAAGAATTTCCAGAAGTCATATTCCGTTGAACAAGCAGTACCGACGACTTTGAGACATAACAACGAGTAGCGATTTCACGCTGAGAGAACTCTTTGCGCGACAAAACTTCCATCTGCGAGCCACTATGCTTACGTTAGATTCGTTTTTTACTCATGAGTAAGATTTAGATTTTCCACGTTAGACCCAAACATAAATCGTAGTGATAGATATCCATTTTATCTCAAGAACTCAGATATCTGGTCTCCATGATGCAAAGCAAATCAAAGATGGATTTGATAATGAATATCAATACCTTTATTGTAGACAGACAACAGTGTGCGTGCGCAAGCGACGACACACACACCGAACATTAATGAAAGTTCTCACATGCGCCTTTATCACAGCAATCCGACAATGCACACATTAACCCTTGGTACCATGGATACCATGATACCATTGATACCATGGGGTAATTTTTTACCGCAAAGCCGACAAGAAGTGGAATGACGTTTGAAATGTTGTATTTTTTCAATGCGCTTTTATGACTTTTCCTAACTCAATAAACAAGAGATAATACCGCGCGTTGAAAATATTCTGCTAATTACTTTTTTCCGCGGTTTTAAAATATTTCTAGCACGGTTTACCGGCGAGGAAAAAAATTACCCCAGATCATATTATCAACTTTTCCTCTTCTCCCCTCGGACGTAAGTTCGAATATTGCAGATGGGGTATTGTTACAATCGTGCTTCGCCACGCGGCAGTGCTAAACTCGTCATTATTCTATTTATAGCCTGTGGGAAGTCCCCAAAGCAGATCTCATCTGAGGTAGCACACACACTTTTGCACAGCCATTTCTTCTCATTCTGCAATGGATGTGCACACAGCTGTACGCATGATACTTGCTGAAAGCAGCGAGAGCGACGAAGGTGCAAGTGACAACGAATTCAGGGATGAAGTTATCATTAACGACGGAGCCGTGGATGAAGAAGAATCTGGAGACGACGCAGTGATGGAAGTTGTGGATGCTATTCACCAGCAAATTGTTATATCTTCGATCTCGTAATGGACATGAACTGTGGTCAAGAGAGCCTGTCACACCTCAGGTGGGTCGCGTCGCTGCATATAATGTGATACGAGAGCGTCAAGGACCGACTAATGCTGTGCGAAATGTTTGCGGTTTGAGCCCTACCGATGCATTCAAGGTTTTTATTACGCCTGACATTGTGCGCTTTATCGTCGACTGTACAAATATTGAAGGTGCACAACGCTTCAATGACTGGCGCTCAACGGATAGTGAAGAAATGTATCGCTTTTCGGGTTACTCATTGCTGGTGGTGCTCATCATGACAACAAGACACGAGTTACGGATCTGTGGAATACTGAGCATGGACGGGCTATGTACGCATCTACGATGCCCCGCAACCGATTCACGCAGCTGCTGTCAGCGGTTCGTTTCGACGTCCGTGCAAACAGGAACGAAAACGACAAGTTTGCTCCCATCCGCAGCGTGTTTGAGCAGATTGTAACGAAATTCCGGTCTTCTTATAAAGCCGGAGAGGCAGTAACAGTGGACGAACAACTGATTGCAACACGTGGACGATGTCCATTCAAAATGTACATGCCGTCAAAGCCAGGCAAATACGGCGTGAAACTGTGGGCGTTAGCTGATGCACAATCCTTTTACTGTCTCAATCTGCAGCCCTACATTGGCCGTACGGGTCTCGTGCCTGAGCGTGGTCAGGGTCAGCGCGTAGTTTTAGAACTGACAGATTTCCTCACCGGAAGTGGGCGAAACGTCTACATGGACAACTTTTTTACGAGTCTTCTTCTTGGAAGGACTCTGCTTGGACGAAATCTCGCAGTTACGGGCACGATTCGCAAGAATAAAGGTGAAATTCCACAGGAGCTGTTATCAAATCCGAATCGCCGCGAGCAGTCTTCGTTATTTGCATTCCAAGAAGATGCCACGATGGTTTCATACGTCCCGAAAAAAAACAAGGCAGTAATTATGCTTTCGACACTGCACAAGGACGCCGCAATCGATCCCAATGGCGCGCAGAAACCGAAAATTATAACTGATTACAATCACGGCAAATGCGGCGTGGACACATTGGACCAGGTGGTACGTTCTTATTCTCGCGCCCGGAGCACGCGCCGCTGGCCACTCACCATCTTTTTCAATCTGTTGAACATTTCCTGCTACAACGCGTTAGTGCTGTTCTTGCACATGCATCCGTGGAATACGAATCGACGTCAGGCCGTCGTCGCAAGCGTTTTTTGATGAATCTTGCTGCGCAGTTATGTGCTCATACGCCAACTCATCATGCAGCTTCTATTCGACGGCAAGTGGTACCGCAATCGGTGCGCCCCGGCTCCAAACGGTGTGGATTCTGCCCACGAGAAATGGATCGGAAAGTAACCAAAGTCTGCTCTGAGTGCGGCGCTGGTGTCTGCAAAGATCACATGGTGCTCAAGTGTAATTTGTGTGCTTAAGATTTACTGTTTTATATCATATTTTGATAAAGTTCTTTGTGGCAACTTTGAAATATAGTGTCAAAGTTTTGCAAAAAAATTGTCCAAAAGTTTTCGTTATCTAAAAGTATGGAAATTTGGAATTTTAGACCAATTATTTAATTATATTATAATGAGGAAATTTTTTACCCCACGGTAAACCATGTCAGTATTTTTTGGTATACCAAGGGTTAAGGCAACCAGAACACACAATTTGTATTGCTAAGAAGTCGCCATAAGCGTAAATAACTGATTGTAGAACTTTATCTAGCGTTATCATGTCTAAAGAAAGCTTCGTATCTAAATGTCGACGGTAGTCCTAATAATATGTCGAGGTCCATTTTTGTGTTTAAGTGTCTGGTATCTGTGTTATTAATCAGCAGATGTCTATGTTGTGATAATGTATTGACAAGGGTAAAAGATAATATGACACAAACAAGTAGCTGGCTGTAAAAAACTAAAAAAATATGGGTGGTCCTAATAAAATATCGCAGACTGTAGTTTGGAATGTGATCACCTAGGAAAATACTCTCATTAATAGGACTGAGCATTGAAGTATTAGTAACCCATCGAATTGCTAATTTAACAAACTATATTAATTCTCCAAGGTTGACATGACACGTTTGTAAGATATTATTCTTCCCTCTGTATTGCTATCATGATTAGTCAAATCCGTGTAAATTTCGCCTTAAGTGTAGAAAATTGCATGTCTTAAATGTGATACTGGATCTCAGCTCGAGTTCATTTAATAAAATCGAAACTGCATACACATTGGGATTTAATTAGTGCCTAGTTGCTACTCTTCCTAACATACTTACTCTATAATTTGCAAGTTCAGTATGTCGTTTGTCTGCATTATGCGACTTATATTTGGTCAGCGTCGACCATGCATGTATTTTTGAATTTAAAGTATTTGCATGGAACTCTCTAGCAGCGATGGGTAGACATTTGTACAAGCAGCTCACAGGTCTCAATCTGATCTCGATGTGAATGTACGTACTTGTATCATTGCGCTCAAAGACCATGTAAAATACCACTGTCTTTGATTGCGCCTATCATATAGCGTCTAACTTGTTCTCATACACTGTAAATCGCTCAATACCAATCACATACGAAGGATGCATACCAAAATATATTTTTGGTATATTTCTGTATGATCTTGGTATATATTTGCATGCTTTTCGCATGTTATTTCAAGTGTGGTATGCTTTACATACTAAAGCCATACCAGCACAATGTTAAAAGAAAGCATCAATCATGTCCAAAGTATGTTGATTTAAGGCTTTTTGTCAATAAAGATTACACTAATGCTACTACTGCTTTGTAAGTAGTGAGATAATGACATTTTATAGTCAAACTAACAATACTGAATTCGATTTTAATACATGTAAGTCCGAGGCATTTCATAAATAATCAATAAGTATTTGACCATCAACAATTATGCATTATGTAATTTTGGAACTAATCATATTATCAATCCAAAATAAAGACACATTATAATTCATGAGCGCAAAAATAGTTATGTTTGAGATATACAAGTCAACATGGTTGCTGAAAAGTTATCGTTTTATTGAAATGATGTTTATCAATTTAGTACAAGGAAATGAGCTAATTATGAGTCTTGTGAATGCCATAAGACAAGTTGCAAAGATGACATGCGGCTTTAATTCCACAAGAAATCTAATCTAGTTAACTACCACACTTTCACAAAGAAATATTCACGGCTGGTATTACTGGAAAAAAGTTATTTTTAAGTAGTATGTAGTATAACATATTTTTTGCCATATGACATAAAGCTATTCATACGAAAGACATACGAAACACATACCAATTTGCATCGGGTCACGTATATAAAACATACCAAGAATTCGTATTTCAACGTAAAACAGCCAATCACAGTTAGCATAGTTCGTATCGTTTAGATACCAATCACATACGAAAGTAAATGGCCATTCGTATGAAAAACATACCAGATTTCTTTATATATACCAGAATCTCGTATCAAATGTTGGTTTCAAATTGCATGTAAACTTGGTATGTGTTTGTATGTAATTTTCGTATCCAGCGATTTACAGTGTAGTCAAGGAAAATGAAGAAGATGACATTAGTAATATAATATCAGCGGCCAATTGTCATGTATTTCAGAAAATTGCAATAACTCAATAGTGAAATACATGTAATCGATGATTGCGCAGCAAGTTGTCGAAGTAGTGGCACATGTGCCGTACATATGCCCTACACAAGGAGGTCTAGATATCTGTAATTGCGATAACAATTATAATTATAGATATCTAGACCTCCTTGCCCTACACAAGCAAGAAAAACAAAAAGAAATGAAGCGTAATAGGAAACTCAGATGACACGTGCCATAGAGATTAGTTATCATTGCAATCCAAACTGCAATAGATAGCTTTGATATGCGACTCCTATGACTTTAAAGGGGAAAATACCGAGAAACATTAAATTCAGTGAATGGAAACAAAGATTCAGCGAATGGTAGTGAAGAGTACCGTAATATGTCGTGTAACACAACGGGACTAGCACAACAGAGGAGCGAACGCTGTCTTTGCGTGATGGGGGGGGGGGGGGGGGGGGGTGGGGGTGGGGGGGGGGGGGGGGGGGGGGGGAGGGTAGGGCGTGACGCTTCGGGGGTTAATCGAAGCATTAGACCAACATGCTGTTAAGTTTGTGGATCAATGTGATATATTTACAGTCACTTTGTATATATTTTGTACCTATGTACTTTGTAGCCTGTCCCGGTCTTGTTTGAAAAAATCTATCAAATTCATCAATTACTGATATCTCAATTGGTTGTAGAAACATGGCGTATTTCAAAGCATTTCACAACAGTATAAAATCCTTAAATCTCATGTTTAAAATCACATTTTTAATACTAGACATATAAAATCAAGACTCTAGCAATGCACATAATACGATCATTAAACCATGTTTATTAAGACATTTTAAAAAATTGATTTGAAGCTATTCTTTTGTTGTCCTCTTGACAGTAAAAGTTTTTTATTGATAAAAGAAGCATGATTATATGTAGATGAACTGACATGAACTTTGACATTGTACTTGACTATCAAATGCATTAAACTCTAGTAAGTGATGAAGGATGTTGTCAAATCTGCTCACATGAGAAAATATTACAGTGCATCATGTGTCATTATTTGAAAAAATGAAAAAAATATAACCGCACTTTCTAATCCTTTTTGGGTTCACACCAATTGCCCATTACAAGCGAAATTCTTCTCTCAAGAACGAAAGCTTCTTGAAATTCACTAAGTTGACTATGCATCATCTGCTGGTAGACAATTTTTCTTATAACTGTGTGCGTGCTGTATATACTCGTAGAAGATACTTTTAAATGAAAGAAAGGAAGGAGATATACTGAACCCTTCCTTAATACGTTTAATACCGGGGATAAAGCCTTGTATAGCGCCCGTTGGCAAAAAATATATCAGGATAATGACGAAATCAAATGATTTGTCTGAACTTGAAAAGTGCGAGTTATCTCGTCATTGGCAATTGAAGTAAGCCTCCTGTTTCCATTACCGATGACAAGTTATCTTGTACTCACGCTTAATTAATTCTATCCGTATAGTAATTGAACGATTTCATAGTATGCCTCGAGCCTCATTGTAAAATACTAAATATCTTCAAGCACTTTCTCTGGCCACGGTGTCAGAATTGACTATCAAATCAAGTGACTCATCGTGAAATATCAGTCATCTGTGCAAGATTAACATTCATTTACATGTAATCCATTATGCCAGTGGATTTAGTGCTATCTTTTAATATGCTATGTTATAGGCGACAACGTGCAAGCCTACACTGTCGATCACAATAAAACTTATCAATTCCTTACGTGTACCAGCAAGTCCGGTGCATTATAGGTCTACGATTGAAGTTGTGGAGCCAGGGTAAACCAGATACTCGATTATGAAAAAGTTGTAAACAAGTAACATTTCAATGATTTTCTGAGATAGAAGTCTGAAATTGAGTCAGATAGCTGTATTACTTTTGCAATAAATCATGTAATCACATCAAGAATGTAAATTAAAGCAACATCCTACAGAAGACGATTACTTTCATGAAATTGAGTGAAGCACTTTGTATGAAATCCTCGAGAATCGATCAATTCACTCACACGTCGTGGCATCGATCTAACCAAAGATTGCATAATGTTCAATATCTCATCATCGTGATGCCACACTTAATTAATCCAGTTATTATGTTGCTTTTTGATTTCGGCTTAATATTCAGAATTCGCTTCTTCACTATTCCCCACAGATTCTCTAAGAGGTTGACATCCGGGGATGATGGGGCCAATCCATGACGGTGATAATGTTGAAACGAAATTCGTCCATCGCCCGTTTACTCTTATGACATGGAACATCATCTTGTTGAAATACTCCATCTGAGCCAGGATGCCACTGCTGAAGCTGTTGAATAACACGATTCCTGATTATTTCTGATGTTGTATCAGTGATACATACCATTCGGTATTCATTTGACCCTCCACAATGTGGCTTCGTGCTGGGCCGCAAAATGAGAAGCAAGACCGAATAATTACTCTGGTCGGGTGTTTTGTCGTTAAACAATAATGCTCAAAAGTAAGAGGAAAACCATCGACAACTCTGACAACTTGTGGACAATTATCTCTCATTTCAATCACAGTTTGACACTCTAGATCACTTTATTCCACTGATCTTGTCTCCAATTACCGTGCTGAAATGCCCACTGATAACATTTTTCTGTCTGAGCCTTAGGGCTTACTTTTTGGACGCTCAACACGACAATTCATGTAGTCAATCTTCTTTGTGTTGTCCTTAGGATAACGGAATCAGCTCGGTCACCCATTTCTTCTTGAATATCTCGGATTATTTCCACTAATGATACGCATACGACGGAGATCTCGGTCTGATAGCTGATCGCAGTCTGATATTTGAACCACCACAATTTTGATATTTTAAATCTGCATTTCCAGTTTCGCGATATTGTTTCAAAATAAAACTCACAGTGGCTTTGCACATACCAAAAATATTTGCGATTTCAGTCACTGTCTTGTCTGTGTTCTCTGATAATAACCGTCAATAATTGCCAATAATTTTAATACGCATTTCACGTCCGTCGTCCATTTCAAAGCTCTATCGCAGATAGCGAATAAAGGACTCAAATCTAGAAAATTCAAGATTCACATTGACTTGCTGTTGATTTCACGATGAACGTGATTTGTCATAGTTTGGAGTTGGAGTTTAATGCATCAATTTGAATTTTAGACCATAGAAATCAAGCTCTGAGAGAAAAGAAGCTTAATGACTGCCTTATGTGTCAGTGTTTAAAACTTGCTGTCGCGTACTGTATAGTCGAAATCTCCATAAAAATGACAGAAACCAAACCTAAACGGAGTATAACAAACCTACGACTGATTTCACTCTTGCCAATACCTGCTAAAGTTTTTGAAACAATTTTCGTTGAGTTTTCACGTGAGAAGTTAGAGACAGAAGCCTGGATAAATCAACATGGAGAGTGAAGAGGAGCATCAACCACAATGGCATTAATATCTTTGCATGACCATATAACAAAGCTATTGGACTTGAGTGAGGTATCCTGAGTTTAACTGTTCTCCTAGGACTTCTCGAAGGCATTTGACAAAATTGACCATGCCGTGATTTTAAGTCGATTTTTAGAGACTGATTTTCTCGATCATTTTTATGCTTTGTAAAGTTGTACTTATCGAACTCAAAGTGTGAGAGTTAATTCGGTTGTGAGTCAATCTCTTGCTGTAACTTCAGGCGTTTCTCAGGGCTCTGTTTTAGGACCCATGTTGTTTAATGTTGCAACTGGTAATCTGTTCTCTCTTCACAATTTCACATGTATGATGAAAAACATCGATGATATTACAGTTTGTACTCCTGTGTTTAAGAATGGACAGAATCATCATGTATTTGAAGAGCATGATAATATGATGCAATGGGACAATAAAATGAAGCTAGTACTGAATGAGAACAAATCAAAATGCATTGTATTCAGGAAATCATCCGTCTACATGCCGTGTTATGTCACAGATGTTGAATATGTCGATACTCATAAGATACTCGGTGTTGTTTGGAGTAGCACTAGCACTTGCACTTTGGAGTGGAATTTGCAGTTCGATTATGCGTCCAAAGTTTTTGTACAGAGACTCCACTGTCTGAGTATTGAAACCTTTTTCGGAAAAGCAGCAACTTCTTTGTGCTTACAGTAGCTTACTTCGTAGCCTGCTAGAGCATTGTTCATTAGCATGCCTACCTGCATTTCTAATGATCTCGAAGGGCTGCAAAGAAGAGCACATCGAATCATCTGTGGCATGAATTGTACTTGTGATTGCTTAGAGAGTCTTACGGAGATGAGAATTAGAGCAGCGAAGAAACTGTATAAGCAGTGTCATCTCCCAGCTCATCCTCTGAAGTCTTCCTGTAGTGAGTGCGCGCACTGTCCGCCACATAGTGCTTCCGCACTGCTCAACCACGCGTCGTCTTAAATCTCTCATGACACATCTGACAGCGTTCATGACATTGCTGAAAAAGGACACATTCATGACCTTTTCCTGTACGTCGCTTATTTCCGAGTCGGTGTTAGGAACATTCTTCAAAGGTACATTTAATGATCTTAATTGATCTCTAGATCAACATGACGCCCACTATCTTCAACATAACAGTTATATAACATATCCAACGCAAGGATCTAAATCATATCACAAGATTATCTGCAACAACACTGATACAAGAACTCCATACACGATGGCTTCTGCATGTTATCGATGGTTTCATCTTTTGCCGAAAGGATTGGTAATGACCTTCTATTAACTCATTGAGTTCATTATGAATAGCTGTCAATATCACCTCTGTTGAGTTCTCTGGTGCTGCATTCTCTCTTGAGTAGTCTTTACAAGGTGCCGATGTTCATCAGTAATTAAACGATATCAGTATGACAAGCAAGGGACTTGAAAATGAAGAAATTACCTAAGCAGCCTGTCATGAGTGCTGATAACAGTCAGAGGCCCACGGCTTTCATAATTATCTTAAAACTTTCCATTATTCTTCTTTTGGCATTTCAGCAGTGTTTGTAGACCTATAACTTGTAGACCAGTGTCTACTTAAGCATCTGCAAGCATCGTTTGGTCATCACAATACTTGCGTTGACAACAAAGGTCTACTGCAGTCACAGAATTAGATTGCTTAAGCGCATCACTTTGCTAGAAGTGCAAACTGATTAAAAATGATGGCACATGCAGGAACTTACGAAGTGGGCAGAAAGAAATTTTCAATGCCTTACATAGATGTAAAAATAGTCGTGCGCCGCTTGCGGATTGCTGTGAATTCCTTCAAAATGCTCCGATTGCCACGATTCTTTCAGATTCGTAAAATTCAGATCATTGCGCAAAAGGTTTCTCAATACTATTGGTCCATCCGATCATCATTAAAAAGGATAGCAGCAAATAACTTCACTAACTTCTCTGTAGAACTTGATATAGTCTGTCTCTCTTTGCCGTGTGATAACAGTCACTGAATCGTCGCACAATTTGGCGTGTTTAATGTCGAACGGCCTGCTCATTGCTCGATTGCTATGGCATTATGTCAGCAGAATGTGCCATTTCATTAGCGTCACATGTTCCAGTGCTTCCTTTCTAGTCAAGCAGAAGAAGAGACGATCTGTCTAATTCGGTGGTGCTGCTAATAGTCAGAGGTTCACGGCTTTCATAATTATCTTAAAACTTTCCATTATTCTTCATTTGGTATTTAAGCAGTGTCTGTAGACCTATAAGTTGTGCGCCGACGTCTACTTAAGCATCTGCAAGCATTGTTTAATCATCATAATGCTTGCGTTTAAAATATGTCGAATTTCATCCATTCATGGGATACCAGATCAATGCAGCAGTAACAAAAGCGCATATAGAATTTCACTATTACTTTGATAAAATTAATTTTACGAAATGACATTATTTCATTACAACAGCTGCGATTGGATTTCTGAAGAGATACTTCTAGATTTATTCAGGATTTTCATCAAATTTACATTCTCAATTATATGAAATGAATTCTGATATCATGACATTTACAATAAATGAAGGCCTTACGGACAAACAACTGCCGCATGTTTCAATTCTCTTCCCCCTAACGGATTCTATGATTAACTTCTGGACGAATTTGCTGCTGAGCTCCAGACTTTTAGTAATTTGATGCATGCGATCCAGCAGGTGGATTTGATGCAGGATCGCAGGAAAAAGATTTACTGATGCAAACTAATAAATATCGACTTTGATAGCATAATACCAGTCTTCGTGAATGTCATTCAATGGTGTTAAGAAGGATTTCTTAGTCACTGATTGCACATTCATCTACTTCATGGAATAACCTAATGTTCATGACCTTCGACCCATTACCGTGAGACTCGAAAGCCGTACATTGCAATTTTGTGAATGAGATGTGGTTTATGATATCAATTGAATAGCAGTGTTATACGAGCAAAAACACAACTTCAAATTCACGCTTTTATGCATGGTTTTAAAGTCTTGATTTTACATCCAAGCCATGTTTTATAAACTCTACTTTAGATGTCACTCTCTGTAATGATGAATATGATTTGCTTTGTTGATAGTCGCATGAAGCATTAGTTATCAGCTGGAACAGATTCAGGACTAATAAGTTAACCCCTGAGACTGAAGAGCTGACAGTCCATGGATTCCTATTGTGGTGGATGCAGAAGTCAAGAAGTTCCGCAGCTGTCAGCATGACAAAATAATAACAACTTTGTTTACTTTTCAATTGCCCCAATAATGGAACGTGTGGGACATCAAAGAACAATGTTTTAAGTTACAAAAATCACTAGAACAAGAAATAGCAACTGAATTCACAGCAGTGCCAAGCGAAAAGGTAAGTGTGACATGTACATCTGCAATTCATACAGAAAACCATCAATTTAAAGTGTCTACGTAGAAATAGTAATGACAGACATTTGCCTAGTGAAAAAGATGCAAGTCGAGGCTGACTTCTTGTAGGTTAAATCGCTGCATCATCAGAGTCGTAGCTCTCCATCTCCTTCTCTGAACTTTCAGGAGGTTCAAATCTTTGCAGGACAACAGCTTGGAGACGTCCAAAGTATAGCTTGACAAATGGGGTCGCAAGCGGCCAACGGAGTGGAATCTGACCGAGCGACACAAATGGTGAGACTACAGTGGTCATTGAAACGTTGTCACTTGAAGAATATGTAGTCACGTGTTGTTTGGTGGTCGAAGCAGTTGTTCCATTATAATTCAATGAAGGACGACTTCAGCTTTGGCTGAAGTCTGGACAAAGCATTTCTAATCGTTTTTTACATCGAGCAGTCCGGAAAATTGTCGAAAATTGTGCATTTGGGTAAGTATTTGAAGGACGAACTTCAGTGTATGACGAGGGGAGCATGAACTCCGAGCATTTTTAGTGCTCAAAGAACATGCTTATTGTTCAGTATTCAATCGATGAATCAGTCCTTCTGACGATTTGAATCGATTGGAATCTTTGATAAGACAGGAATGAAATCATATTGATCAGCGAGTGATCAGAGATTCGATCTCCAGTGATTGCAAAACGCATTTGAGGCGCATTGAAACACGTTATTCAAATTAGGGAGAAAGAATTTGGCTGATCGGGAGAGTACTATCAGTCCTTATGAGGACTAGACCCTTACTGGAACACTAGTACATTAATATGAACAAGGAAGCAAAATATCTAAATAATAGCTTGCGAAAACTTCCTGCACGATATTGTTGTTTTAACTACTTTCCAACTATTTATGGAGCGCTCTGCAATGAATTGGTCCATTGAATAATGCAATACAATCGATTGAAATGAAACATTTTCAAAGCACTTTTCATTTACTAAAAAGGAGAAAAGGTTTCAAAACATTTGTATTGATTAAATCTTTCGATGTGCATCGACTTAAGAACATAGTTCGCAGTTTTCAAAGTGCTTGACCTATCAGCCATGTTTGAGCCAATGGGTGACTTTCAGCATGTCAACTGAACTTGACCTGTTCCTCCGAATGATCCATTATTCGAACCATTAGTTGAGGAAGAAAGGAGGAGACAAAGCCTCGTGGTAAGAGCCTCAGTCGACCGAGGCAGGGTGTCCACAGGTCTGACATTTTCGAACAGAAACGAGCTTGAAACTGGTAAACCTAATCGTGGCTAGAATATGAGGAATTACTTTGATCCAAAACACGCAATGTAGGAGTCAATGCGACGTAAGTAAAGATTCATCCTAGTCAGGTTCCGAACAAATGTCGCGATAGACGTCTGTAAAGCAGACGCTACGTCGTGATCTAAAATAAAGCGACAATAATCATACAACCCTTTAAACATGAATTATCGAATTCGATGAATTTTTCGCATAAGAAAATGAAGCATGAACATGGTTCAAAACTTAAATTTAGAAAATAACTTGATGACACTGTGACTGACTGAGTTTTAGATGTTGCCAATTCTTACTGCTTGAAATTGGTTTAACAGATTTTGCTGTCAGGTTCCTTTTCCTACCGACTGCTATCTATCACTCAATCTATTTTTATCGGGCTATTCTTAGTTTGCAGAATAAATCAAACTCGAATTCATAAGCTTTATCAAATATATAGCACCATCATTCAGAAGAAACTAATAGATGACGGGTCCGAGTCTAAGCACTCCCGATAAAGGTGGCCCTGGTGCTTTGAACAGAGGTGGACCATGACTGGATTATGCAGGCACATCTACAAGCGTGCCTGTGTGAGTTTAGGACTATTACCCGGGCGGATTTTGATTTCCAAAAGCCCAGGGTTCCTGAAGCCTCTCTAATTTCAATAATCCCGTAATCCAATTGCCCCCAAAGTTACCGAATTACACATTGGCATACGCTCGTTCCAATTGTGACATCAGTTTCTGCTGCTATAGTTAGCAATTCAAAATCTTCGCTTCTGCCGTCATATACTCTGTAAACCGTGTACTCCTAAAGTAAGCTGAAAAAACACTCCGAATGCAACCCTCTAATCAAGACCACTAGAAGACCCCGAATGTTAGTAAGCATCTGGATCAACACAACGGGCTCTTTTTATCATCTGGAGAGGAGGACAGCCTTTTGATGGCCAGCTGCTTTGTTTCAGAAAACTCCAAATTCAGTGCGATGCATTTCGTGCAGCTACTCTGCCATGATCACGCATCGTCAAATTAGGAGCTTTGGAATAAGATACTCTAGGACATTTTCAATCATCTTTATATAAAGACTTACTTACGACACGACAGCGTCGTTGAATTAGGGGTTCACCTAGCACTAGGGATTGATCTGTAGAATTTAGCTCCTCCACTCCTATTGTTATGCTCCGAAATTCACAACGTTTAGACCAAGGAGGCACCATTAGGAGCGTGCGGTTTACAGTATACCTATCCTGCAGTTTTACATCATGAAGAAAGTTAAAGCAACTGAATCCAAATGATGGTGCGGCAAACAGACTGTGATTAATGATCATCTGTCTATTCTATGACTTGGGATCTACTATTCATAGCATAAAGCTGACATTACTACTTATAAAATTGTCATGAGTAGTGCTTGAAGTATATTGCTATCATTCATATAAAAATTCAATATCAGAATATGTCCGAGAGCACCGCCCGGGGAAAATAGAGTTAATGTCATGTCCTTCTGTTCCTTCAAGTGATATTGCATAATATAGGCTGCAGCCTACAATGACGCTTGCCAAGTCACGCCATCTTCAGTTCATTTGTTTTAGCGCTTCATACAATGAATTTCAAACTTTTGCGCCTCGGTTTTTTCCCTCACTTCGAAGCTAATTCTCTGACTTCTTTAGATCATAAAGCGCCTCCGTACGACTGCAACTAAAACCTTCATCAACTTATTTTTAGAACTGTTGGCGAAGTTCATATCTCTTAATGATATATTTAATGCAAATGAAAATTACTTTGAAGAAGTTACTATCGATGCTAATTTCATTCCGTCGTGCAGGTACCTCACATCCAAGAGTTTTGCTCGCAATAAATTGAATTGCAATAATTAATGATATTCACAAAATTAAAGAAATCTAAAGCTAGTGACATTTCCAACGCAAATGTGCTCTCTGCTACTTAAAAAGGACTTGTGATGCTCGTTCCGTGCATGGAAAGTCATTTGAAAGATTTTAAAGCTGTTTACTCACGCAAGGTCTATGAATTTCTTTTCAAATTTGCTGCAAGAAAAAACGCCTTCATCGAGATTGTTCCATTAATGTGTCACTCAAGCGTCGTTTGCATGATGTCTATTTTATGTCAGTTTGTCATGTGGACATCATTTAACTTTCTTGCCGGCGAAAAATGCATGAAGACGTCCATAAGGCATTCGCGTAAAAGAATATTAAATAAGATTTGTGAAAGCATTTCAGTTAACGAATTTTTCTTGAATGTCAACAACATTTTTGATAAATGAACCGTCATATATTCAGATGTACAAACTACTCTGAGAATAATTTGTTTTGTTTACTTTTATTTCATCTTTTAAACGTGTAATGCATCTGCTAAATCTGTCACATCAATCATATTTAACTCCACATTGCTAAGAGATGTGAAGCAGTGGAAACATTGAATTATGAGTTCCGCAAATGGAGTAAACATTTTATGGCATGCAAATGATTTGCAGTTTTATCACATGTGCTTTTCCTTCTAATTTCAAGCAGTTTTTATGCCATGAGAAAATCTTCAATAACGAGGGAATGCGCTGATTGAAAATGGAGGTTTCTGTGAGAGTTTCATGAACCGCAGATTGCACATGTGAGAATGTACAAATAGAGTGACCTAAGAATTTATTCCTATGCATACTGGGGCTCTGCATCGCATCGATATCCCAGGGCGATTCTTCTCCCTCCTAAATATGCAAACTATTGCTCAGAACTTTGTGAAGTTTACGGTGCAAATTATGTATGGTCTGAAGTTTATTATGAAGAAATGTACATAAATGCATAATAAGTATGTATATAACATTTGAATTTCTAGAGTATTCGGTGTCCATGAAATGATTCAATGTCAGGTTTCTATAGCATTTACATAGCTTACATTTATAGTATTATATTTTATGACTTACGCTTCGGAGACATAGTTGTCTACCAAGAACGTCGGAGTTAAGATCTTAACGGCACAGGGAGCGATGGAACTCAGAATGACGCGCACTTCGAAGAAGCGGCATATTCGTTCAAGTGTCATCAGAAAGAAATCAGGAGTAATGGATGCGGTCTAGCACATCCACTATGTGAAACATCGATAGTCAGGGCACGTAGCTAAAATGAAGGACAACCGATGGACACTACGGACGACTTGTTGGTATCCTACAACTATCCACGGAAAATATGAAGACCTCTTATAAGATGGATGATCCCCTCCGAGGGCAACATGGAAGAACCTGGATGAGGATTGCGATGGACCGCGATGTTTGGAGAAGAAATGGTGACGGTCTGCATCAGTGGCGCTCCACTTGATGAAATACAGACCATTCAAGTAACTCAAGTAAGTAGGTGTTCATATTGAAAATTGATGCCATTGTCCGACGCTTCACATTTAAGACAGGCACAACAATGATGCGAAATAGGGATCACATCGTCCTCCCCCCGTCTGGTATGGATAGTGAGTATTCTACTCACAAATACATGTACTTTATATTTCACAGTGCTATAATCTCTATGATTATTGCTTCCATAATATAGTTTATGCTTTCCAAAGTGTGCATAAATTTCAAAGAGTGCAATAAACAGTCTTTATTGCACTCCTTCATTGAAATACATTGGAACATAGAAAGTTTTTCATCCTCTACAACGAAAATCATGCATAGAATTTGCGCGAAATATCGCGGATGCATAATTATTGACATAATAGGACAGAGAAGCAGGCTATCTGATTTCAAAATTGCTTTGGTTTGATTTTCAAATCATGTTAAGGATCATGATCATAGATTCTGGTAGTTCTGTGAAATATAAAGTTACTTACAGAACTCGTGCAAAGATATCCAGCTTAATTGTGGACCCCTTCGGGCTCGTGCATAGACATGTTGATCTCAAAAAATGCAATAAAGCTGGATACTTTCCACTTGTTGTGTAAATAACTAATTTAAATATAACGTTTCATGATGAATAATCATTAGGGATTCATTATTCAACTAAAAACTCAAGTATTTAAGAGTTGGATTTGATATTCAGAATTTCTATTTATAGAACGGATATTAGCGAGAGAGAGACAGAGCAAATAAATATAACAGTTGTAGAATTCACACTTCAATTATTAGGGTTTTCGGCATTCCAAAAATTGCTACCCAATCCCGGAAATTCTAAACAAGTCGCATTAGTGTATTTGCAAGCAGATGGAATTTTGCTTTTAATTGTCACTTTTAAAGGTCACTGACGAATAAACGTGGATAAATTTAGCATTGTGAGTCGCGTGCACGTACTGTGAGCCTGCATATTAGATATGTCTTTACATTCACACTGCATTTGCTTGCATTTTTGGTTATCGGAGAATTCCTACTTACAACCGAAATGAGCGTACCTTTCCATGATGTCGACAGACTTCCTCAGTGAAATTTCCTTCTTCTTCTTCATCCACCGTCCTCGCTTCCAGTCGCCTCCAAACCGACCTGCTTCCTGACTTTATGTGTTGTCCGTAAGAATTGAAGTCAGTATTTAACAGAGTCCGAGATATGTCCCGATCATTTGGTTCGACCACAATCTACGAAATGAAAAATTGAAAATGCGGTTGAACAAAATGAGACGTCTGTTTATTTTTTATCCTTATCGAAGATATAGTCCGGCAACCAAAACGAGTTTCTGCAAGGAACGAGGACGAAAGTGAGACTTTTACAGAATGATGTACACCATATGCCTACTACGAATCTGCACGTCTGCCGAGTTCTAGTGAGTCCTTCTTGTCAGACAGGATCAAAGAAAAACACATGTAAATCCAATGAGACGCAGATTGCAGTTTTTGGCAAAAATGAAATTTTGTATGTTTTCTCTGATTAAACAAAAAATACTAAGCCAAGAGTTATAATTGTTTGGCATGGAATGTCTTCAGGTAATTTCCTTTCATTTTCATGCACCCCTGTGTATAAAACTAAACACATTTAGATTTGGCGAGCCTCTTAATGTCGGCAAACACAAACATTTTAAGCAACTTTATCCACATTCAGCCACATTCTCACATACATTGCCGATAAGATGCATGAGAAAAGCACATGCACATCATAGGGAAATGACCTGAAAACATTCCATGCCAAAAATTATGACTCTGGGCTTAGTACTTTTCGTTTAATCATACAAAATTTCATTTCGTTTCCTGCAAAAACTCGTTCTGGCTGCCGGACTAATATGAAAGCAGAAGAAATTATTGGATTTACAGAGCTAAATGTAATGCGGTTTCCACATAATAGCCAACATAATACATAGCAACAAACGCACCGAAATAGAAATTTGAAAATACGTTTTGTATGTGAGGTTTCTTGCAATGCATATATCTTCATATTCCAACCATGAGATATCATTGCGTCAACTTGTGGGAGCAGGATATCATCAAACGTACATTCTAGTGTTCCAATTCTGCACGTGATTGAAGGAACAACAACCTGTTGGGGCGTGACAGCTACTTAGATTGATGAGCATGTCAGAGCTGTTGTTGTAAGACAGAAAATTAGCCACAACGTGTCATCGCCACTTTTTCAATGCTAATATAGTAATAACTTTCCTTCCGTGAACAGCTCTTAAATTAGCTGCTATAGTTCGCACTGAGCCAAAGGAGTGCGCTTTCGTTGACACCCTTTGTCACTTGGTTTCCATTTCTATATGACAATCAATAATCACAATAAATACTTTTGTTGTACGCTCGTGATACCATAGATTTCTGACATTTCAAAAATCGGTCAGCCGCTCTCAAGATTGGCCGTTTAGTCTATCACTGGCCTAATATTCTCTTCCTTCTCTTTTAAAATTCGAAAAATTAAAAAATCAAAAAATTATAATTCTGTTCTCTCTTTCTCAGTATATCGAATTTTTGTATCTTATTTCAATACATTAGATGCATGCCGCTCTGCAAGTCACATATTGGCAGAATGACTGTTCAGTGACTGGAGCGGCTGATATACATGTTGCATTCACATGTACATACGTACATTGTAGACCTTTATATGTCTATATAATACACGAATCTTGATAACATTTATTGCCGTCATAATTTCGTGTGTCATAATTATAGTGAAAATCACTTATTCAAACAGGTAAATGAAAGACCCAATGTACCTAGATAACAGAACATAGAGATTTAAGATTTTTACGCACACAAAGGTGATGTGCTTTGAATTTTCATACGATGATGAAAATCATCCCAGCAGCCATTTATAATAGAATATAATGCTTACTAATTCAAATTATTAATTGAAGTAGTCCTAATGAGGACTGAAGGCGTTCTCCAATCCGCAAGTGTACAGATGCAATCCTACTGTAACCATTGGATTAATCAGTTCTTAAAAGAACTCAATGCAGCTTTCTCGTGGCAACGAATTAAAATTGATCAGCTTTGGCCCAATATCCGGTAAAAGTGGAAATCTTGAGACTTGTAACACTACTCATTCTTACTGTTAATATACTAATACCATAGATTCCAAACACTGCCGCATACATGTTCAAAACAGACGTCTAATATACCTTACTGACTGCAGATGCTGTTAGTGGAAATGCAATAGGACAATGGTCATCATAGGTTAAGGAAATTAAAAATGGATATTATAAAACAACAGGAGATTGATGGATAAAAATTGGAAAAGTGGAGGTAAAACATGGAAATACTATAATGCTACTACACCGATTCTGACACTACACATGGTGGATAAGTGGAAAGTGGATAATGGAGGCAAACAATGACACTCTACTACACCGAAAGCAATGAAATTATACACACTATACCTAAGACTAAATATGGAAAATACTATTTCTTCACTTGAATTTGTTATCGCCAGTTTTTTAATCCGTCTATAATACTTCATGTAATCCCACATTTCTTCATTTGAAATACAATACATCGATCACTACTTCAGCTACCGATTAAGGGATATAAAACATAATACTGCAGTCCGTCAGTCATCAGCAGGTACTCGTCTAGTTGTGAACTAGTTCACTGAACACTCAAACCCAGACGAGCGGGGTCCCACACATAGTGGCTGACAAAATACTGAATAGGTAATGATATGTCTTGAAAGATATGCCACAAAGATAAGTCAGACATCATTCAAATGCTACGTTTTTCACATGTAAACTGATCCTGTCATTAAATTCACACCATCAATAAATACATTTTGCTTTTTTAGAGATATTATTAGAGATTAGAATTATAGAGATACTAAATGAGCAAAGAGTCTCCTATCAGTGCTCTAGAATCTTGGAAGTTGACAGTTTGTTTGTGATAAGATATGTTTAGGGTGTCAAGTGTTTCCCTTGATGGCAGCCATGCATAGCAATCAATAATCAATCAATTAATTAATTGTGATCATTCGACGGCTAACATCAATAATCAATTAGATGAAATTATCTGATGACAACAATAAATTCATTGTAATTCTTATAGCAGCTTTTGATAATCTCTGATATCTATGAAACTTTTTCTCGTTTGAATCAGACGTATTCGTCGATTTATGTAGATTTATGTAATCCCTTGAGCATAATCCCTTTCCTATCATAAAGATTTAATCTAAAGATATCAACCAAGTAAACATCATTCCCCTCTGATTTTGATGTTAACTCTGGAATTCGGAAGTAGTACAATAAATGACTCTATTTTTCAAATCAAATGAGCCGTTGTGAGAATATCCGACCATAAATTGACAGACGAGATGATTGATTCACATTTAGTAAATGACTCAAAT
Source organism: Prostheceraeus crozeri (assembly GCA_907163375.1). Taxonomy (NCBI): domain Eukaryota; kingdom Metazoa; phylum Platyhelminthes; order Polycladida; family Euryleptidae; genus Prostheceraeus; species Prostheceraeus crozeri. The sequence continues at coordinate 107,575 of CAJQUW010002130.1, read as the reverse complement.
CTATTCTTGAATAATAATGTCATCACTTTCATTGACAGGATTTCTTTCCAGAACTATCCGGCGATCATTGTTCTCCGATGTTTCATGAAAATGAGAAGTAGTTGGGAATAGGCCAAGTGTCTATCGATAAAATGTGTGTGTACTCCGATGCAGTTTCCTTTGACCATCGGTCTATGTCATCCGGGAGTAGAAGACAAGGATTTTACATATTAACACAAAACTTCAAATTGCAATCCATACAATAAAATGCAGTTACTTCATAGTTCAGCGGCGTATATTACTACAAGTTATATTTTGACACCAAAGGAGATCTAGACTTAGATGTCAAACATTGTCAAGACTGTGGTATAACAAAGCCTATTCGACCTTACTCCAGTCACCACTCTGTAGATAAAATGTCGAATATCACTGCTTCAACAAAGGTGATTGAAAAGTAACATTTAAGTGAATATTAGCCGGTGTATGTACGCACTCTGACATGCTGAAACACCCGTATGATCGATATTCAAAATAGAAAGCGGATAATTCACATAAGTTCATAAATTGACTTTACATGCAATATTTTTTATCTTGTCCTTATAGAAAGACAAGATAAAATTTCATAGAAATATTCGTATAATCACAATGGTTATTGGACATTAGTGACAGTGGCATTAGTCGCGTATATATGGATAGGAATGAAAATCGCAAAATTACATTGAAACACATAAAAATTATACAGGTTGGCACAAAGAAACAGAAAATAAATAAAATTCAAGGAATCATATTGTCATCTCATGAATCAGATTCATAGATCAGTCAATATGCTGATTTTTGAAAGCGCTCACGCTTACTTAGCAAGACCGCTGGTGACGCATGCAAGCTTGTGGCTGCTACGATCGAGTGTTATGACAATTTTAGTTCTCTAGGCTGAAATGTATACTTAAGACAATGAACAACGAAGGCTTTGTGAAGCTAACCTTTGAACCTAACATTTGCCCTAGACGAGCAAGACAATAGAAGAAATCCTCGTCTGCTTCGAGGCCTCAAGTGTCCTGCACTGCTGCCCTCAAAAATCCATGTTAATACACGTATTATGTTACATGGGGCCATATTTTTGATATGCGTTCTGATTCCATGTAATGCAGAAATGCAGAAAAAGCAATTGGTGCCATAGGTGGAAGTTCCATATAGTGATTGCAATCGCATCAATCCTTATCTATGCACACACTTACCGTATTGGAGTAATTTTCCCTACTGGTATTGCAAATTGCCAGATTTGAGATTTACAATGAACAATTCCCCATTGGGTTAACAATATGGCAAACTAATTAAGTGTTATCCAAAAAATCAAATTGATTTCAGCAGAGAAATAGAAGGAAAAATGATACATGATCATCCGAAACTGTGAAACTAAAATTTGTTCTGATTTTCCAGAGAATTGCATATTCAGTGTCTCCTGCAGATTTCCATGTAATTGCTTGGAAAATTGCTGCACTTCTTGAGATGTTTGTAAACAGATGTGCGATGTAATTGATTATAAGGTGCTCTTCAGTTTGTACATGTACGGGACATCAGACAATGCAGAAATTCCTTTCATTTTTTGCATTTACAGAAAATGTAGGAAAAAGTAGAAATTCTATTTTGAACAGCATTTTCAGTTTGTGAAGGTTCTCAATATTTAATTGCGTCAAGCCAATGTGACATCAATTTTTTACTTTCAGAAAACAAAAATGAATTTGACTTCGGGATCTAGTGCATCAGAGATGGACAGCAATAGGAGAAACAGACGATTAAATATATTTTTCTTCATTTTTTACGTTTTTGCTATTTTTATCGTGGATTGGATGATGCAAGAACATGATCAAATTCTCATAATTTCTTGACAGGAGAACTAAATCCTATTATGAAATTGATTTCAGAGCTTAAAGGGAATTGTGTACATGTAGATTCAGTGGAACATTATTAAAAACAAATGAATTGAAGGATATTTGTTAAGCAAACATACATTATTATTCTCTCTCTTTATTGCCTTCATTTTGCATTGTCTTCGATAATATAATGAATGAATATATTTGATCTCAATTACAGTAAGTAACCTTCTCCGGCCTGTAACAGCAAATGAGTAAATAGTTTGATATGAAACATAAAGCTCATTTGAACTTCGCATGATTGTTTTATGCAAATATTGGCATAAAACAGATTGGCTGCGAATGAAGTTTCATAATAGTTTCTGTATCGGCTCAGCTCAGGGTTTTGAGACTCATCCTGATCAGCGGGAAAATGCGTGTACCCAGAATTTTAAGTGAAACTATGAAGATATGAAAGTAAATGAATAACAGCATTTGTAAACATTTTGCAATTCACATTGTTCTGAGACAAATGCGAGCATACACATCCCGCATGAGTTCTTTCACTTGGGCGCTTGAATCACGTGAACTCAAATGCATCAAATTTACAGATTCAAACATTTGATAATCATAGAGACTGCAGAGTGCCAGTTCGCGTGGACACTGAATAGGAAATGTTCTCAAATTTGAACAGTTTAAGTACAGAGATTCCTTGGCAGCCGTAGACACTGTGTTTCGCCCCACAAGTTCGAGATGATAATACATAAATGATGATATATGCAGAATTCATGTGCTAGCGATAGGAGATGATTGTTTTCATGGAAAACCAACTGTTCGGTTTCTCTAAATTAGTTGGTCAAGAATGAACAGCGATTTCAGCTGCTCGGCTACGCGCTGATTAAGGCATTGCTGCTAGATCTTGGGAATAGTCAAATTACTGAAATCCATCATTGTTGCAAATTCTTGCCGTTAGTCGATGTTTTTTAAGTTATTTAGTCAAATGATTTTATATGTAAAGAGAAGTGATAATAACCGTAAATCTCTGAAAGTGCAGTGAGGCATCTGCATCCTTTCATAGTCAGACACTGGAAGCTGTAAACACAAAATTAGACAGATCGTCTCTTCTTCTGTTTGACTCGAAACACTGTAATGCCTATCAATTGGCCATATCTGCTGACATTATACCATAGCAATCGAACAATGAGCAGCCAATTCAACGATAAATACGCCAAATTGTGCGAAGTTTCAGTGACTGTTATCAACCGGATCACACAGCAAAGAGACACAGTTGATGTCAAGTTCTACAGAGAAGTTTGTGAACGGTTTTCGTGCGCCTGCTAACTTTTAAGTATGATTTAATGAAGGATCAACATTATCGATAGAACTTTTGCGCAATGATCTGAATTCTTCGAATCTGAGGGAATCGCCGCGATCGGAGCATTTTGAAGGAATCCACAACAATCCGCAAGCGACGCACGACTATTTTTCCTATCTCTGCAAGGCATTAAAATTTGGTTTTGCCCACTTAGTAGGTTCCTGCATGTGCCATTGCTTTGAATCTATTTGCACTTCTATTAAAGTGACGAGCATAAACAACATAATTCTGTGGGTTCAGTCCTTCATGCCTGTAGAATGTCGGACTTCTCTGACATTTTCAAATGATGCATATTCATGTGTCAAAAAATAAAGAAAACTATGGATGATGAATCATTGAAAGATGATCGCTGTGTTTCAATGAATGTGGTTATATCAAGAAACAAGCAAGACGTAGCAATTACGGTGATTACAGCGAAGATTCAAATCTATTAACGGTATGATTTTATCGAATCTTTTGTGAATGCATCGAATCCCCAAGCACTTTATACAGAAACCTAAAAATGAAAAATTTCGGAACAGAATATGCGAGTACATTAGATTTTATCAAGACATGCATGTCCCTGAGCAACGTTATTTTTTGTAAGTTACTTGTATCAGCTTAATTTGAGAAACATGAGAATGGATAATTTCATTATATTCCAGACCTCGTCGATTTCGTGCGGATTTCAGAAGTCTGAAATTCTTGATGACTTGTTGGCTGAGTGCACCGCTCTGCAGCCTTGTGGTACCGTACACCTTGTCGTCTGCTTACGGGAGACCTGGGTTCCAACCAATGATGCGGAGTGAGAGTTGGAGTCCCAGAGTCCTTTCATTTTTGCTGGAGTCGGAGTCCTATCAAATGATGGGACTCCGGACTCCGGCCTGTAACTAGACCCGAGATATGACACAAATTATCTGTCCTCGTACATAACTGTCACTGACTTGATGTCAACTTTCTCCGTCAAACAGAAGTACAGAAACAGCAGTACATGCAAAGCTTGTAATAGTTGAGGGAATGAACCATGATAGTGGAAAAATGATTGTCTTTTCACTCGGTGATTTAGTAGAGAAGACAAGCCTTCCTAGCCTCGATCACACCTACGCACCAAAGGTCACATCAGAGACGAAAATGAAATATTAGTTTGTTTGAGAACATTACCTATTACCCTCACGTTAAGCGTGTGTGATGGCTCCTCCAAAGCGCATATAAAAATCGAAAGTGCACTCATATTTTTTGGAGAAGGATGGGGATTTTCCTGCCTGGCAGACTGGAGAAAAACCGTGTGAAGCACACATCAACAAGATGGGAGGAGCCGAGTCGTATGCATCCAACTTAAAGCGACATTTGATAAACTATTATTGAAAATGATTGATAATTGATACAGCAATGATCACTTAAAATAGGTTCAGGTTAGCCTGTAATGATCTATGATGTAGGTCACCAGTTCATTTTTTTCAAAAAAACTAGGCTTTCTATACTTGCCACCCGGAGTCGGAGTCCTATCAAAAGCCGGAGTCTGAGTCGGAGTCCTATCAAAATGATAGGACTCCGCATCCCTGGTTCCAAATAAAGGTCATCAGTCAAATAATTGCAATTAGTTTTTGATCGCCCATGGTTAAAACTCTGGTCAGTCAAGTCCAAGACTTGAAGATGGTTACACTCTGCATTCTTGCTAAACACTCAGAACAGAAGAATGAAAGTAGGACAAACTCGGTCGCGTGGAAGACAGGCGTTGCCTAATGTGCTTCCGAATAAAACAGGGTTTATTTGTTTATTGCAGTTGAGCGGCAGTCACTGATTCACTCGATATTGCAGTCAGATAACCAACATGGCATTAGTTCTGACATCATTTTCACTAATGAAAAACATGCCAAATCTCTGTAAATATGGTATCAATTGTTAGTTTCAAATTGTATGTGAATTTGGTATCAATCTGCATTTAATTTTCGTATCCAGCGATTTACAGTGTATTTGCTCATTTATTCAATGCTTCGCAGATTCAGTCTATCTAATAAATCATGGAAATTATGCTTCGAAGCATTAATAAGTGGTGTGCAGCAAAGCCTGACATCTTCATACATTAAACATTCACAAATTAAATGAAATACAGTTTCTATTGTTTTATAATTGCATACGCTGCATAATCTATTTCATATTCTAACATATTTATATAACATCCAATAGCTCTTGGCGCTAATTTATAATTTCCGCACATCCTCTTTAACAATGCATTGGTGCAATGGTGCAATAAATTTGTGTGCTAAATTTTGAGTCAGATAATGCTTTATGGAGCAATCAAATTGTGTTGGTTCCAGTTCCAGCACGCTTCTTTTGGCGTCGTTGATCCATTTAGCTCTGAAATGTTTGGTCAACCTGGCTTTAATTACATTCTTACATTGTTTAATAATAGTTGCAGTAAGTGGGTTTTTTTCTTTTATGAGAATATGTTTTCATATTCTCCAACACCATATATATGCGCATTTGCTGTTATTCAAATTAAATGAAACTTAATCAAAATAAATTGTTTGAGAAGTTTGTTCGATCGATTCCTATCTGCCGGAATTCTTTTGTATGGAGACTTAATCGATCTAGCGTATAATTTCATTAATAGTTATTTGAAATTACGATATGGCTTCAGCTGCTTTATATGGCGCTGTCAACCAACCTGTGACATGATGAGCTCTATTTAAGTTGATTTTATCAACGCAAAGATACTGAAAATTTCATTAGATGTCTGTGTCCTGTAGTGACCTCAAGGGAGGAGAAGAAGATATTGCGTGGCGTTTTATTCCTTTGACCATAATATCATCATAATGCATATCTATTTTGATTGCTCTGTTAATCGCACACTTGAATTTCCTCTCTAGCAAATCTACGCTTCTTTGTAAATTAAAGTTGCAGCTACAGCTTGTCTATTTTTTCTCATGATTAAATGTATCAGCATTTGTATCCACCTTTTATCTTTAACCGCTCACGTAGACTTCAGCTGCTGCCAAACTTTAGCGACAGTCGCTACTTTTATTGTTCCTAACAATCACATTTTCTCTTCCGTGGCGATCATCATCATATCATTTTTAGACACATCTTATTTTCATATACATGTACCTTCATATTTTTATCGACTGAAAACACCAAATAGTCGACGAAAGGCCTTACGGCAATTACTCATAAACCCACAGAATGCTTGTCTTTCTTATATTCACCGCATTCTTGATACAAATTCAGCGTCTGTACAGAAAGACTACAAATTCATCTTTACACAGCGTTGTAGGAAATGTTAAGGAGAGATTAGACATTATCTGTTGGACAAAAAACTTTGGCATGGCGTAGTTTGAAATGTTATATTATGAAGAATTCTTTTTAAGCCGTTCTGATTAAGGTTTTCAATCCGGGTTTCCGGGGATTATCGCATTTTTGTGGGATTCAGAATTACGGGATTCGTTAACATGTTTTTAGGCATTTAGGCTGCATGAAGATGGAGTAACAAGGAAGTAGCAATGAATATAAACGTAACTAATTGTTGCAAGTTACGATATATTGTTATATTTGAAACTTTTCCCTTTTTCATTATCAACATATCCTTAACTATCAAGAATAAATCAGACACGATAGTCTTATGATTACATGTAACTGTGTATTACTTATTCATAAATTTTCATCATATACTGTAATCAATTTTAGTGTAACTTTGTGCAGTATGCCAAAAATTATTTAATTCCATTGATATATTAAAACCAAAAGTTTGTTCAGGCATAAAACTTTGTTTAGGCATATGTCTATCTGATACATAGAGTTGTGTAGTGCAGTGCATCGTTCAAAATACTCGTCTAAGAATTTAAAACAACGCCCGGCAAGGTTGGACCTCGAGTTTTGGGTAGACCTTGGGTAAGTGATACAAAACTTGGGTCTGCTGCACTATTAATGCTGCATCTAGGAACTACAGAAATAAAGTTATAAAGTTGATATTTTGATTTGAATCTTGAGAGAACTACATGATAAGAGCATAATTTTTTAATTTTTTTAATCAAAATTCCACTCAATTCACAGAACATTTCAAAAATGAAACACTTGTGATGATTGGATGTTACATTTTGGGCTTGACAATGCCACGCATTGAAAGATCGCACATATTGTAGTTGCTGTAAGCTTGCATGTATTATGCTGCATTTGTGCATATTGAATTTTTATGTATTTCATATATTATATATCTTCGCAGTTATCTTCACACCATTCAACTTTCTGCGATAGCCGACATTTATCTAAATATGAATTTATTCCACTTTCGTATTCTAAGTGTGTTTAACCCTGCACTCACTAAGCAGCTATAATATTTATTGAGTCTATATATATTTCTGAATGATAAAGTGAAAACAATTGCTCTTCAATCATTATTTAATCAAAAATCTTCAATTAGTCAGTATATCAGTGTAGGTTGAAATAAAGGAAAGCTTTGTAACGTAGCACATATGCTTAGGCTACTAATTACAGTCATTGCAATAAATAATTGTTTCACACTAATACCACACTTCTCATGGGTCCAATAGGAATTTTGTTCTATAGAAGGATATTCATGTCTGCACAAAATGCAAAGAATGCACTTCGTTTACTTGATTCTACTCATGCATTGAAACTTGGGCTTGGGTTTTGGGTTTTGTCCCAAGTTTTGGCCAAACCTTGCGCCCGGTATGTACTGTTCAGCCTGCGTTAACCAAAGTATACCATCAGTAATTGCAATAAGCTTGCTAGGATAAATCCCGGGATCCGGGATCAGAAAAAGTCGGGATTTTGAAAACCCTAGTTCTGATGCCATTTCACTTTGTCTTAGCAAGTTATTGAACATTTTAGCGGAATTCCCATCCTTATCAGCGGAAATGAATGATTCTCATGTTTTATCTGTCAGTGACGATATCACTATATTTACCTTTCAATATTGTCATCGAATCTTTCACATCAATTTTCTTTATTACTCGACTCTGCTTTATGACTTCTTATTACTCGACCATGATCACAAGCAAGAAGCAACTTAATGAAAAAGTATTAAATCAGATGTTCCAGCACCTCCTAGGTCTTAACATTGCATTGATCATGGTAAGCGGCATTGGGAAGCTGATTGCAAAGCTAAGTCACGCCAACAAAAATTCTTTCTCGAGCAATTGAGTTTGCATGAGCGATCTAACCCCGCATGAACGCATGCGTTCAGTATTACATGCGTGTGTGCATATGGCGAAGATGTTTGGTTGCGCGCTCATTTGCTTCCCCGAAACAGTATCAGTAGAATTAAGTAGGTTCAGCCACATCACATGGATTTTACTCAATGAATTTACTATTTTGAACAGTGTAATATACTATTGAAAATAAAGCCTTGCTGCTGAAATAATATTTTATCCAAATTTTCGCCGGTATGACGGCCTGCTCACGGAAAAAGGATCAGACAAAAATTTTCAAAATATCAATGTTTGGAACTCACAGTTTTCGTCTCTATAATTCAGAGTGGGTCTTAATGATTTTGATATAGCTTCTCTGAAACGCAGATTGATGGCATTGGAGTCATAAATTGTTTTGGAAATCTGCGGAGGCAACACGTAATTTGATAAGCAAGCTTGAAGATGTTTGTGGATGCGAGATTCCTTGCGTGTGAGATGCTCTTCTATTCGCACACGTAGATGGCCCACAGTACTGCCGACATAAATTTTACAACATGCTGTACATATTATTTTGCATATGTTATTGTTATGTTTATGTATATATATTGTTTTGTATATGTAAAGTTAGAAAAAGTGCGTCGTCGAGCCCACAGAATTATATGTGGCACTGATGGTGATTGTTCGTCCTTTCCCTTATTCAGCATCAGGAGACAGGCTTTTGCTTTACAAATTTTGATGAAATTTCAAGCAGTGAGAATCTCCTTCACGACATGGTGCCAAGGCAATTCCTACGTTCACGTCTTTTTGAGGTTCCATACTCACGGACTCTATTAAGACAATCTTCTTTTATTTGTACTTGCATTTGACTACTAAATGAACAATGTTAGTTATAATTGAGTAATTGCATTTGTTTGTTATTTTGCCTTCATTTGTGACTTTTTTGCCTTGTGTATGCGCATTATACCGCAATTTGTGATTTCCATTTTATAATAAAGACATTTTACTACTACTACTACTATATGAACTGCATGATTCTTTTGCTGTGAACAGGTGGTCATACTGGCGAAAATTAAGACAACTTTATATTTCAGCAGCAAGGCTATATTTTCATTATTACTTTCATCACAAAAAAGAAGATGCTGTTTAAAGTTATTTATGAATCATTATTATCATGTGTCACTTGCTATTTATTAATTCATGGTCTTATTAGCGAGACATAACACTTTTTGACTTTTAGTCATCCTCTGTGCATACAGATTTCATAAAAATTCTCTTCTGTTATTCAATCAGGCATCTTCTTTAACCATGCTTTTACTTTGCATATTCCCACGTCGTGCGCATGTCAATTACTTTGCAGATTTCACGGTCAGAGACTGTGCCACAACATTATCAACATGGTAATAAATCAATTCAAAAAGTTTTCAATTCATTGTTGCATTTCACAATTTATGCATGACAGATACGTGAAAGTAATCAACACAAAATATAACATCCGATCAGACTTTGTAATAATCACTCTTGTCTCTGAAATCATAATCGCTCATTCTGTTGTTTTGCTTCAGTAAACCATTCGTTCTTCAAGTAGGCAAATTACATAATAAAACACTAGAACACATTAAGCAGTTAATCATGCCTGTAAAGAAAGCATCCGCTGATGATTAGTGCACAATCAAATTAATGAACGTCACGAAACAATTGACAAATGCATCATCGCAAGCTTCATACTGTGTAGACGAGGCTAACAGAGTGAAACTGCATTTACGATCGAATCTGATCTAAGTGAATTTTGAACAGAATTGGCGGCGTCGATCGACAAGACTTATTTCATGGTGCTGATAATGAAATTTTAGAAGTTTAGAAAATGCATAAGTAGTTCTAGGTGAGATTTTTCTGCAAAAGATGCGATTGGAATTATGACTCATCGGCAGTCAGAACGAGCTTCTGCAGGGAACGAGGTCGAAAATGAGACTTTCACAGAATGATGTACACCTTATACCTACTATGAATCTGTGCTTCTGCCGAGCTTTACCCAACGCATCAAATTGCCAGACACGAAAAAAGAAAACACATAATCCAATATGAAGAGGATTGAAGTTTTCAGTGAAAATAAGATTTTCTATGTTTTCTCTTTTTAAATGAAAACTGTCAATTCCAGAGATGTAAGTTTTGACAAGGAATGTATGCAGGCCACTTCTTATCATGTTCATGCACCAGTATTCATAAAGCCAAACACATTCAGATTAGGCAATCTTCCAAATGTAAAAATTGGCCAAAATTTTGGTCAATTTAAGCCACATTTAATCATGGATCTGATGCCGCATGCATCATCGGTCAAAAATAATAGCACAAACACATGAAAAGAAAGGATCTGAAGACATTCCATGTCAAAAATTATGGTTCCATACTTGCATGTAGAAAAGGAAACATACAGTATAAAATCTCGTTTTCACCGGAAAGCTTAAATCTGCTGCTCGTTGGATTTGCATGTGTATTCTTTGATCTAACAAGAAGAGGGACCTGGTAGAACTCGGCAGGCGCGCAAATTCCTAGCAGCCATAGGTATACATCATTCTATGAAGTTCTCATAATTGGCCTCGTTCCCTTCAGAAACTCTCTCTGGCTTCCGGACATCATGTTGTTGAGAAGAACCGTTTAACACAATTTTGACCATTGAAGCAAACTTGCTGATGAACGAGAAATTTCTCTTTCTCAGTCTCCTTGTAAAATATATATTTAAAAGTCTGCACTGTTTCAGTACGAGACTTTCATCCCGTCATCTGCAGAAGCAATTATTGCAGCTGTATTCCAATATTTCCTGGAATGATTGGTATTTTGGCCTCTTATCAAAAGTATACCCAGCTATTTAAAATTGTTTCAAATGAATGGCCTGGAATCGCTGCACAAAACTATTGGCATTCATTGACTTTATTGATCTAATACGCCGAACCTTGTACTAAAAGTAAATAATTTTAAATCACCAATATCTATGAATTTTCAAAAATTCTGAAATTTTTCTGAAAATTTAATGTGAATCTCTAATTATGAGGTTCAAAAGTTGTATGAATGTACACAGTATTTCAAAGACATGGGAAAACAATAGTTTACACTTATAAGTACGATCGAAACAGTGTGCTATTGTGTCTGATGTGTGAGTCACTGACTACGATAGTTTCTGGTTCTTCTGGCTTATGCATTAGGGTTCATGAGCCTGGGAACTCGGAGTGAATATTTGCATGAGCAAAACGAAGTGACATAAATGCAATGCATATTTAATGTCCTCTGACCGAGATCTTCAATTTCAACGTTGTCCTCTGACCGAGATTTTCTAAGGTGTCGGTCAGCGGACATTTTCGTGGTTTTTGGAGATTTTGAGAAGGTTAATTACGATAAATGAAATAATTCTTTTGTATAGATGTTAAGAGTATGGATCCCTCCTATGCTGTGAAATTTCATCGATTTCTGACAAAATTTCTGGTTTCAGCATTAATATGAACTTTTTAGGAACATTCAAATCCTCTGGTAGAAAAAACGGATAAAAATATTTTCAAATCAATATTACTCACTTGTTGCGGCACCATGTTGAATTTTCATTACGGATTTATAAACGAGCACACTAGAGGATTCGTTTGGTGCAAAACGCTTGATGGAAAAATCAATATTCTTCGATAAAAGGTACCTCGGCCAGAGGACAGAAAACGTCTCGATCAGAGGACATTTTTTTTCATTGGACAATGGAAACCCACTGAGAATTCAATGATCAATATTAAATACGATATTCAAAATTAGACTGTCTTAAAGAGCTGATCTTCTTCTGTCAGATGATATAGATATTAGTGGGTGCATTTCAATGCAACTTATCGAAAATTTGTGTTGAAGTTAGAGTACTGCAATTTTGGACATGCTTTTTTGAGTATTTTTTGGCAAAAAAGGGGAACTTCTAAGAAGCTTTTGGCTATGTGACTTTGTAAAAACCACGGTATAATTGATGAGATCCTTACGGTTTGATTAAAAAAACTATTGAAATCGGTTCAGAAATATGGATTTTACAAATCGAAGACACATTTTTGTCAAACGTTGTGGAATAAATTGGATTTATCCTTATCTAGTGAATAAAGTAGCACTCTCAATAGAAAACAGCGTGCGTCCGTCATGTCCAGAAAAAGTGAAAATTGAACATGTATGGAACATCACTCAAAATACTCAAAGCGAGATCCTGAAATTTTTGAGATAGTTAAGTGATCGTTCGATTGCATCTATGAAATGATATTTTTGCAAGTCTAACTGCCGCAGCTTCAGATAAAATGTCATTTTCTTTCTGAAGTTTCGGCTGTTTCAACTTTTAAATTTATTCGACAAACTTTATCGTCTTTAGCAAAGGAATGAAAACAGAGATTGTTGCTGCAATGTGCAGAAAATGCGGAAAAGCTGACTTCTACCTTGTTTTTCAATTAGTGGTGCACTTGTGATTGCAATAGTTCCAAATAATCACTTCTTGTGTTGAGCATTATAGGCTCTACTCAAATGGTAATCAAAGGCTAATTTCAATCAATTGGTGCCACTATTTGAATAATTGACATAGAATCTCCGATTTTGATGTTTCATTTAAGCACATTGAGCTGCAAGTATCAGCTTTACTATAGAAGTCGCATGACTGCTTAATATCAGTTTGAAGAGAGTTTGGCAGTGAGTAAAGCAATTGCATGAAGTACCTGCGATTATATTTATAGTTGAATGTAAATATTGAAGAATCTTATCAGAGACATAAGTTCATACATCATAATTATTATGATAGTCACTTATTGAAACAAGTGCTTAAATAACAGAGTACAAAGCTTAACAGATACTATTATAAAAATATAGAGCTTCATAGGATTGAGATGCTAAAGAGGCTGTTCAATACATAGGCCGACTAGTGACCTAGAATCTTTGAGGCTATCAGTTTGTAATAAGATATGCATAGAAAAACATCATTTTACTTAAAAATAGTGCAAATGTTGAGTGGTGACGACATGCAAGCACATCAGCTGTAAGTAGATGTGGTGATATAATATGAGAGATGCAATCTAAAAGATTCACGTAGTAAAATAGGCACATGCATGAATGAATTAAACTTGATATTATGCGTCATTTTGCATCTCAGTAGCGGACAGTTTGATCAAATCTATCCAAAGTTGATCCAAATTTGGCAGAAAGTATTTCCATCGGTATTAAGAGAGTGGTACACCTAATCATAGAATGATTTGGTTGACAAAATGATCGCAACAAAAGATGAGCATTTTAATATGCTACTAATAGAATCCGTAAACTAAAACTGGTTTATGTCAGTTTCTGAAAAACCTGTTGAATTGTCAGCGTCAATATTGCAATTTACTTAACGTAACAGATTCACCTTCTAATGTTCAATTATAGTTCCGTCATTATGATTTCAGCTTAGTGCTGGTTTAATTGAATAAAATTTCTAACAGTGCTATTGAGTTAGCTTCTTAGTCTACATTGTCGGACACAATTCATTTTCGAATTCATTATTCACAACTGTGAACCATTCAAATCTGTTTTTCTTTCGTTTCAACCAAAGTGTCAATAAGTGTTGTGAAGTCGTCAACAGCTTTGACATTTTTCAAAATATTCTCTTTGAATCAAGAACCATCTCAGCTTCATGAATAGAACTGAAGATCAAAAGAATAGCAGGCCTGTAACACCTTAAATTCAACCCATTACAAATCCATGAAATAAGTTGATAATGTAATCTCAATCAGCTGAGTTATATCTTCTTGCGTTTGAATGAAATCACCTAATGAAGAACGTGATTTTCCACTTCACACACGGGAGATGAGCATTAAACTAAAGCTCGTTTCAATACATTTTTGAGAAAATACAGAATATGTCTTAGCCTATATGTACTTTCCTAGTTGATTTAGTGTCATCAGCTTATAGTCCGCCAGCCACAACGAGTTTCTGCAGGAAACGAGGCCGAAAGTGTGACTTTCACAGAATGATGTACACCCTATGCCTACTACGAATCGGCACGTCTGCCGAGTTCTAGTTAGTTCCTCTTCTTGTCAGACAAGATCAAAGAAAAACACATGTAAATCCAATGGGACGCAGATTGTTGTTTTTTGGTAAAATAAATTTTTGCATGTTTTCTCTGATTAAACGAAAAGTACTAAGCCTAGAGTCACAATTTTTGACATGGAATGTCTTCAGGTCACTTCCTATGATGTGCATGTGCTTTTCTCATGCATCTTATCGGCAATGCATGTGAGAATGTGGTTGAATGTGGATAAAGTTGCTCAAAATGTTTGTGCTTGTCGACTTTAAGAGGCTCTCCAAATCTAAATGTGTTTAGCTTAATAGACAGGAGTACATGGAAATGAAAGAAGATGACCTGAAGACACTCCATGCCAAAAATTATGACTGGGCTCGGTACTTTTCGTTTAATCAGAGAAAACATACAAAATTTTATTTTACCCAAAAACTGCAATCTGCGTCCCATTCGATTTACATGTGTTTTTCTTTGATCTTGTCTGACAAGAAGAGAAACTCACTAGAACTCGGCAGACGTGCAGATTCGTAGTAGGCATAGGGTATACATCATTCTGTGAAAGTCTCACTTTCGGCCTCGTTCCCTGCAGAAACTCGTTCTGACTGCCGGACTATTATGCGCCATTTTATTTTATAAATGGATTTTTTATAACAAACTCCAGAGAGCAATTCTATAAGTACGGGCTTTTCATCCCTACTCAGAGGTCACACTCATTTCCCTTCTCTTTAAGAGTGCTGCCTTAGAAAGGTTGTATCTCTATGAATTTTTAGGTTAAAATGTATTATTTTCAAATTTCATATAAAAGCGAATGTCTCTCTTTCATTCACACACACACACGATATTTCAAAATGCTGATTGTGATAATCTTCATCGGCAAAGTTGTATCAAAGTTTTCTATCTGCAAACTGCAGCCTTTAAAAGTGGAAGAAGGACCTAGACTGATGGTTCATTTTATCGAATTGGTAGCTGTTTCATCTAAAGAATTCCAAAAGTGGGTTGATTTATTCTTCAAAAGTTCAGACATGGTTGAAATTCGATTATTGAATTTTGCATTTGAAATGCCACATCGCACAGATGCATCAAAGCATACATCGAAACTTTGTCATCCTTTTCGATGACGGATTGATATCCCCAAATTCAAAATACGTAGCAGCTAAAAATTGACGCATGAAAATGATCCAAAGCAATAATGCTTCCTTGAAGCATGATGGATTGAAATGTTATAAGAATTTAGATTAATATAGACTGAATTGAATAATATTTGTAACTGGGCATCGAATTAACTTCTTGGTCTGTATTGATAGGACGTTTCATCAATCAATTACTCCTAACTGTGAGCTATTCAATTCTATTTTTCTATTATTCCAACAAAAGTGTCAATAAATGCTGTGAATTCCCCTGACGGCTTTTTAACATTTTTCGATCTATTATCGTTGAATCAAAAACCACCTCAACTAGTCTAGATGAATAGAATTGAAGATCAAAAGAACAGCAGGCCTGCTACACCTTACCGTCAGTCCATTAAAAATCCCTCAAATAAGTTGATAATGCGATCTCTATCAGCTGAGGTAAATAACCGTCCTCATCAATAATTATATCTTTGTCCCAAAATCCATAATGCTCATTCACTCAAATTTCACCAACTAAATCTACTCAAATAATGGCAGTCAAACTCCTCTCAGACACGCGCTCATGCTTAATTCTTATGTGTTAAATCAACCCCCACGGCGTTTCCTGAAGGTGCTTATTCTCGAACTCTCCTAGAGCCCGTGATGACGCAATTTCGGACGATGGTGCAACAACAGAGAGAGATCCAGCGGCGATGTGTTGTTGATCTCGAGATTACAATGAATTGTCGAGGAAGCAGGCAATTCATCAACATTTGGTTATCTCGCTTGAAGGACGAATTAGACTGTTTTATATAACATATGATTCCGGAAACACACAAGGCAGTGAGTCAAAGCAAATAAAGCAATACCAGAAAATAATGCTTTTGTAATGTATATTTCAGGTCTCAGACTATTAATGTCGTATTATTTGACATTCTTAATCAAAGTAACTTAAAATAGAAAATTATTAGAATGACGTTTTGTAATGCAAGATTATATACATGTAATCATTGTGAAAAATGATTTTTAAAAAGTGTCATTAGGGAAAACATTTTAAACAGCAATAATCATGTAGTCAGGACCAGGTGATCTCGATAATAATTTGCAATTTATTTAAGTCAAGGAATCAACTAATTTTAATTACATGCTCAAGTTTATGCAGTTATAACTAGGGAATAGTATTGACAATCAATTTTAGAAACAAGTGAAATAATGACATGTACCTAACAGAACATGAAGTAGAGTCCTAAAAGTCATAACAGAAGTGTTGAAGCATACTAAACTGCTTGTGCATAAAATAGCTCCTCAATAGAATCATGAAACCTTTCAGCTTGTAATTAAGAGACATCCAGCAAGCTTAGTATTTAAACAAATCACGGACGGTTCAATGTTTGTCCTGGCACTGGAAATGTAAGTAAAGCAGTCCTTGAATCACCTTCCCCAATTACAAATTAATAAATTAATTGCAGTCAGTTAATTGCAATGAATTACATACAACACCTGGTCCGGACGCCAGAGAGGTTCCTGTTGGGAACAATGCCGAAAATAGGACTCAAAGAATGATTTACACCCTGTCATGTCTGCGCGTCTGTCGACTTCTACCAGGTTCCTCTTCCTGTCGGACAGGATCAAAGAAAACACATGTAAATCCAATTGGGGGACCACTGAACTTCCGATATGCAAAAAAATATTAGACCCAAAAACATCATGTTTGAGATGGAATATATATCTTCAAGTCTTCCTATCATGTTCATTCATCTTTTCATGTCGAAAGTCGAAGAGTATTCTCCCCAACTGAAGGACTAGCTGCTGAAATAAGTGTAAAAATGCATTGTTAAGGAAGCTTGGTAAAATCACACGTACAAGTCGGCTCGCATCCTGAAGGATCGACAGCAGTGTAAGTATTCGACTTTATATACTTCGAATCTTCATCTGTGAAGCTAAGCATATTCAGATTTGACATGCATCCTAATGTCGACCTATTTCAGCCATCCCCCATGCTCGCATGCATCACCAACCAGAAGAATGATAATAGCACAGTCATTAGAACTCGACAGACGTGTAGATTTGTGTGCACATCATCCTGTGAACGCCTCATTTTCGGCCTCGCTCCGTGCAGCTGCAGTGCAGATACTCGTGCTGGCGGCCGCACTGCATCATTATTGATATAATGCTTTTTTACAGTGGCATCTCTTGAGGGATGATGACATTCGGTCATTTTTAAAGCCTGTGTACTAGCTGCCAGGCTAATATTACGAGAACAAGCGGCGATTTGACCTTTACCTTCAGTTTATTCAGCATTATAGTCAAACAATCATGAAAATTGCTAGAGAGGCTCTAGTAATCACTTATTTTTTGCTTATTTTCTGGTTTTGAAGATTTTTGACCGAAAAATTCACTTCTTCTTTCAATTTTAAGAATGAAAAGTTCCGTTTGACTGTCGAATTCCTAGTCCTTTAAATGTGTATTTACTTGAATTTTTTACTTCACGTCTTAGAATACATTTCTCACATAAAGCTGCCCTATTGGCCTTCTTAAGCTACTTGTGCTATCGTCTAGAAAGGGAGGTTAGAAGCCATTCACAGTCAATCCTGACAATTTCTGGCAGTTGTACGTGTGTAAATATAGATGCTTGCTATTTTTATTGTGACTGTGCCTATGAAATCCATCTTGTAAAGTGCCCTTGAAGTTCGATTGGACGATGATGTCTCTCAAATCTGTCTCGCAAATAAATAAACATGATACACTAAAAGTTTGAAGTTGAGAGACTGTCTTAAGCCAGTCCCGGTTCCAACCGACCTGGCAAACTGGAGGAGCTTCCGGCCCTGATAGCACAATATGAAAATCAAGAACGTTGAAGCCACATAATTAGATTGCTTAAGCGTCTCACTTTGCTAGAAGTGCAAACTGATTTAAAACGATGGCACATGCAGGAACTTACTAAGTTAGCAAAAATAATTTTTTAATACCTTACAGATATTGGACAATTAGTCGTGCGCCGCTTGCGGATTGCTGTGAATTCCTTCAAAATGCTCCGATCGCCACGATTCCTTCAGATTTGAAGAATTCAGACCATTGCGCAAAAGTTCTATCGATAATGTTGGGCCATCCGAACATTTTAAAAAAGTTAGCAGGCGCACGAAAAAAGGTTCATTAACTTCTCTATAGAGCTTGACATCGACAGTGTCTCTTTGCTGTGTGATCCGGTTGATAACAGTCACTGAAACTTCGCACAATTTGGCGTGCTTTAATGTTGAACTGGCTGCTCGTTCGATTGCTGTGGCATTGTGTTAGCAGATTGTGCCATTCCATTAGCGTTATATGTTCCAATGTTTCCTTTCTAGTTTAACAGAAAAAGAGACGACTTGACTAATTCTGTGGTTGAAGCTGTACCAGGATGTCAAGTCACGAAATCCATTGCAACTCTATGTTGAAAATGCTTGTTATACTGAAAAGTGTCGCTGGCAGACAACCATTGCCGGCGCTTGTGACCTTGTGAGAAAGTTCGCTCTGCGTCAGGGAGACCTTGGCTCAAGCCTTGGTCGGCTAAAACGCATGACTTTTATAATAGGCACAGAAGAATTAGAGTAAGATAAATAACAATTCGTGCAGATAAAAGAAAGGTCTTGAGCCTTATGTGCTTCCGAGTTTAAACAAGACGTATATATTTGATTTTATTGCGAAAATCAGCCACAATTGAAAAATTTAACTCGCAGCTGCCTGTAAGATATGAATTAGTGGGTAGCATCCTCTGTCCAAAACTGAGAAAGTACCTCATCTGGAAAGATCAGCTTGCTGACATCAAAAATTGTTGCCAAATATCTTCTTGTCAAAAGATTTGCTTAATCACTCTAATCTGAATGCTTTGCTCTACAAAAAATTGCATTTGTTTATAGTCCACCAAACATCTGCTGGAAGCGAACTACAAACTCATCATCTCTATCATATCGCACTAGAGAATAGCTCACCATTTTAATCACGCATCTCACTCTAAAGGTAGACATTTAGCGCTATCACAGTTACAGGATGTACTTGTGCGATTTTCTTGAGAAAATCGATCCATAATTCTATTTTTCATAATAATTTCAAAAAATTCAATCGTCGCGCACTTGTGATTCCTCTATAAAGTCTGCCCTTAAGTCCTGATCTTAAGTCGACTGACAAGACCAAAGATATTGAAGTAACATCGGATCAGTCAATTGTTATCTCTTTCAAATCAATCATTGTGAACTTCATAATGGATAGCTTTTTTCACAGAACATATTTTATGATCGCTATTAGGCTGAATAGCTAACATTCTCTGAGATTCATGAATTGATGAACTACTTTTTGCAAATTCCACTGATCACGCACATTCCAATTGTACATGTGAAAGGTCATGTCACTCAAATTGAGATAAAAGTTTCCCGCGATCGCAAATTACCGTGGAAAATTCAATATTAAATTCCATGCATTGACTCTGCGTCAAATCACTTTTTCATTGTCATCAGAATTTTATTATCTGCTGCATGAAACCTCAGTGATAATTCACATCCTCGTGACTCCAAGCATGACTGTGTCATACAGGGATATGGAAACGGACGACTCCAAGGCGCCTATCTCAACATCTACCGGATGCGTGCGACAGTCAAGGTATTCACCGGCTCCGTGTAACGGTCACAACATCAACCGACTCGTGTAGCGGTCACAACATCTACCGGCTCCGTGTGACGGTCACAACATCCGCCGGCTCCGTGCGCAGGTCACAACATCTACCGGCTGCGTGTGACATGGTGGGGTCCTACCGTGTGGGGGGGTGGTTTGTGTGCCTTCCGTGTGACGGGTGACGCAATCAACCGGCTTCCCGTACCGGCTATTACAACTATACACTCCTCCGTTTGACGTCCACACGGTCACATCGGTTCCTGTGACCTGAACATCACACAACACCGTCCCGTTGACGGTCACGAACATCTATCGTTCCGTTGGTACGATCAACAACATCTACCGGCTCGTGTGACGTCCACAACATCCACCAGTTCCGTACGCAGGTCACAACATCTACCAGTGCCGTGTGACGGTCGCAACATCTACCGGCTGCGTGTAACGGTCACAACATCTACCGGCTACGTGTGACGGTCACAACATCTACCAGTGCCGTGTGAAGGTCGCAACATTGCCGGCTACGTGTGACGATCACAACATTTACCAGTGCCGTGCTCAGGTCACAACATTGCGACCCTCCGTGCGCAAGGTCAAACATCCTCCGGTTCCGTGTGACGAAGCACAACATCCCCGCTCACGGGGCGCAGGTCACAACATCCGCCGGCTCCGTGCGCCGGTCACAACCGGTTCCACTTGATGGTCACAGCATCTACCGATTAGGCAGCCGGTTGCAATTTCGGTAGGTTCGGTTCACCGGCATTTCAGATCATGTTCTTCTTCGTACATCGGTCACAACATTGTCGATTGAGCATTCACTTCGCGTTGATGTCTGTCGATCTGAACATTTACCGGTTGGAGGTTTCTGTCTGAACGGAGACCGGACACAATACGATAAGTCAAGTGAATATACGATCAAGTCACAGCATAGACCGGTCTCAATAGAAACTTCTCTAGAGCGCCGCCAGTCACAACAAGACAAGTCTGCTCCAATACGCTTTGTTGCTGCTCTATCTGCCCTATCGTCAGAATAGCTTGCATGTGTCATCAATATCAGCCTCCCACCTGTCAAAAGAAGGCAAATTTGCACTCTTGATATGAGAATAGCTTGAAATGTTATTTGACCCTGATTTCAGCATAGTTTGGACGAATTGTGATTATCTGTTAATCACCACCATTAATCATTCCATGGCGCACACCCTGATCCACACCCTAAAATTGTCATTTATTCTTCGTGAGAAGTGAAACATCATCAAAACACTCATTCCTCAGTAACTGATAGTCACAATGCGGTATTCAGACGACTGCTACAACATAATGGCAACTGGTACTGACAGCTCAGAGGTGCATTTTTAATTGAGTATCAAGAGTAGTCCAGGACGGAGACGTAGTCCCAGACGGAGTGTACTTACAGAGCTCTTGAAGGAACAAACAAACGTGATAGAATTTCACGTGAATTTCTAAATAAAAAGATAATGATTAAATCTACTGAGTCATCAGCGCGTGATTCCTAACCACAGTCGTCTGAATAAGGCGTTGAACCGAAGTCCTCGTTGGAGACGGGTTCACCTGCTGACCAAGGAATCGATCCGAAGTCCTCGTTGGAGACGAGCTCACCTGCTGACCAAGGAATAGAACCGAAGTCCGCGGTGTAGACGCGTTCACCTGTTGACCAAGGAGTCGATCCGGAGTCCGCGGTGTAGACGGGCTCACCTGTTGACCAAGGAGTCGATCCGAAGTCCGCAGTGTAGACGCGTTCACCTGTTGACCAAGGAATCGATCCGAAGTCCGCAGTGGAGACGGGCTCACCTGTTGACCAAGGAATCGATCCGAAGTCCGCAGTGTAGACGGGTTCACCTGCTGACCAAGGAATCGATCCGAAGCCCGCGGTGGAGAAGGGCTCACCTGCTGACCAAGGAATGGATCCGAAGCCCACGATGGAGAAGGGCTCACCTCTTGACCAAGGAATCGATTCGAAGTCCGCGGCGGAGACGAGTTCACCTGCTGACCAAGGAGTCGAAACGAAGTCCGCGGTGGAGACGAGCTCGGATATGCGCACACTGTCAAGCGCAATCGAATCTCAAGATACGTGTATATTGCAAGATAGCGATAGAGATGTTGAATACGTTATGCAACTAATTGCAACCATGTAAAACACCTATCAATTAATTGTAATTTTTATATCACAGCATTCGATTAATTGCACATAATTTCTGATAGCCCTTGCACTAGTAACATTCAAAAATTGGTCAAAAACACAGAATTCAAGTAATGTAATTATTCGTGCATCGAACTCTGCTTTCTTCGCTGCGAATATACAACGCACAAGTTCTCATCGAATTGACCAGATGTGCACGCCTTGATAATTATGTAACATCCGGGGAATAGCTTATGTCAGCTCAAGTTTGAAGCTTTCACAATGACTTTTGTTATGTCTTCGTCGTAAAAGTTACACAATTCTTCTCGAGTCTCGATTTCTGTTATTCCTACCCTGAAACGAAGCTATTAGTGCCTTTGAGCGCGCTGACCTACTTTCAGCGATCACAACAGAGTTACGTAACAATTTCGTCCCTGAGATTGCAATAAGCGTTGCATGCAAGCGAGTTTGACTTAAAACAAGTCACAAACTCGAAGGAAACCTGTCAATATGAGATATAATGAGTTACGGAGGTCGTAATTGTTCCAATTGTATCTATTTCAAAGGCAAAGTAAACTAATGTGTCACGAAAATCCAGTCATCTGTTACAGTACAACGCAGGCAATTTTTTGTTGTTGATGCTCTAGAGATGTTGAATTCTTGAGCAAAAATTAGGAAATCCTGTGCACAGAGTCCATTAAAATGAGATTGTGAAATGTAGACAAAATGCACAAACATCGGGATGCTCCTCACGAGGCATGAGAATGAATTTCAAAACGTTTAGAGTTCATACAAATTTTTATTTCGTTTCAATTTTTAATTTATTCGGAAAATTTCTGTTAACTCTGTATCTCAAGTTCATGCGACGTTTGAAGACAATGATGCAGTGTAATGCTTTGATTTGATAATTGTTTTAATGGAATTATTTTCACTGAATTGAGATAGTTAATGCATGCTTATCAAGCATGAATTGATAAGACTAATATATGACTGAAGTATGAAGAGCGTCTCTGTGAGCTACATAATGATTCAAACGTAGAAACTTTATATCACTTCCGTGTATAACCGATTGAATGCACCAGTTTTATGATAATGCGACAGTGTAACTGAGTTTCATGAATTAATCTGACTCCAAAAACATAAAACCCATCGCTGAGTTTCTTCAAAAAGCATTGATTTTCAAAGAAAATAACTAACTAATTCGTATACAAGGAGGGGATCAAACGTTCATTCCCCTCTCCTTCCTTAATTAAAATTGCTTCATTTTTGACCACGCGCACTTATATATCAGCTGAAAATAGGTTTGAGCGTTGCAATTACATTTACAGAAAAGTTCCGGAAAATTAACTGCTTTTCTAGTCATAAAGATTGCAGAGTGCCAGTTCGCCTGGGCATTGAATAGAAAGATGTCCTCAGACTTGAACAATTTAAGCACAACTGGCATTCTGCAATCTTTTTGATTATCAGCCGCACGGCAAAGCCAGGATAAATAAACGCAGAACTGCCTGTTGTACAATCCTTCAGCTTGTTCAGCCATTATAGATACTTTAAACTACTTTGGGCCAATCCGAGCCGCATTGACGAGCCCTTGTAGGGCGAAACGCAGCGTCTACAGCTGTCAAGGAATTGTTGCGCTTAAATTGTTCAAGTCTGAGGACATCTTTCTATTCTGTTTTTCAATTGTTCATTGATTTTGGCTGATATAATCAATCATCTAGTTATGAACGCACGTTTTCTTTTCTTCGATGCTTTAGTGATCAAAACAATTTTCAAACCAATATTTCGGCAGAATATAGATTTATTGGTCAATGGCAATGAAATATTTCTGAATACGATAGTACAGTCATAATCTGATGTCGTGTTGGTCTTCCTCTGCGTAATAAGAGTTGAGTTGTATTACTCGTACATTGGATATAATCTACAAACCGTGCCACAAATGAATAATTGCTTAATGGATTTCAGTGTCTGATGCAGTATGCCAAATTGCATATGACTTATCTTTAATAATAAATGCTTACCTACAAACATGGTTTTGCACAGCTTTTGTGACAACTTTAAACAGAGATGATTTATAACGATAATCAGAAATTCAACAATTACAATTTTATTCTATCATCGAAAATTGAAATTAATTATTTTCATTATGCTGCGATTTAAATTAATAGACAGTCAGTTCAACCTATAAATTGATTCTTCACAAGATCTACGAGTAGCAACACAGACACACATGTAGAACCACGCCTAGAATTGCCTCCTCAAAATAGTTTCAACAACGAGCTGTTGTCTCCTGTAGTCCCACCAACTTAAACAAGGCGACACGTGGAATTCTTTTCGGACATCGCATCTTAAAAAATTTTCACAAAAACTCAGTTCAGTTGTCATTTTCAGTTTTCTGAGAAAAAAGTTATCTGAGAAAGCGTGTTACCATGCGTTGATTACTAAATACAGATTGTTTCATAAAAAATGGATCACCCTTAAACATCGCCTTAACTTCAACTTTGTCTAACTCCGCCAAACTTGAACGAATTTCTCTGAAATTTGGAAGATATGGCAGTTGTGCTTACTAATATCATTGTTGGAAATTTCAAGCATGAATATTGAGTTGTTTTCCTGTTATAGATAAAAAAAGTAGTAGATAATTTGATCTTCATTTAGCAATGTTACACAAAATCATACCTCACTCTTATAAAATTACATTTGTTTCCTTTGTTATGTAATATGTTGTTCTACAAGCCAAAAGCTATCAAGCAAAACAAAAATTAAGAAAATCGGTCAATCAGAGCGAGTATAGCACCATTATTCATCAACAATAATGTAACTGCTACATGTGATTAACTGGACTTCATGTTCCATAGCTTCCTGATTTCGTTGCGGTGGTGTTGGCAGCACTCCCGATTGCTTTCAGCTAGAAATCTATCTCTTACCGGTTGAAAACAATACAAAGCACAAATGAACAATAACTAGATCGCATTCACAAAAAGCAAAGTGTCAACCTTGCTAGAACTAGAGTTATCTTTGCGAGCTACAAGCAAGCGACTCATTGTCCCTTACACAAATGTGCATCGATGGCATAATGATGATTTTCGACTCTGTCGTAAAGAGGGCTCTGGCCGTCCACGCAAAACATCCAAACGTAGAGACAGCCTAATTTTGAGATTTGTTAAAGTTGATCCAAGTCTCTCGTTAACTGAGATGGCTGCACTACTCTCGTCTATTTCTAAGTCCACTATTCGTAGAAGACTTATTGAGTCGAATTTCAAGAGCTGTAAGAGGCCCTCTCAGATCGAATTATCATATCAGCATACAAAAAGACGTCTCAGATGGGCAACGAGTCACTGTCACTGGCGAAATCATCTTATGCAAGTCTCAATTAGGGCTTAGGACATTATCTTGGCCAGCTCGTTCTCCTGATCTGAATCCCATAGAAAATGTATGGAGTATTCTAAAACGTAACGTTCGTCGTTCACTGCTACCTACAGATGGCGTATCACAACTTACGTCACTGTTAAAAAGAGAGTGGAGAAAGTTAGATCAGTCAAAAAAACAACGATATCATCGAATCAATGCCTTGACGAATTGGTAATGTCATTGACAATAAGGGTAGGGCCACAAAATATTAGCTTCTTAAGAACCGTTACTGTATCATAGCTTATCAGATTATATAAGGACATTTAAATATATTAGGGACATGAAATAACATAAAAAATGCTTTCTGTATCATACTTATGTTTTATTTAGCCAAATTTTAGGATGATCCACTTTTTATGAAACGGACTGTAGGCTAAGTCCAGCTCAGCTCATTCCGTGCACGGAATCCATTTAAAAAACTTTCACTTGACAAAGACTGACCCAGAACATTCCAGATGGTCATTATGACTGATCTTTTGAATTGTCTCTCCAATCTCATTGAGCAGACAGACCGTCATTTTCTACTTGAGTTGTCAGACGCATCTATTATGACATCCTCTTCAGTTTCGGAAGGTGCGTGTGTCAATTGCGTGATTTTAATTGTGGAAAACGAAAGAAGGGGGATTATTTCTCGAATTTTCTGCCTTGGCACCTTACATTCGATGGACGTTGGTCAATCGAGTCATTGTCTCGAATGTTATTGTTCTCATCTTGGTTTCGGATGACATATGGACGAGCTGGCGTGAGGAAGTACACAAAGGACAAGAGAGAGTGAAGCCCTGAGGCGTGGCAGGATTCCTGCTTTGTTGATTAAGAGCACGCGCCCACAATGAAAAGCGGCTATTCATCAGTCACGAACAAGCAACAATGGAACCAGGTTTAACAATAGATGGCGCATTCTTATTGAGTTAGTCGCATGCAATGTTCGCAACTCTATTTTCCCACTCGGCTCCATTTCAGGAACGTTAATTGCGAGCTGAAGTCAACAGAACAAACACAAACAGTAGAGAAGAGCTGCCAAAACACTTGACGTAATCGCTGCAGACTATGAGGGCGCAAAGATCAACATATTCTTGAAAATATAATATTCAGTATTATTCATTGATGAGTGCCTAAACTACAAACAGGGATTAGGATGCATGCTCATTTCAAGTGGAAAGAGGAGAAGAGAATGTCATAATTCTTAAAGAAATAATCGAAGAGATGCATCACAATGAGGTCTACCTACTGGAACTAATCTTTTACACAACTACTGGGATCCGTTTCCAGAAAGTCAGTTCGTGAAGGTCTGAATTATTGGTTAAGAGAAGCTCCTCAGAAGCAGGGTTTCCATAGAGTTTGAAAACTCTTGCTTGCTTTAGGGACGTGTTTCTATTTTTTCGTTTTTCTTTAGAACTTATCAATTATGTGACACTGCAGATTTATCCTACCTATGTAAACTGATGAATTTTGGCTTTGAGAATTGACCACAGCTTTCATCAGGTGGATTTTCATGATGTCTAGATTTATCTAGCAGTCATTAGTAATTAGTGACTGAGTTGGTGAAAACTTGTACCACATTTGGAAGAGCATACGCCAATTGTGATTGATGTGTAGGCTTATGTGAGCAGGAACTGTCATAATTGTTCAATTATTTTGCAGATAAATACGAATTCTATTTTTTTGCGAGTGGAAGCAAATACATAGGCCTGTATTTTATTATATATAAGACAAGATTGACAAAAGTAAATCGCAATCAATTTCCGATTATTTATATTATTTTTCTAGTTGTATGCAAATCAAGTTGAATTGAAATTTTCGTAAAAACTCTTTGATTTGAAATTTTCGTAAAATTCTGAATGGGCATTGGCTGCAAACATCCATTCTCAGGGAAAGTGACTTGCACGGAGTGCATATACACTGCTTACATAACATTCATTCATGTAAAATTCAAATATGAAAATAGCAAGTGGAAATTTCGTGTTATTTTTCATATTTAAATTCGATATGAGTGACATGTGAATAGAAATGACTCTAGAAGTAAAATTGATTCAAAGAAAAAACCGTCTAAGATTTACTTGATTATATAAAATTATAAAAACTGGTTGTTGACGGCGAAAGTTCGGCCCGCTAGGCGTTATTCGACCTTTAACGGCCTAGTCGATTGGACTAGCGATTGCGGGACACAGTATACAAGAATTAGACGAATTGGACACTGTCAACTCATTAACGGCCGCCAATCTTTGAGTTTACAAAGTTTATGATAAAAATTCGATATGGAGATTTCTGGTAAATATTAATTTTGAATTTTGAAAAGTTGAAAATGATAAAGTTGTATTTCATAGTTTCATTATCACCTTCCAATCAGGCTCGTAGCTAAAGGGGGCCACGGAGGCGGTGCCCCACCTGCAAAATTTTTCGCCCCCCCCCTAGAAAATCATTTTGAAGATACGGTTAAATGGACTGGAAACTATAATTTCTGTATTTCTGAAACTATAAAAGTTTTTATCAATTTTGACTGTTAATAAAATTTCCGCTTTCATCTTTCATCTGCAGACGATGTGGCAGGGGGTATGATGCAGGTGATTATGTCATTGACAAACAAATGAAATCAGTTAATCCTCTCCAACTTCCTGGGTCGGAAATTAATGTATCTTAGTTGACATTTCTGGAAAATGGGCGAAGAGCTCCGTATGCATATGTAGTTTTGCTTTTATTCTCGGTGAATGAAATGTTCAACACCTTTGTTTATCATGATAAAGAAGCGATTCAGCGAGAATCGTTGCGACTTCCTATTGAGATAAACATGGGATAAGACATTTGGAGATTTTGGGAAATGATGAAAATGGACGTCTTCACATTTCCGAAAACTACTTTCGTTTTCCTTTCTTTGTATAGAGTAATTTTTGCATAGAGATAAACCTGATAATCATAAGTTGATACTACATACATCTCATAAAAATCGCTTACTCATATGGAGTGCAATTATTTTTTTATTTTCATATTTTGTGGCTTTATATCTATCTTCATATTTGTTAAAAAATCAGGGTCAGAAAGGTGCTGCAGAACTTACATTATTTCTATTGTGTGATTCTATTGCAATGATCTGCAATACTTTTGGCAGGATTTGTTCTTTTTCGATGATGTCAATTATTCTGGCTCTGCATACAAAGAAAACATTAACCCATAAGACGATACCAAGTAAAATAAAGCATTTTCTATCAAAAATTTGCTAAATCCACAATACTGCTTAAATATTCACTTTTCCGTCACTCAAGTGCATTCTTGCAAACTTCATTTGGATGAAAATGCATTCGATGAGAACAGCCCCACACGGTTGACATTAATCAATTGTTGTCATGCATTTCAATTGTATAGAACGCTATCGATATGCAATTCTGGGCCCGGAAGTGCGTGCAATGCTATTGTCATCAAACTGAAAGTTGAGTAAAAAGTATACACAGCGAAGTATACAATTCAGCTAGTAATTGCAGGCGATGAATAGTTACCTTGTCGTTTACCATCATGGCTTTTGTCAAACTTCTTTAACAACGGAAGGAGTATTTGTAATTAAATAACAGATGTAAATAATGATTGCTTAGAATAATCGATTATTGCACGAAAGATTGAGGTGTTAATAGACTGCGAGCTGCTATAATGTACATTACTGAAGTACTGTGTTCATTAATGCGGAACGAATTACTCAACAGCAGTTAAGCAGTCACAATGATAATGGGTCATAAGAATGATTTTTCTTTGAGTTGTGGTTAGTCTGAGTGATAGCCAACCTGCAAGTAATAACTACTGACCCGTAGGCAGAGATCACAGTTATTACAGGAGAAATTATGGAGAAAATTGAATTGCTACCTGTTGGAGCGATTCTGTCACACCAGTGATTGGAAATTATTAATTATTTCCGAATCAATTATATCTTGAAATTATAAAATTGCAGTTCGACGTTGAGATCTTTATGCTTTTGGGCTAATGCAGCAATGAAATTTGTCCTGATCTATGGATATCTTTATTTTATCTGTTAAATGCACGTCTGCGTTGTTTGTGACATTATGGCCTAAATGGAAAATAAAAGTCTTTCAGAAAGCTATCAGAAATCTATTTGTTTATCCTGTCTTAGAAAACAGGGAGTAATTTTATTCTTTTATCGTTACAATTTGCAAGGCAAAATGAATTTTATGAACGACTGATTTGCATAAACAAAGACATATTTCTTGAATTATTCTTTGAAATATTGTTTTGATATCAATCTATCGTGCTTCCTATTTGGTTGCGCCGATTTCGTAGGCGGAAGGTATTTACTAGCCATCGTTGGCTATTGACATTTAACTGGGCTAAGCAATCAACTATTAATTGCAACTATTTAATTAAATCAGTCAATGAATAGGAGCAAGTGATTCAATCACAGATTAAGCATGCATGTACTAGATAGAGTGTCGACTCAAAATGGCAGCATACAGTGAATATTTTTACATGAAAGAAGTCAATTTTTGCGGAGATTGCATTCCTGTGGTCACTTTTTATGAAGCTAAATTCTGGCAAATTATTCCTGTGTTCATATACTACTGACGTGAGACCACTATATAAGAAGCATGAAAGTTATCAGATGATATCAACAGGAATAAACATTTACTAACAGATATCTCAAGTAAGCGGATATAAAGCTGACTACATGGGAAATTTTATGACCACAATATAATGGAAGTCTTCATGGAAAAAGTTAAGATCTTGTTGTGTTCTTGGCTGAGATTTCAAGTTTGTAATTCAACTTTCATTACCGTAATTCTACGATTCACTAAATTTATCTTTCATTTCTTGAATCTGAATGGTCATGCAGTCGTCCCATGTGCATATTTTAAAGCTACTTATGATCATTGTCTTTGATCATGATATTTTTCTCTTTCAGTGGCTGGTTTTGAGATATTATCACCAATAAGAAAATACACTTATCAATAAGGCTCAGCACGAAAGTATGGTAATCCATCGCATTGCTAGTTTAACAAAATAATTTACCTCTCCATGGAAGATTTGTAAAATGCTATTATTCCGTCTGTATTGCTGTCATGATCGAACATGCAATCGAACAATGAGAACAGCCAGTTCAACATTAAACACAAAAAATTGTGTGAAGTTTCCGTGACTGTTATCAACCGGATCACACAGCAAAGGGACGCTGACGATAACAAGTTCAACAGAGAAGTTTATGAACTTTTTTTCATGCGCCTGCTAACGGTTTTGATATTTATCGGAGGGTCTAACATCATCGAGAAAACCTTTGCGCAATGATCTGAATTCTTCGAATCTAAAGGAATCGTGGCGATCGGAGCATTATTTCTATCTCTGCAAGGTATTATAAGTTTCTTTTTGCCCACTTAGTAAGTTCCTGCATGTGCCATCGTTTTGAATCACTTTGCACTTCTAGCAAAGTGATACGCTTTAACAATCTAATTCTGTGTATTCATGCATGAAGTCTTGTACCTACTTGAATCCCATGAGAATAATTTTCAGTCGCTTGAGAAGGACCTACGGTATAGGCCGAAAAATGTCGCGCATATAATCGTGTTTTTAGACATTTCAAATATTCTAAATTTGATCTCATATCACGAATCGTGCAATGTGGTAAAGGAAAATTTATTGAATCTCTTATCTGCGACATGTATTGATTTCTACAATTCTAATGTTTTATTGGATGGCTAGACATATCTTACCATTAAGGACTGTTGTCAATGCATTGAATCATATTGATATAATCAATTAATCAAATAACTGGATATTGTAAGACAACAATGAATAAACATTTTCTCAAAAAGTATTTACTCTTAAAATATGGTTTAGAGATAAAATCAAATGCCAGAAGATAGCATCATTTAAGGAAACTATTCATAAAATCAAATTCCATTGCATGAAGGTCTTGCTAATTGACATGTATTGCGTTTTATTCTGTTGAATAATTAGGATTAAATTATATAACACAAATATGCTTACTTGCACGTGTTTCTACATGTTTGGATGCACATTGCATAATGTTTGTCTCGCATCTTTAGGTACCAAAGTTAGTTCACGCCACTCCTTGAGATGATGTCTGCTGCATCTTCTATCATTGGATAAGAATCATGACAAAATTTCGAAAATAAGAACAAACGCTTGATTGTGATATCTGCGCTATTTGAATTCGCTAACGATCATTTTCACGCTGTTCATTTATACTTTCGTAAGATGATTGCTTCTGTGATGCTTGCCATAAATTTGAGTCTTTGGTGTTCAACATAACCATGAGTTTTGCATCATTGCGTAAACATTACTTTAAACATGCATTCAAAGGGCATGCATGATTGTGTAATCGCGGATAAATAAACACCATGAGCCCCAACCATGCTTTGAAGCTCATCGATATTCCGGGGTAAGGGGTTGTTGGGTGCCTGCTGAATGTCTTAAGCAGTTCTCAAAGTCACATCAACATTTCTGAGTCACACAACATTCAGCTCACGCCTTTCCTAATGTTGGTATTCACTTGATCTTATCTAAAGATTTTCATCCCAGGATTGGGGCCTAATCTTAGGATTGATATTTTAACAAAATAGCACGATTCAGCCCAAAGTAAGAAAAATCGACGAAGATAAAGCTGCCACAAATCTACACATAGCAGATAATTGTTGCTATTTCAGCAGCATAATAAAGAGACTTTTTTTGAGTGGTGAATTCGAGTTTTTCATTTTCTAAAGCAAGTATTTGTATATTGCATTTGATGACAGTTCTTATTTATCAAATCTCAATAGATGTAGCCATCACGAGACATGTTTAGGCCTGTTGGGCCTCATCAGTCGTGGGTAGGTTCGAACCAGCGACGTTGAAGCTAGAGGACGTGCAGGCACACCCTCTAACCACAAGGCCACCGGACCATCTGTTGAGAGCGTGAATTAGCCAGGAAGGCACTGCTTTAACGAAGACAGGTGGAGGGCGGATTGTATTCTGCGACCATTCAATGCGGCATTCGATATTGAGCAGTTCATTAAATCATTATTTTAGTTTGCGATTGTAGGACAAGATTTTTCAATTCGGCGATTTCGAGATTTCATCGGATTATTCGCGGTTTCGAAATCTGCTGGGCTAATACATAGGGCAGATAGTTCTAGGTTATAGCTAATGCGCTTTTCTCGATTCCGATAGATTCTTTAACTCTGAATCCCTGAATCAATAAATGTCGATAGAATGTAAAGATTGACAATGCCAGAAAATAGAAAAATATCCTCAGAGAAACAATTAAACAATTTAATTGTTTTGTTTGTTTTCTTAGCCTCTGAAAAAACGTTTTTTGACGCGCAATTTAAATATATGCTGATCTGTCGCAAAACTGCTGACACCCTCCATCCCTTGGCGAGCAGCTGTCCAACAAAGGATGATTGGAACGGTTCACCAGATGCTACCAAATAGCGGCTTTCCACGGAATCAATCAAAGTCAATGATTGTCTTTGAAGACGCCGATATCCTACATTGTGAAATTACAATTAAAGGGTTGAAAATCAACTGCAGAGTGAAGCATTTCATTATTCTACAATAAGCAAGCAGGCTCCGCGTTGGACTCACAAAACGGCTTAAATCCATCATTCGTGCGATAAATATCTGCGAAAAATCAGTGGAGAATGATATAAGTGTGCTTTTCCGAATCCCTAGATATCTTTATTGATTTTAGAATTTCAATACCGAGATTTTGAAACAAAGCGCTTCATACTACTTTAGACGATGAATATTGCATTGTAAAAGATCCTTTACTGTTATGACTAATAAATTAGTCTGAGCACAAAATTGGTTGATTCTGGCTCGCATAATTTGACTGTATCCTAGATATCTCTTCATCTACTCTTCCTGTCGAAGACTTCTTCTATTCGTAGCGGTAAACATGTAGACTTCCATTGTATATAAAGCATGATCACTGCAGGGAATTGGAATCACCATTCAAATTAAGAGAATAAGTTGCAGTGTTCGGCATCAAAACTTTAGAAACTAGAAACTCTCAAAAAAGACAAGTTAAAATGATCTCTCAAAAAGAAAAGCAAGTTCTTTCAAGAAAAGATGAGAGCCAAATTCTTTATCACATTGGCCATGTAATAAGATGATGGTCGACAAACAGGCTTCACAACAGATTGAGCAATCATAGAATCACATGGGCTGACACCACGCGCAGTGCATTAAAATTTCACACCACAACAACGATATTTGTTCCTGGTTCCTACTAGATATTTTCTGCAGCAAAGATAGTAAGTCGGAGTATTCATGAAGTTCACGGGAGAAATTTCGGTAATTCTTTTTTGCAAGTGTTTTAGCAATTGTACCTATGATTAGAATATTCAAATGCATCCTATACATTTATATCGTAAATATCTCAAGTCAACGTACAAAATCAAGCAAAGATGCAAGATCATGGACATTATGCAGGGCTGGATTAGCAATTCAATCAACAATATCAAAAAGCAGTTGAAAGTTTATTCAATTTCCACTAGCAGATTAGTTAAAAACAGCCAATTTACTGCTAAAATACTTCTCATCAGTCCGGAATGTCATGACTACAATCCCTACTGATTGACGGGCATGTTGAATGAAGATCTATTACTTTCAAATCGTTTAACTTTAAACTGCTTTAAATCTGAAGAGTATTGTTGCAGACAAATCAGAGTTTCTTAGCTGGAAATAGACATCATTCTTATTAATCCTAGCTGACAATACTTCGCATTACATGAATTTTGTTATTAGACGAATTATTCAGTGAAAGTAAACTTAGAATTGACTTTGAAAGTTATATCAAACTTTCATTGTCTTTATAACAAGAAAATTAGCGAAGTCAAATTTCTCGAAACTCAGTTTGGAAATGATTTTTATTAGGAGCAAATATTCTTTAGAACACCGGCGCACTCACTGCGTCATTCGATATCGCATTCTCAGATATCACGTACATGTACATGTGACACTTTGATGGAATATGCAAAGTAGATGTCAATGTCTGCGACTGATAAAAATCACGAAAAATGATATCGGAGTCACGAACTTCATCATGTACTTAATCTTCTCAGAGATACCTAACTAAACGAGAAATACAAAGGAAATTCTCCTCGGTGAAAAGAGCGATAGAAGTTATGTTGACTTTTAGCTAAAAGTGCCTTATCTAAAAATGTGTTGTTAAGAATTTGTCAAATATTTGCATTGGTAGAAAATTAATTCTCAATTACTGCATCAACTCGTTATCATGTGTACATTTGTTGTCAATTTTCCACTTATCAAACAGATTTCAAAAACTCGGAAGTGTTTCCGTCTGGTGTGATGATCACAACGACTTTTGAGTGACAGTGGGTAACACTTCACCAACAATAGGCATTCACTGAAATATCTTAACCGGAGAATGACGGTCGTGGTCAACAAGCAGGCCTTTCAACCGTATCACGTTCTATTAATCAAAAAATGCGGTCCAGGGTACTAGTCGTTTGGTGCAAGTTTCCTGTAAATGCAAAGTTCCGTTTGTATTTGTATCGTAATTTTTCTCTGAAAGACATACTGTTGTATCTAGCTGTAATCCGTATGCGCTGTAAAAAGAAAATTTGAATGCGGAGTTCCAACCTCACCTGAAAATGGAAACAGGCCTGAATAGCTGTCATTCCATCAAATATCAGGAATCCTCAGCAGGCCTTGTTCACATCTTTCAGCTTCGCCACAATTCCATATTCAAATCCCTGCCATGCGCGGAGTGAATTTGAGATACGAAATTGATTTCCGGAATTATAATTTTATCGAACAACTGACTTTTCGCTTCAGTATAGTCTGCCAGCGATGATCAATAAATGGTGCCTTTGAAACACACTATGTATAGATAAAACACATGATATGGTTTTGGATTGGAACGATGTGTGTCTACTTTAGTATTTTGTCACAATTTTGCTGGAAGAATTTTGTCGGTGGAACTTTGTCATGGATCCATCAATTTAATCTCTCATTTGAACAAAAATAATAAATATCTATTCCCCATGCAGCCATTATTGACCCAGAGAGTTGTTTAAGACAACAAAGGTATCATAAAATGATGAAATTAAAGCGAGAATTCTCTTTTCATCATTTTATGTTTTTATAATTCGGTTACTCGACAATTCCTTCATGGATAGACTTACCAGACGACCAGGACAGCACCGGTTTTGCTTTTTGTGTCCCGGGGTCCCGGCCGGTTGTCACTTTTGTCCCAGTCAATTTTTGATGAAATAAAATACTTTCAGTTTTGATTCTTTTTCATCTGAAATTAACTTATTGTTATACTAAATATTCAATTTTCATAAATCAAATATATAATATTTTATATATCGAATTTAACATTAATTTGAGTTGCAGAGAATTCCACAACAAAATTAAAAACCACAAGTCTTTTCTGAGAAAACTACGATCCGACGAAAAATACACTTTAAACAAATGAAATGAAACGACAGCTATACATCATTATGTGAGTTGTACTTTTAAAAATATTACATTTATACAATTTCAACACTTGTTTTTCTTTTGAAAAGGAGAAGGCAGTGAAGCTAGCAGTAGATTTAGCAGTGGATTTTTAGAAATAATTTGTTTAGTCGTGATTTTCCACAAGACTAATGAAAAATGAACCAGGAATTTGTTCATCACATCAGTTTTCAAAAATTCCTATCGGATTAGGGTGAAATTCTAAATTTTAATAAAAAAATTCACTGAGAGATTAACTGATGCTTTCCTGATCATATTCACGATTTTGTTCACACCAAACAACAGCGCATTCCTATTCTAAGAACAATTCCAGATTTTGTTCACCACATTTGGACTCCCTCACAGACCTACAAGACTCACTACCAGCATAGACATAGAAGAAATCAACAACATTGGCGTTAGGAAGCATCATTAAGTGAAAATATAATAATGTCGAGTTTATGCTGGTAGTGAGTCTTGTAGGGTTGTGAGGGAGTCCAGATGTGGTGAGCAAAATTTGGAATTGTTCTAAGAATAGGAATGCGTTGTTGTTTAGTGTGATCAAAGTGTAGTTTGGCGTCAGGAAGTACCAATACATGAAAATATAATAATGTCGTTGATTTCTTCTATATTTTTGCTGGTAGTGAGTCGTAGGCTGTGAGGGAGTCCACATGTGGTGAACAAAATCTGGAATTGTTCTTAGAATAGGAATGCGCTGTTGTTTGGTGTGAACAAAATCGTGAATATGATCAGGAAGGCATCAGTTAATCTCTCAGTGAAATTTTTTATTATAATTTGGAATTTAGGTCGATAGAAATCCGATAGGAATTTTTGAAAACTGATGTGATGAACAAATTCCTGGTTCATTTTTCATTAGTCTTGTGGAAAATCAAGACTGAATAAATTATTTCTAAAAATCCACTGCTAAATAACTGCTGACTTCAGTGCCCTAAAATAAGGAATAATTTGACTTTATAAACTTTTCATTAATAAGCTTTTAATTAATTAGAGCGTCCCGGTTTTGGTCCCGAATTCACCTCTCAAAAGATAAAAATTCCCGGGTTAGAGTCTCTAGAAATCTGGTAAGTCTATTCATGGATAAGCTGCAATAAAATGATTATAACAAAGTGCATGTAAGTTGAGGTGAATGCCATCATCGAAAATGAAACGCCAAACCAATACAACCTCTAAGCGATGTTTAAATAACTACAAGTTGTCCCCTTTGGGAACTCAACGCTCTCAGAGTGTGGTGCGGAGATAAGCTCATTTTCAGATAAGAAGGGATCACTTTAAAAAATACAGGAATACGTGCATTTAAGACAATAAAAACTTGCGTGCATTGCAAATATACCTCGAGGCGTCCTGTCAATTTCCTCTGATGAACATTCCTCTTGAGGTTGGAGAAGACAACTCCCAAAATTTTGATTCACCTGCGATGACATGCAACTATTAGACGTGACGGAAGAGAACGGTTTTCAGTCACATTGTTTAAACTGTTGCATGAATAATTAACAGGTGGACAATTGTTCTCCTCCTCATGAAGAAAATCATCAAAGGGAAAACGATTTCCCGAACGGCGTAGTGCAGTGTAGAAGAGCTAAAGGACTCGCTATGGGTGCGGAAGTTATATCATAGAATGCATTTCAGGGGTCATCAGAAATCAGTTGCCAGTAATTGGTCGCAATTAATTGAAAGCTTCTCTCAAAGACATTGCAATCAATTGACTGATTTGTGCTGTAATGGGTAAGGTCTTTATTTGACTAATATCCATTATCACTCATTCGTAGAAAAAACATCCCTCTTTCAATGGTTCTTCATAGCTTGCTAAGCACATCTTAATTACAACTGATCTCTCTCAAGATTCTAATAAGGAACGTTTTGGAGCCTAACGCATTTAGTATATCAGTATTACCATATTTTTATTATTATGCCATTTTATGTTCTGTTGTAAGTGCGCATTATTCATTCGCTTGTTTCAATAATCGATTATCACTGTAATTATGAAGCATATGATGTTTACGAGAAGGTTGTAATTAAATCTCGAAGATGATGTTATTAAATGTTTATTCTACCGGTTTCGGATAGGAGTGGAACAGCTATTCCACTCCTATCGGAAACCGGTAGAATCACAGAATTATATTCATCTGCGCGCGCTTCGGTTTCCTAGAAAGGAAGAATTGTATGTAACCTTAATATTGAAATGGCACATCTCCGAATTAGAAAACTTGCTCCTTCTCGAATGGATAATTCAGGGATCGCTTGCTATTGGAAATATGGCAAGCAATAAGCTGTCAGCAGAGGACACCAGAGCCATTGAGAGAAGCATGCGTGCTGTGATATCACTTTGCACACACCAAAATACACATCATCTAGCTGACA
Organism: Prostheceraeus crozeri; assembly: GCA_907163375.1. NCBI lineage: Eukaryota > Metazoa > Platyhelminthes > Polycladida > Euryleptidae > Prostheceraeus > Prostheceraeus crozeri. The sequence goes on along the minus strand of CAJQUW010002130.1, from coordinate 69,070 downwards.
TTCGATTCAGTGTATGCACTATACAGTGAGAAATGCCCAGGAGAGGATGTGAAAACATCAAGTGAACTAGTTTTCGTACGCCTGCTAGTTTCTTTAATAATGATCGGAAGGGCCAACATTATGGAGAAAACTTGTGCGCAATGATCTGAATCCTTCGAATCTGAAGGAATTTTGGCAATCGAAGCACTTCGCTTGAACTCACATTAATCCGCAAGCGACGCACGACTTTTTTTCCTATCTCTGTAAGGTATTAGGAATTTCTTTTTACCCACCTACTAGGTTAGTCAATGTGCCGTCCATTTCGTATTAATCACACTTCTAGCAAACCGAAGCAGATAAACAAAATATTTAATTCTGTGGGTAGAATAAACATTTAATAACATGATCTTCGAGATTTAATTACGACGTTCTCGCAAACATCATATCCTCCAAGTTTTAGCACCGTCAATCGATCCGTCGTTCGGAGTTGTTTAACTACTTATATGAAACTGTAATTATGAAGCATCAATTTAAGTCTGCAATGAAATTTATGAATATTCACATCATGTATTTCATGTACGCCTAATTGGTCTCCTCAAGTCACTAATTGAATGCACCAATTACCAGCAATTAATTGATTGCTCCCATCAAGTAATTGTATTCATTGATTGTTACTTCATTGCTTCCACAAAAATGGATTGATTGCTTGCCAAAAATTGATTGCAATTAAATTTTAATAACCACTACCGCTCTTTCTTGATATTTTGTGTCAACGGCATTATCGCCTGGCTCTGTGAAGTGCGTCGATGTCAGGAGGGGGTTGATTCATTCTCCCTGCTCATTTTGAAAAGTATAACTCAGCAGATGGCAGCACGGCGTGAAGCAGGTCAGATCAATATTAGTAAAGACCGGTTTAAATCAAAATTTGTTTTGGTTTCTTTCAAGTATCGAAAATTATTCGCTTTGAACTTGAAATTTCTCTATGACCATAGCCGGAATGAAATTTGTATAGTCTGCATCACAAAAAAACGAGCTGAAAAAATCTTTTCTCTTGCATGCTCTTCTATGCCTGTGCCGCAAATATATGCTTGTATTTCTTTTCATCTACTTGAAATCAATAAATTTGAATAAATAATTTGAATTTGTGATATGCGTTAATGATTTTTTCCATGTGAGGCATGGAATTTTGGAATGCCTGCTTCATTCTATGCACTGTAAAGTATTTGCAGGTGCGCGTCAAGAAATTGTTTAATATCGTCATGGGAATCAAAACTGCCACGAAGTGATTCGAGACGCGGAAACATGTAATGATCACACAAATTGGTATCTTCTGAATGTGGTGGTTGTCTCAAGAGTCGAATATTTTTCTTTGAAATGTATTGAGTGGTTGCAATGGAAGTATGGGGCCTCGCTTTGTCATGTTGCGACCTCATATTTTCTGGTAGGCCTAAAATTTTGTCCGGTTGTCGTTTTGAAAAATTTTCTTCCGTTTGACTTAGAAGAGAAGCATTGGGACATGTAACGTAAGTGAAATGGCACAATCTCCTGACTAAATACCATAGCAATCGAACAATGAGCAGCCAGTTCAACATTAAACACGCCAAATTGTGCAAAGTTTCAGTGATTGTTATCAACCGGATCAAACAGCAAAGAGACACAGACGATGTCAAGTTCTACAGAGAAGTTTGTGAACGTTTTTTCATGCACCTGCTAACTTTTAATTATGATCGGAGGCCCAACATTATCGAGAAAACTTTTGCGCAATGATCTGAATTCTTCGAATCTGAGGGAATCGCCGCGATCGGAGCATTTTGAGGGAATCCACAACAATCCGCAAGCGACGCACGACTATTTTTCCTATCTCTGCAAGGTATTAAAAATTTCTTTTTGCCCACTTATTAAGTTCCTGCATATGCCATCTGTTTGAATCAGTTTGCACTTCTAGCAAAGTGATACGATTAAACAATCTAATTCTGTGGCTGTAAAGATATCAGAGCTCGTGTGCATCGGAAGAGCGTGAGACGACAACAAAGTGAAATACTATGCTGCTGCACACATGTTAACGTTACTTTAACAACAGCATTCGAGCTACCACTATTTAAACCTATTTTATCTCACTAACATGAGAAGAAACACAACTGTTGCATACTCAAGATACACATCTCCTTCAATAATTAACTAGTGAGCTTGTGGGAGGATAAAAATAGAATCTTTCTACTATTATCGGAAGAATTTGTTTACAAGTGCGGAAATTCTGTCCTACGTATACAAAAAGACGAAATTGTTCTATTCTTGACTTATCACCTGACTCTGAAAAGCTGTGTTGAAAATAACTCTAGAATTTTCAAAGTCTCGCATTCATTCTTTACATATTTAAACTTTGCCTTGCACAAAAAGAATCAACAATTTTAGAATCAGAAATTGTTTAAAAAAAAGTAATTGTGTAGGGAGTAGCTTCTCTCCTGACAATTTCCACTCACTACAATTCTCTGAGAATTTTCGTTCATATTTACAGGACAGACATTCTCTGAGTTCGAGCATATCCTGTTTCCTGATACATTTTGTTAGAATTTCCTTGCGCTGTCGTAAAGTGAAAAAATGAAGAACAAAACATTTGTTTAATTCAGCTTCTTCAGTCATTCTAGACATCTTGAACTTGTTTGGCACATTCCGAACCGCACTGACGAGCCCTTTAAGGAGAGGAGCATTACCTAGCCTCATTCAGCCCCCAATTCTGGTAAATAAGTTGGTGTACATGTAGGCTACACATGCATATTCCAGGGGAAAACATTTTAGAATATTTTCTAGAGCACCTGCATTGGTATTTACAGATACCCTTTCACTATCACATCAACCAAGCTGGAATGAATCATCTCTCACATCATCAAATTCAAATCATCCTGGAGAAATCGAACACGCTACTTCGAGACAGATGCTCAAGTCTGTGCTCGCTACACTGACAACGCAGGTAGCTAGTTCAGACATCAGTTTATTTATACCACTTTTTAGTTGATGGTATGTCCTTTATCTATCGAGCGCTTGATATAGGTCTACTAGTAGATTTTATTTGTCTACAAAATTTGAAAGACATGTATGGGGTCATTCCATAAAAGCGAAATTCCAAAATAAACCGAATTCTAAGGTTCCTGAGAGTAGATCATTAGACACACTTATTAATCTGTACGGGAATTATTCTTCAACACCTTAATCCAGACTATACATTTAGAAAAAAATTATTTGCTTGATAAGAAAGCGACATTGATGTTGTATAATGACTATGTAGCCTTACGCCTGACTGGCATTTGTCCGTTATAAGAACAGGCGGACTGACATCTCCTGATGGTGCAATTGAAACTACTGATTACATTGCTTTCCCGCGTTTTGGTTGAGAAACTGTAAAACCACAAGCTGTTAGGCTCACGTTGAAAATGCTTTATTTTCGGTTGCATAATTTCTCAATTTTCAAGCGCACCACATTCAGTGCTATTCTTATCTTGTCTGAAATTCGTAGCACATCTATTTAGCGGAAGCTGTGAAAAGGAAGCGAATGCGGAAGCGCTAGAATTGTAATTGGTTTTCTTGGGGATTCCTCCTCCTCCTCCTTAATCTGATGTATAGGTTGTCGCTATGAAGCAGATTGTGCGCTAATTCTTCAGAGTTGGTAGGAGGCAAATGGAAAGTTGAAAAAGACAGCGATCCGAATCTCTTTGTCCCCTTGATCAAAGGAATTATATAATAACTGGAAACTGAATCCTCAAATGCTCATGATGGTGAGTGCTCAATGGGCAGGGATCCCGGAAAGGTCAATAATGATTATTCCATCATATAATGGTCCCTAGTAATTACAGGCCTACAAGGATGGTCGTTAATTGATGGATAATCGGAAGCTGGCCATAGTAGCTCCAAATTCCAATGTCTGTTGATTGATAATATCAAAATTTGAAGTACAATCACTTATTATGATCTCCAGACATTGAAGACATTTTGCTACTCTGACTCACGCAAACTATTGAAGTGATAATAATACTGCCTTCAATTCTACACTGAGACGTAGCATTGTAATAACAGACCAACTACTCATTCAATTGCACGATAAATGCTTGAGATTATAGGAGTGCAGTGAACATCTGATACAGTCAACAGAAAATGTCAGTTTAAATTGCAATTAAGTATCATTTTAATGAAGTAATGATTGCAATTTGATTGTTTTTGCACTAATCTTTAGCAAGGCAAAGGAGAGAAGTGACCAGAGTGATGACCATAGTCAAAGCAGGGAAGAATAGTGCTGCTTCCTTGATGATTTCCAACAACAGAAATAAAGGAAGCCCTCAGTGGAACCCTGGTGGAGCGAATTTCATCAGAGCTTCAAGCACCCACACTTTCTGTCTTCAGCGGGCTATCACTTATAAGTTCACAGGGCCATGAGTCACACAACTTGCTTCCTGACTGTGCATATAGACCCCAAAGTTCAATGTCTTCCGAATAAGCCGGTCCTTGTCAAGAGAGGTATCATAAGTAATTCAAACGCTAACGACATCGTATTCTAAGATAAAACGAAAAATTGTCGTCAGTCAAAAGTGCAGCTTATGGCTCAATAGCAAAATATCTTCCAATATTCTAGTGTTGAGACAATTTTCTACAATCAGAAGGTCACAACAGAGGGAGAGATGCTTGAAATTACGATTGAAGACTTGTTGAAGTGAATGACGAACACAAATTGAATAAGAGATGCATTCAAAAATTTGCATTTGTCTCAGCTTCGATGCTATGTGATTTAAAAATGTCCGCTGAGTCGAAGGAAGTTTCTATTAACCAGCCGACTAGGCCTATAAATTAGTCGAAGTGTCTGTTGGGTTAAAAAACATGCTAAAACTGTGTTAGAACGAAGAAGCATGATAAGTAATGTATAGGATTTTTTGTTTTCTTCAATTACAATTATTTCGCATCTTTTCCTGTCAGTTGAACAGACTATCAAAAGAATCGGTGGGCTCCAAAACTGTTTCATTGAATGAAATAGAGGATCTGTACTGTCGATAAGCTCTTCAGTCGATGATACCGTTCGTCAGTTTACTATGTCAAGTGTCTACATCATACTACTTGTATTTGACCGCATCGACTATATCTCTAAGTAGTATTCAAGGCTTTCACATTTGTCTCTCTGGCAATATAGCCTATGAGCAAAGCTTTATCATACTAATCAATTTCATGGACCTGGTTATAAGGGGTTGACGCATTTTAAGAGCATATTTTTAGACGCAGCTTGAAAACGTACTTGAAAACACGGTTTGGAGCAAGCTAGAGAGCAGGGCTTTACAATCATATTTATATCAGCACTAAATGCTCTTGTTTAAAAGCATGGCTCCTTTGAAAACTAGGTCCTTTGAATTCTTGGCATAAAAGAATTTTGAGCACAAGCGACGATAATGCATGCATAACCAGGTTTTAAAAGCATTTATTTTACAATGTAGTTGCTCGATCACTAATGGAAACCTCATCTGTTTTAAAAAACATCTAATACTTTTTTTAGATAGTATCTTTAGATGGCATCTTTAGTCTCCTTAGATAGTATCCTACGCGATAGTGTGCATGTTGGGTAGCAGACATTATTGCATGAATGTATGCAAAGAGAAACTATCAAATCTTAAATCGCATGTCAAATTTTGAAGAAAATGAAAAGATATCTTTTCAAAGAAGTCATTCTTTATAAGCTCTTGTTGTTCGGTAATGCAAACACACTCGGCAAAAATGCTTTCATTTCAATTGAATTTTGATATTTTAATTGATTTGAGAGTCTCATATTTCCAAATTTTGTCAATTCATGGGGAAGGTCAATTTGATGGCATTCAACCATATGAATATTACAATCTCACCAAAACTGTGACGTCAAACAATTGTACACAGTTTAATATAAAATCACTGCACAAGACAGACGTTCACAATTCTTTCATTTTCTTTATTCTATCTCTCAGGTGATCAGAAATTCTTCAATTTCTTTTGGTTGCTGAGTTAAAGGTCAGCTGGTAGAAAATCTTGCCTCGATGACATGAAACTGGATAATCACGTTGCCGAGTGAAAGCTGCCTCGTGTTTTTCTACAGCACAGCGCAATAAATTATTGAGTGATAAATTGCTTCCATTTCAAACGATTTATTCATTTTCTTAATTTTAATCATTCATTTGTGAAATTATCTCAACACATGTACAATTACGTGCTTCACATTTTTTAACCGCGATTTATGCAATGAAAACTAAAAATCGTCTTTTTCCTCTTCAAATCAGTAAATATTTCGTATTTGGATCGATCTCAAGCTGAATTCATATCCATTCCAGCCGTCAAGAGGTTGATTACCATCTTTACAGCATCTTCCCTACATCGAGACTCAACAGACACCCATAGAAACCGAGACTGTGGACACGAATCCACCACAGGCCTCTTAGCAGGTGCCGATAAGATCTCTCCACGTACATGTATAATTCCGTGTAAATTAAAGAAATTTCAATGTCATAGATCATCATAATGAATTCACCTCAAAATATAACTTTTGAGGCAACATTGGAAAGAGCCGATCGTCATACAATGATTGCATGTAGCCCTACTTTATTTGCTGCTCTTAGTAATTAGATTCAGTGAATATCCGTTGATAATCTTCAAGCGTGAAAGGGATGAACAGCCAGAAATACATATCACAAAATAGTCTATGCAGCAAAGCAATTTGGATAAAAAACTAGGAAAACTAAAGCTGAAGCTCGTTCTTTGCACTCTTTTAGATGCCATGTCATTTTTTCAAGCTTACGAGTACAATTTATTCCAAAATATCTATTATGTATATGATAAATGCCTCGATAGAGGATTTAAATGGTCAGAATGTCCGAGTGGCGAAGCCACGAGGATATTTGGCCATTTGGATCCGATATCGAGGCATTTATAACATATTTATAGAACTGTATGTAATGATATCAACATTGACAAACATAATTGATATATTCAACCATAGATTTGGGATTCTGTATTCTTGGAGATCTAGAATATCTAGGTTTCCATAGATTTATTTTCATTTTTAGATTTGAAACCTTGGAATTCCATGGATTCAGTCTTATCTATCTATGCATTCGTTGTAGGAGTCCATGGATAGCAAAGGCATGAAAGATCGAATTCTATGGTTCATCCGCAGACTACAAAAGGACTATGATTTAGAAGTCCATGGATTACCTGGTATATTCCATAATATTCTCAATGATGTTTGAAATTTGAATCATGCATAATCTAACTGGAATAATCTGGTCATTTTATCCAAGCTCATCTCCTGAAAGGTTTACACGATAATGGCTTCACGTATTACTGAAAATCAAATTCCCACTTCCAGTAGATTTGCATCAACTACTGACACTGAAATTCAAAGCCATCTAAATGAAGTGACCCCAAAAAATACTATTCAAAAAGCGAAGTGGGCATTTAAGCTATTTAAGAGTTGGCACGATGAATTGAAAATTAGAATTCACGGTCCATTAAAGGTAATCAAGGGAATTGATGAATTTACCGAATCCGATTTGAATTACTGCCTCAAGTACTTCTTTTCTGATGTCAGAAAAACTGATGGTAGCAGGTATCCACCGTCAACTTTAAAAGAGCTTGGAGCGATGATTCAATACAATTTCATACACAACTACAATTTTAATTTCTCCTTATTCAAAGATCCTCAGTTTCAAGAGTCGCGCATGGTCCTAAATGCTGAAATGAAACTGTCCAGCTAAGGCTGGTCTTGCTAAACCCAAAAAGCGAGCAAACAATATACCGATTGAAGCCGAAGATGAATTGTGGCGAAAAGGAATTTTTGGATATTCAAATCCAAAACAACTTCAGCAAACGTTGATTTATCATCTTGGATTGCATTTTAGCTTAAGAGCAGCTCAAGAGCAATATGATTTGGACTACGGTGAGGATTCACAAATACGCCTTGGAAAGGATGAAAATGGTGACTTTCTTGAATACACAGAGCGAATGTCTAAAAACAAACGCTTTGGTATTACTAACACAAGAATGGATCCGAAGGTCACGCGAGTGTATGCCAGTGATAATGCCGAACGCTGTCCTTTGAAGTTATTCAAAGAGTACGTGTCGCATCGCCCTGAAGCTCATAACCAAGAAGGCAACAAGGCATTTTATCTTGCATGCATACCTTATCGTCGAGGCCCCGTCTGGTATAAAAACACCCGCTTGGGTATACATAGCATTCAGCAAACTGTGAGGAACTTGTTTCTACATTCTACATCAAGTGACATGTTCCTTACAAATACAAGCCTGAGAAGGACCGCGAAGAATAAGCTGGTGCAAGCCGGGATTCCAAGCGAGGTCGCCAGGAAGAAGACTGGCCGCATATCTGATGCTGCAGATTCTGCATACATCGATGGGAGCTTATTTGAGAAGCAAATGAGCAGTGCTATATACTGTAATCAGTCAAATAACGAAGTGAGATCCATTGAGTGTCAAAGTGGAGCAAGGTTCTCATTCCAAAATTGCACTGTTAAAATTACAGTGAATGAATGCAAGGAACTAAATGACTCAAATGAAAAATGACTTCTGTGTTTTTGCAAAGTGTTCTAGTTGTTTGCCTTAACTGAATGTAAGTACTTTTATGACCAGTACTTACACTGATGTAAGTACTGAGATTTTAAATATATATTAATTTCTGTGTCTTGTTTACTATCGTCAGCTAGGTCGTCCTATAGATGATATCAGTGTTGCACAATTCAACATTCGATGCATAGTCCCATTACCAGTTTTTCCCACTTACTTTGCATCACAGATATCTTGGCATTACAAGCATCCTGCTATATATCTACAGTGCATATGTGGCATTAGTCCATCAGCCAGAACGAGTTTCCACAGGGAGCGAGGCCGAAAATGAGACTTTCTGTACATCCTATGCCTACTACGACTATATGCGTCTGCCAAGTTCTACCAGGTTCCTCTTCTTGTCAGACACGATCAAAGAAAAACACGTTTTACTACTATGGAACGCACATTGCAGTTTTTGGCAATCATTAATATCTATGCTTTCTCTTATTAAGTGAAAATGCTAAGTCTAGAGACACAATTTCCGACATGAAATGTCTTCAGGTCATTTCCTATCATGTGCATTTGCTGTTATCATGTTTCTGAACGGCAATGCATGCGAGAATGTGCATGGCTAAAAATGGATTAAATTGTTGAAAATGCTTGTGCTTGTCCACATTAGGAGGTCTGCCAAATCTGAATGTTTTTAGATTGATGCACCGAAATGCATGAACATCATAGAAAAAGACCTGAAGACTTTCCATGTCAAAAATGACTCTGGACTTAGCAATTTCCCGTAATCACAGAAACCACAGAAATTCTATTTTTGCCGAAAAACTGCTATATACGTCCCCATTGGATATGTTTTTCTTTGATCCTGTCTGACAAGAAGAGGAACCAACTAGAACTCAGCAGACGCGGAGATTCGTAGTAGGCGTAGACATAGGGTGTGCATCATTCTGTGAAAGTCTCATTTTCGGCCTCGTTCCCTGCAGAAACTCGTGATGGCTACCGGACTGTGTGATTTTGCATTATGGTGTGAATGTGAGTTTGGATGATGTAAATCTTGGCAATATAATTTTTATACCTATCGATCTGTGTGTTGATAATTTTGTTATAGGAGCTAAATCACGTTCCAAGAACATGCTTTTAATTCAAAGGCATGGTAAATATCATTTTGTCATTCGTAACAAACTGGAATGCGGAATCGGAGAAGAATTTCCGACTAGGACTCCCGTCCTCAAATGTTACCATAACGGCTTTCTATAATGTTACTGAAACAGCTGATGCTCGTCATGTTTGCTTTAGTGAAAGAACTAGATCTAGTGAAGACACTCCTTTTTGAAGTACTTGAATGTGCATCTGCTAAAAATGTCTCGCATAACTCCCATGTAGGCCTATTACATTTCAGAATTACGGATTCACTGTTTCAGATGTTAACTATTTCGAAAGAGGGGATTCAGGCGCAGGTGTTCACCTGAAAATCTTAGTGAAAGGCCAAGTAGATGAACAAATAACGCCTAGAAATTGCTGAAATAACTCTGCAAGTTATGGAAAAACGCCTTGACAATTGTTCATAATTGAAAATAGGTTTGGAAAAAAGTTATTGATTGTTATATGAAGCGCACAAAAGTTAATCAATATATTTCGGCTATCTACACCATAGATGATATTGATAGTGGCTATGGTGTAAATAGCCTAAATACAGTGTATATTGATTAACCTTCTTTGTGCTTTATATAACAATCAATAACTTGACTTTTTCCAAACCTATTTTCAATTATCTGCAGAAATGCTCAGTTCTTCTTCCCGTCAGGTGACATTTTTTCAACCAGATGTTCACCTTTGATGTGCGTCCTCAAGGTCAAAAGTCATTTACAAATGTGCCGTGGCAACAATGACGTTGAGAGAACTCGTTTGGCGGCTCGTGTCTGTGATCATGTGCCTGTTTGGTTCACTGTCATTCAGTCTCGAAAGCCTCTCACACCTGTGACGGAGCATATTGTTCAGTGTCCGCTTGCACGTGATCACACATTAGATCCTTTTTTTAGAACTGTAAATCGTGCACGATCAAGAAGTGTATTGCTAATTTTAGAGCTTGAACGTCAAACTAGAGAAGCCTAACTGTGTGCAGAAAAGGTTCTTCTTTTAACTTTGGAGTCAGAAAATAAATTCAAATCGCATCTTGAATTTTAATTATTAAAGAATAGTTTCTTTTGTTCTATTATCTTAATCAATCATCTTGACTTTTCAGAAAATCTTGAACTAATCAGAAAATTGAAGAATTTCTAGTTTCGGACCTATGCGTGCTGGCATATAGTCCGCCAGCAGCCATGACGAGTTTCTGCAGGGAACGAGGCCAAAAATGAGACCTTCACAGAATGATGTACACCTTTGCTTACTGCGAGTCTGCACGTCTGCCGAGTTCTAGTTAGTTCCTCTTCTTGTCAGACAGGATCAAAGAAAAACGCATGGAACTCAGATTGCAGCTTTCGGTTAAAATGAAATTTTCGATGTTTTCGCTTATTTCGGTAAAAATACTCAGTCTAGAGCCACAAATTTTGACATGGAATGTCTTCAGGTAATTTCCTATCATGTTCATGCACCCCTGTCTGTGAAGCTTGGAGCAGTCAGATTTGGCAGGCTTCCGAATGTCGGCAAAACACAAGCATTTTGAGCAAATTACTTACATTTAGCCAAATTATCGCATACATTGCCAATTAGAAACATGACAATAATACATGTACATCATAGGAAATGACCTGAAAACATTCCCATGTCAGAGATGCGTCTCTTATTTTTTTCAGATCCCTGATTAATGCGTCTCTTATTCAGGGGAGTCTCTTATTCAAGGGCGTCTCTTATTTATCAAATGTTCAAGTTTTCATTCTTTCATTAGAAAAAGATGTCTTAGTTTTTTACTACTATTCTCTTAGGTAACCTTTGCATTCCTCACTTAGGCCTATGTCATGGGCAAATTTCGCCAGTAATTTTTCTTACATATATACGCTTTATCATAATTCAGATATTTTGGAAATGAAAGGAGTTTTATGGTTTGTAGCATATCTTGTAGGCTCATCTAATACATTCATATACCAGTACATTTTGGCCACTATACTGTACATGTAGACTAGATCTGAATTTACCGAAACGAAAATACCGATAATCAAGTTCACAGCAAAAGTTACCGACCGGTACATGACTCCAAATACAAAGGAAGTAACCTTAAGTAGGCCTGCATGTACGTATGTACAACATGTATGTACTGCATGTACAACAACAAGAAGCCTTATATATTGGTCATGATACCCGGTATTTACTGGTAGACTGACTTATTTTACTAAGATAAGTAGGCCTAATAATCGCTCAGGCGGATGTAGCTACCACATTACAATAGCCTGCATGTAATATGTCTATAGCAGTCAATTTTTTGTACATGCGTCTCTTTTCAATTTTTTCCTCTCACGGATGCTTCTATTATTCGAGGGCGTCCCTTATTCAAAGAAATACGGTATTTTGGCAACCTTTCCATATTACGTTTTATCAGCCGCCAACTGCTTATCCCATAAAATTGATAGATTAAGCGTTATGAGCAATTACTTTATTCGCCAGTACCATGTAAACATTTAAATTTATGCTCGTAAATTTGTCTTTCTGTGAATAGCCCACATCAAATTCATGACTTTGTCATTTGTCAACAGAATAGTCCGCAAATCATACTTTTGGGTTTTCGATAGTCTATCAATAGAGATAGTTAACTTTGAAATGAATCAGCCAATATCAATTGATATGACACGTGGAACGCGTCCAGTCAATGCCATTAAGTAATTGATGACAAGATGCGAATAGTATAAATTCCATCTTCTGTGTTTAGGAAGCTTAACTATTTTTGTTGTTATTTTAGATCACGAAAGTGGATACTTTCGATTCGAGCAGACCTCATGTCATTCTCAAAATCAGGCTTATTGCAACAACTAATTTCCACCTATTCAAATCATAATTTATTGCATCTGACATTTCGTTACTGCTCCTGCTCGAAAAATTCAGACCCAAGACCACCCCATGCATAGAGTAAGTATACATAGGTAGATACTATGTATAGAGTAGGTATATAGGTAGCGTCGACTCAAACAAGTATCTACATACAGTAATTGAGATATGAGAAGATTCAGTTTTTTGCGGAGATTACGTTCCTGCAGTCCAAAAAATTATTTGAGCATTTTTTAAAAAGCTAATTGTTTTCAAATTATTCCTGCATTTATATACTACTGAGATGACGTCCCGTTATAAGTAGTATGAAACAAGATGGATGTCAAAGGGAATAAGCATTTGCTAACAAGCATCTTAATTGAGCGGAAATGAAGCTGATTAGTGATTATGAACGGAAATTCATGAGCTGCATTATATGCAAGTCTTCATAAAAACGTCAAAATCTGATTCTGCTTTCTTGGCTGAAATTTCAAGTTTTTAATTCCATTTTCATCGGTATGATTAATTTTATGACTTAAATCTGAATATAGTAATGCGGACCCAATTAACATCTTTTAACTTAATTGTAATCACTGTGTGTGGTTTTTTACTTTGCTCTACTTGGTTATAGCTTGTGATATGATCACGCTCATGAATGTGCTCGTATTGATAAGGCTATGTATTATAGTGATAGTTACCCATCTGAATGCTAATTATTCAACTAGCTATCTTACCTCTCCACACAGGTTGACATGACACTGAGGATTTCTAAATGCTGTTATTCCCTCTGTTTTGCTGTCACGATCAGTCAAATCCAAAATTTCTGTAAAAGTGTAAAAATTTGCATGTCTCACATGTGATGCTGAGTCTCAATCGAGTTCATTTAATAAAATCGAAACTGTATACACAAAGTGGATTTAATTATTGCTGAGTTGCTACTCTACCTAATACACTTACGCTATGATCCCATGGCTTCCTATTCGCTTATAAGCCTGGTTTTAAAGCAGACTCACTCTGAAGGTTTTATATCTGGCATAATTTTCATGATTTTGATCAAGTGAACGTCTCAATGCGCATCGCTTTTCAGATGTGTTTCGGCTGAGTCCCAATTTGATTCAGAAAGGCGCTACACTGTTGTCAGTTTGCAGACAATAAAAATTGTATCGTAATTGCATTCTTTCATGAGTAATTACTCAATATTCAATGCATGTAGTTCATCCAGCACTCTTCTGAAGCCAAATTGCAAAAAATAACGTTTTATATTTCCACCCGCAAATCACATGAACTGTCTTGAGCGGTGAAACATTTTTATGACCTCGGCACGCACAACATAATTGACTCATAACTACATGTCAAATGCAGATTTTTCAAGAACCATTTCGCATCAGAACTTCAGTGTCAAAGTCTGTCCCGCATTAACAAACCCACCTGCCTCCAATTTTTAACAGAATGTTATAATGTCATATTATACCCGCATTGAAAGAATGACACCAAACCAGTGTTTTATAATATTCTTCGCAGTCGACATCACAAAGCACTTCCCTGCAGACTTGACAAACTCTGAGACAAAAATAGAATGCACGGAATTTCTCATCGTTCAATAGCATGGCATTCCATGCTAATGGATTTTACAGTGTAGAGTTTTCAAGAAGATGCACATGCACTGCGGCTGACCCCTTTCATTTTTGAAAATTTTGTTAGCATCAGTGTTGAATGAAAAGTGAAATGACATCATTGTATGCAGAATCCTTAATAAATGGGAGAACAACTTCATGTAATCAAAATGAATAGGATAGACGATCAGGGTTTGTCATTAACTGATTGTAGTTTAATCTGACAAAGAAATTTTATAAATTGAAATGGGAAAATGTATCAATTAATTAATTGAAATTGGAAAATATATCAATTAATTAGTTGGAATCGGCATTGTGAACAATCAATTTTCCTATTGATTTACTTGATCCAACTGATCTTCAACTACACACGTTACACAGCAAAAAGTAACCTATAGTCCTAGAATTTTCTAGGTATGGAAGTAGGCTATATCGCAAGCATAACAACTAGAGGCCTACCATTTTTACTATTTAACTGATCCCACCTAAGACAAGCTACATACCGTAGTTTATTCGACCAAGATAAAGATACATAATCTGTATAACTGTGATTAGTTAGACCAATCAGACAAGCGCATTATTTCCCTAGATTCTCTCTCAGAGACGCCTGCCTATATGAGATGCCTTTGGCAAATAGCTTATTCAGGTGTCCGTGCTTCTCTTCATTGCTTACCAGTTACAACATTCGTTGTATTTTCCAGTTTGGGTATGTAGGGGCTACTAGTAAGCAAAATCGTCAAGAACTTGTGAGTGTGAAAGGGAAGCAATGGATAGACATAAATAGACAGATACAGGTTCTGGATTTCAATAAGGACAGTCAGGGAATCATGTAAGAACTTATCATTTCATGAAGGTCATAGCGCAGAAGTTAGTGATTGACAAAGTGAAATCATAACTGATAAAGAGATTCTCAATCATGGCATTGCGATATCTTGGAAAGATTTCATACATTCAAGAGTGACAATAAGATTTCATGAGAAGCCTGGTAAGATGCAGTAACCGCATTGCACCCTAATGTAGCAAGAACTCTGTTGACCATGCAGTCCATATTGGCTCTTTGAGACAAACATGACGGATGTTTTGCTCATTACAGGGCTTTCCTGAGCAATTCATGAACAGAAATTATCTTTTTGGAACAGCAAGAGCACCATTATCAGTTTCTTAGTCCTATTTTTTCGCATGAGCTAGTAAATTGAATTCGGTAGCGTTATGAAGTTTTTGAAATTCTATTGTCGCCATCGATTTCGTAAGATCCCTTTTGAATTCCATTTTTCTTTATTTGAAGTCACAATGTCACTAATGAAATTCAATGTCATTATAGAAATCACTTTTTCATTAACCAAAGCTTAGATGTCATTCTTGAAGTGCAGAACCTGTCAATTCCACTAACTTCACAGCATAACCACTTTTATATCTTTAACTTGAATTTCTTAAACACAACTGCGAATTTGTGGAATCTGAGTCCAGATTCGTGATCATAAGTGGCTGAAATTAATAAAATAGAATCTGTTTCGAATAGAGTCACGCTGTTTTAAAAGATGTCTCCGCTGCATGGTTCTGCTAACATTACATACGTCTGACAGGAAGGACCACCTTTCTTCCTTGCTATCTTTACATCATTACGATATATCACAAATGTGAGGCAGAAGTGCTGAAGTATGCTTATTAGTCTGTAATAAGAGAGCATGTATATTGTCAATCAAATTAAATCACGGCACGGTAGAAAAATTCGAAGAATCCAGGAAGCGGAAGATAACAAATTAAAACAGCTACTCTAATGGAGAATCGTGAATAAATCAGCTGATTACTTAAATTCCAGAGCGCACAAATGTGAATTAATGCTTAAAACATGCACTTTCACTGTAAATCGCAATGTGCCAAAGAGGAAAAAATAGTTTTCGCTCCTTTGGCTGATATTGGCAGGTAAGGTGAAGCAATTGAACCAATGGCGTATCCTTATCAAGAGCAAAAATAGATGCCAAAATGGTCTAGACACGTTGAAGAGATAAACTTTGCTGAATGTTAATTTTTACTGATATTTTCACATGTTTTCAGTAACATTTCGCTGGTCGATTTTTGCAGGTAAAGTGTCATATAGTAATTTACAGTGTGACAGTGTCATTCTGCCTCCTCTACATTAGATCTACTTGGTTCATAAAGAACTATATCATCGGAATGTAGATGTCTGTGATGTACATTAGATATCGCCATCACAACGGCTTTAACCGTTGTTCGATCGTTTGATAAGCTTAACAGCACTGTGGATTTTCTTCCTTTTGCATTAGATAAAATCAGTCCAATCGTACAATATCAATTATATCGTTTAACATCAAAACATTCCTGATTCTTTCTAGCATCATATCAAGCAGTATTGTTAATCACGGCCTTTTCACTTTAAAATCAATCTAGTTTTCATGAATTCACTTTTTACACCTAGTTTCTCTTATCCTGCCAATATCAGCCATAATCAGTAAAACTATTTTTCGCCCATAAAGTTTCACCTTACGATGTACAGTGTTTACATAATTGACTCTTTGAAGTATTCAGATGATACATTTGTCCGTCCTTATAATGAATGCAATTATGCGAAAAGTGTGAAAACGTGATTGTTTGAGCAACTTTCCATTTAGAAACGTAAGTCTCAGCGTAATTCGCAAGCTTGAATGAATCTACTGATGTGCGATGTATAGCAATCATTCGATGTACTCAAAAATTTGTCTATCAAATGTCACATTCAATTTAACGCTCTCTGAACTTTAGGTAGGGCAACTAGCATGAACAGATGATCAGCATGTTTGTGATTTTCACGAATGTTTTGACTTCAAGTTCGAGGTGCTTTGCAATTGATACCTGCATGCCTTCAGTTTTCCTTTGCATTACATGTATGTAGAATGTAGAACAGAGCCAAAATGTTCAGATCTCATGCTGCATGGCCTTCTCCCGCTCTGTAAACTGAAAGCTCCTAAAGTAAGCTAAAAAAAACTCCGAATGTAGCTACTGATCAAGAACACTAGAAGAGCATCTGGAGCAAAATTAGGGGATTTGGAATAAGATTCACTAGAGAATTTTCAATCAGCTTTATATTAAACTTACTTACGATGTCCACAATCGCACCATTTGGGGTTCACGTAGTATTGGGCTAATCCGTAGAATTTGGCACCTCCACTCCTATTGCTATGACTCACAGACTCACACAACTACGAGGCAGCGCTATGAGCGTACGGTATAAATAGTGTTTACTACACTCTTAGGTCGGCAATCGTTGGAAAACGTGTTTGACCAGGACTCAATATTGCATATAATCCAAATTATTCGTTTAAATCGTAACATACAGCAATCAACATCATGCTGTTATTAATGGTTAGTTCAATAACTAGCACTTCAGCCGTGAGAGAATGAAGCCGATTTGGTGATCTACCGGCTTAATTTTCTTTGGAGGGCAGGAAAGACCGAAACCGGCAGAATATCGAATCGGCTCCATTTTCTGACGGCTGACTGAAGCTTGAGTTCATGAACATGGTAACTATCAGCAATCAGTCATGCTCAGCCTACATTATTCAGTTGATGATTTCTTTAACAGTGTTGTTAAAAGCTTCTCGATATACGGCTCACTATGTTATTTAGCAGAGACTGACAAGTTCTAGAGGGCCTATAAAAAGGCCTATAAAGAAAAGAAATATGCATTCAAATAAAGCTTTCAAACAGGTTCAAATTATCTAAAAAGTACATTGGGGAGACATCGAAACTGATAAAACTTCTATGTAGGAAACCTTACTATGTTTGCACATATTATGTCCGCCAAGAATTTCCATGAATGCTATCCAGTTATTACAATTTGTAAATGGATTGATAATTGTTGCAATTGTCACACTTTTTGCTACTCTTTTTCCTTTACTATCCTATCCTTTTTTCCTATTATAGAAAATATAGGTTTCTAACTTCTGACTACTATTGTGGCCATAATTTTGTGTTATCATGAGAATCTATTTGGGCTGATGCACTATGTGCTTTTGCTAAGGATGTTTTTATCTCGCAGTAACTCACTGTAGAGCTTCACCTGCTATAGAACTTTATCTTTTCAGTCTTGAATCTCAAATGAAAACAATTATATATTGCAATAGAAAATGGTTCGTCCAAAAACACTCCGTATGCTGTTCAAAGCATACTCTGCAAATTACTTAACTCTATAAAATGATTGTCACTCTTACTGCTACTGCTATTGCAGCGACTTGACATCATTGATGATAAGAGAGATCATGCTATATTCTATATTTTTGTAATTTGTATATTGTGAAGTCTATGCAATTCAAGCATTCGTTGATTTTGTTGAACATTTGAGCAAATTGCTTATGGTTCCGAATAAGGATACAAGATTTTCAGTTTTTATGCAAAATATCGCCATTCAATTAGCTTACTAAAGTTAACAGCGAATCCTTGAAATCAGTAGACGATGTATCATGTAGGGATATACAGCAATATCTGGGACAATTCATCTCGTATCACTGAGTAGTGAAATACAACTGATTCACAATGAGAATTTGTATTTATTGTGATGAGTTCTTGATCAAATTCACGGGATTATAAGATTCACGGGTCGACTTACTGCCCATCTCTCCACAATCAGGTGTTTTCGAATGGTGATAACAGGCAAATGTAATTAATTCATTGCTTCCAGCTGCAATTTTATAGATTGCCTATTTAGCAAATTTGATTGAAATTAGTATTTTCGAGGCCCTTGACAAGAATATGCTGCACTGGAGAAGTTGTAACCCTGACAGCGCGAATCATCTACTTAGCGATATAAGAAACCTACACACCTATTGTTGATTTAGTAAATGTACTATATCCGCACGAAGACAATGTTCCATCTTGAGGTGGATCGCCGAAGACCGTCCTAGCAATAATCTACTTTAAACCCGTCATGTATGAATATATTTCTCGCTGACTATTATGAATAGGTTGGATTATTCTCAGATTTAGATACTGGTGCCCCCATGTCTTTTAGTGGTGCTTCAAACCTTTTGCTCTTTCTAAACTGTAATCATAATCTTATTGATGCATTCTAAATACTTTACGTGACACACTTGATATGTTAATCCTTTCAATTTCCAGACGTGCGATATATGGCGTAACTTGAAATTTTACTGAAGCCCCTCGCAGCCTTCAAATCCACCCGATTGTGCATTTAGAGTGTTGCTGAAATTTCAATGAATAAATCTTTTATTTATTCAGCAGAGCTATTTGATTTCGGGGTTGTCCATTTCCCGGTTGTTATGCGTTTTCCAAAGATTTAAAAGGAATGATCTAAAAGATAAACACAAGGTAATTGGTTGCATAAAAAACAAGAAGGCAAAATTCATTTTCAGTCTTTTTCATTAATATTACTAACTTACGTATTCAATCGCATTTAAAAGGCGGGTGCTTTTTATGATTTTTTGTATATTTACTTAAATTGCTTGCACATACGAAATTGCTTACATTGCTTTACATGATTGATAATTTTTTCTCATTGTAGAAGACGTTGATTCGGTCAGACCCATTCATGCCCAGCGTGACCACATGGTCACATGAGGAAAGTTAGACGCGATTGGTGTTTGCTACTTGTAAATTCATCTTTTTTCTTAATGAATTTGACCTTTTGTTAAAATTGATTTTTCAAAATTACATTTGACCTTGATTAAAGAATTGAACATTTATTTCTTCCATCCTCAATCAACGTTTGAAAATGGCGTCTTCAAAGTTGTCTCATGAAAAGTAAGTATTGTTTCTTATTTGTTACATATGCAAGTTCCAACAATCATTTTCAAGAATATCAGTCTGCAATATTTATTTCAATGCTTTTTTGATTATGCAATGCTCATTTCCCTATACCCTCGATTCATATTTAGAAATCTATATACATTTTAAATTAGCGTGACCACACGGTCACGCTGGGCATTACCCGTGTCAAATGAAAAAAATATATATTTATGCTGTTTTATCCATAAAAACTACCGACAACATTACGTGTAATTTTACATTTCCAGAATGTTGAAATTGTTAGAAAAATAAATTATTTCTTCGTGGATTTGATGATGAAATAGTTGAAGTCTTTATTGAGCCCCCCGAGGCAAATGTACTAACATGCTGTTGACGATATGGACGTTAATCACCTTAGCGGAAATCAATTGCGTGCACCAGCTGTAATAGTAACTAGAAATGAAGATGAAGACTTGACAACTGATTTTGGTGCTCGAGAGTTACTAGATTGAAATAAATCTATTAAGTGGACAATGGATATTGAGGAAAGAGACCCTGTTTTCCCTGCAGGCAATTATTCATCTTCCGCTGACTTCACACTAGTGGAACTGTTTGAACTTTTTTTTGACGACTCTCTTATTGAAGATACTTACTTTACTTTATGCGGTATATTCATTCCTGAACTTCGGCCGACCCATTTGAGATGGCACGCCACAGTTTTCGCTCACGCGTTGCGCCGTTCAATTCGTGCATGTTGAGTCTGGTCCATTTCATGATGTTGTTGACATACTGCGTCCTGGGCCTTCCTCTGCGCCGGCTGCCCTCCATGTTGCCTTGCAGGACAGTTCTCGTTAAAAGGCATCCTACCTTCCTGCATTGATGACCGTAGAAGAAGAGTTTCCTTTTCCGAATGTGTCGAAGTAACATAGGGGTAGTGGCCAGTTCCTCGAAGATACTGGCATTCGTTCGGTGCTCTCTGCAATTTATGCGCAACATTCTCCTCCAGAACCACATTTCGGCAGCTTCGATGTGTTTCTCGTCTGCAGTTTTCAGCGTCCATCCTTCCGCTCCATATGATAGAATTGGCCACACAAGCGTCTTCACTAATTTCATCTTGAGCTTTGTTGGTAGTGCCCTATCTGCCCATAGCTTGTTCAGTCTGGTCATCTTCGCCTTACCCATAGCTATTCTCACACGGACGTCTTCTGTGCAACTTCCATAATTTTTCTTGATGGAGCCAAGATATTTGAAGCGATCAACCTCTGCAACAGTCTCAGCCCCAACTGTGATTGTGCTATCTTCATCACGTGTTGAGCCGACTCGCATTACTTTTGTCTTCCTTGCATTTAGCTTCAGCGACCTCTCAATTCCTGCGGTATTTACCTGGTCAACCATCTCCTTCATTTCACTCATGTTCTTGGCTACCAAAGCTGTGTCATCGGCATACCTGACATTGCTTATTTGTCTGCCTCCGATATTGATGTCAGCGTTTGTAAAATCGGTTTCTCTCATGATTTGCTCAGTATATTATTTGTACATTTTTATATCATAATATCGGCATAGCAATTTGGAGACAACAAGGCTGTCGTTATTGGATCGAATTGTCACCCCTGCAATCCCCTTCAAACAGGATCTGTCTCAATTGTAATCGCTTTGCAATCTGTAAATATTCAAATACATACATGTCTCCATTTCAGGCTCAATTCGCTATGACGAAGTCAGTCATCTACTCGGTGTCCCACCAAACAGCAAGTGTCGGAGGTGTGCTGGGGAGTTCTGCAAGTCGGTTGTGCGATCTGAGTGCAAGAAATGTAATGTCGGATTGTGCAAATTTTGTTTCATAGACTTTCACAAGAAGTGAAATTCTTTTGATCTGACATGGTAACTGCCCAGCGTGACCACATGGTCACGGCCAATTTCTGCTAAAGTGCAATTTGTTTTTTTTAATGAGTGCTGAAAAGTTGGTGTATCTATTGTTCTTCATGAAATGCAATTGCAATTTCAATGATTTGTTACAAAAAAAGAAACCGAGCATGAATGGGCTAATCATGAACTGGAAACACAAAAAATCTCAAAGGAGATTGTCTTCAAAATTGTATAATGTCGTCGCCATCATAATGAGATAACCACCGTTATTAGGCATATTTTTGAGGAATATTTAAATAAAGAATCATAAACAAGTTCTATTCCGCTGAAATTGATAGCACCTTGTTTTCAGGTCCCATCTTTTACAGTAACACAGCGATTGACAGATCCACAACATCTCAAACTAGCACCGTATTTTTGCACAGAAAGGCTATCAAGCTTGTATTCAGTTTTCACCGATTTTGAGAGAAAATTTTGGCTCGAAATAAAAATCCGCCCAGAGTTTATAGGAGGCACATTTTTGAATTTCGACCATCAACGAAAATGTAGGCACTACATAAGCAACTGAAACATGCCCTTCCCTAAATATCTAAATCCTTCTATACTTATCACTCGAAAAACAGAAAAAGCAGTCTCTCCTTTTTTATGATGACTCTTTATTCTTTAGTAAAAAATAGTGACCCGACACGCTTCGTCTCTCAAGACAGTCTCAAGGACCCTTGAGACTGTCCTGAGAGAACAGACGCGTCGAATAACGCTATTTTTTTTACTAAGGAATAAAGAGTCGTCATAAAAAGGGAGAGATTGCTTTTTCTGTTTTTCGTAAGAACAT
This sequence comes from Prostheceraeus crozeri, assembly GCA_907163375.1. NCBI lineage: Eukaryota > Metazoa > Platyhelminthes > Polycladida > Euryleptidae > Prostheceraeus > Prostheceraeus crozeri. The sequence goes on along the minus strand of CAJQUW010002130.1, from coordinate 46,519 downwards.
GAGCCTCCCGTTCCGACAAGCTTTGAGTTCTAAACCTATGTTCTAAACCTATGAAATATTTTTTGATGCACTATGCATGATTCCAAGACGTGAAGTAGTGATGACTATGCAGGACAAGCCTTGGATGACTCCCTTATTAAAGCTTATGATCGAAGATAAATGGGTCGCCTATCGCACAAGAAATTGGCCAGTTTTCAACCACTTGAAAGAGAAGATCAAACTCGAAATACTGAAGGCTAAAAGAAACTGAAGTGATCGAATTCAGAAGCGGGACAAAAATGTTTGGAACATCGTACGAGAAATTCAAGGTAAACAGAAGAACATTACTTATCCAGATATCGGACCTAAAGGAAGTTCTTTTGTTTCTGAATTGACTGATGTATTTAATTCATATTTTAATGACAGGCCTGATACAGAGCTAAGACATCTTTCGAACGAAGAGTGGGACATAAATGTTGATTCAATGGTTGTCCATCACCATCTTACACGTTTGAAATCGAATCAAGCAACTGGTTATGATGGAATAAGTGCTTTTCTTCTACGCGAAAGTGCTGACGTCATATGTGAACCTCTGGCACACATTTTTGAGTCCTCAATAAGATCTCGAACTTTTCCGCTGTATTGGAAGAATGCGTATGTGAAGCCAATTCCCAAGGTGAGAAAACCAACAATCAATGATTATCGCCCAATCTCGTTATTATCAATAATTTCGAAACTTTTTGAACGCATCGTTATCTTGAATATGAAGAACCTTCTATTGGAATCTTTCCGGTTAAATCAGCATGCCTTTCGGCCGCTTGGCTCAACCTGCAGTGCTCTAATAGATATTCACAATTCTATTACGTCCTTCATGGAAGACCCAGAAAATATGTGTGTCAGGCTTACATGTTTAGATTTTTCAAAAGCCTTTGATAAGATACATCACAACAGACTGATGAATATTTTTATAGAGCAAAATTACAATGGTGGATTTATTGCATGGTTGTTTTCATTTTTGTCAAATCGTTGTCAGCGTTTACTTGTTAGTGACAATGTTGGTCCACCATCCCTTGTCACTTCAGGTGTACCCCAAGGTTCTATTTTTGGACCGTACCTTTTTTCAGTTTTCATAGGCACAATGTTGATAGGTTCACGAAATGGAAAGCTTGTAAAGTATGCTGATGATCTCACTCTTATCGAATCCTGTACGATAGACGATCCCAATCGGACCATTTGTCTAAGATTCTTGAGTGGTCAATCACAAATAAACTTTTCTTGAATCCCGCAAAGTGTAAGCAGATGATTTTTCATCGCAAACGTAACATAATTCCGTGTATTTATGACAATATTGAGGTAACTAAAAAGGTAACCATTCTTGGTGTGACTGTAACGGACGATCTCAAATGGAATGAGCATTTTGATAAAATTTTATTGTCTGCTACTCGTCGATTGTATGTTATTCGCACACTCAAACCATTTGTTTCGAAAGAAAAATTGATTGAAGTTTTTCAGAGTTGCATTGTTTCGTTATTCATATATGCATCTCCCTTATTTTGCAAATTGTCGGCTGAATTATCTCAGAAGATTGAAAATTTTCGTAAACGCGCACATCGTGTAATATGCGACTATGACTGTAGATGCAATATCATTCCTGATTTTGACGAGATGCGAAACGTTTTAGGATGTAATTTTCTATCGAAGTGCCGATCTCCCGCACATCCTCTTCACGAATATGTTCCACCAATTATGTTACGCACTGGAAGATTTCGCCTGCCTTCATTTTCAACTCAAAGACGCCAAAATTCTTTTTTTGTGTGGTACTGCATGGTTGTAAATGGTGAAGTTTAAACATTTTGGAAATAGTTCATTATTTATTTTTATTGATCGAATAATATGCACAGAAATATGAAATTTATATCATACTTCTAAAGACTGACGTACATTTCAGCCTGTCACGGTCAGCAATAGAATGTTTCATGTGTAAAATTGCAATTTCAACCATCTTGTCATAAACTCTTGTATATTTTGATTTCTATTTTTCTTTCAATAAACACATTACTTAACTTAACTTAACTTATGTTGCTCTAGGGTTCCCCCCTGGGGAGGAAATCAACTTATCAACCGAGGAATCTTTGTTGAGATTTCTTGTTAATGAGAATGACTATAGCAAAATAGTACCACAGTGGGCCGAATTCCCTTCCCCGTTACACTGCAAACTGTAGACAGCCAAAAACTCAGACAAAATAACAGCCACAATGATCAGACAATTGCAACAGACAACATGAGACAATGAACAACCAAAGGTGGCTGTTCAAAGCAGACAAGATGAGACAATTGTTCGCCAAAATATCAGACAATTCTGTCTACTTTTCTAAAAGTATTGTCTCTCAAACTCAAAGTGTTTAAATATGATCAAACTATTCAACATCAGCTAATGGTAACTAGTCACTCCTAATCACATCCTCATTCACACTCGCATTATGAACATCCCTGATACTTTACAAGTCCGCTGTGGCAGTGTCAACTTTAGGGAAGTATATAGACCCTTAAAAGCTGTAAAAAACATTGTAAAAACAGAATTAAGAGATGGCATCAATACGTCAAATATCCAGAACCGTTATTGCCATGCCTCAAGGTGTATACAAAGAACCCTACTTATTTACAACATTGTAGATTCTATAATTGAAAATTATCAAGGATGCCATCCAATTTCAATAAAAGTGTGGACATTAGTCATAAGTAGTATGATGGGCAGTAAACGCAATAATGTAAATTAGTTCGTGCGATGAGACAAAAATTGTCTGACAAGCAGGAAATTTGTCTGATAATACGCAGTAAGTGCCAAAATACTGATGTGGCTCACAAATTGTCCGATAAGTGGCTGTTTACAGTTTACAGTGTATGGCGTGTTACGACCCTGCTCGTGGACAATTGTTATTCGAATACGTTCTGAAAAATCCGTAACAGACAACTGCCAGCTCCATTTTCACAAAAAAGACAATCCCATTTGCTCTCTGCTGCTGATGAATCAAAGAAAAACATCAATTTTTGATGCTGTACAGTCATTGGTTAAAATTCAATATGAATTTCTGAACTCTTGCACATTATAATGAGCGTATGCTTTGTAAATCTTTAAAATTATAGCCTCCAAAGCACCCACATTTCTTTTGTGATTGTTTACATTCCCCCTGTTTGACTAATGATTCAATCCAAAGAAGATCAAATGTAAATTGCATTTTTGTCTTATTTCAGAATATTTAGAACATCAAGAAATTAAATAAAAAGTAATCATCAAGAATTTATTGCAATATTTGCCTTTTGTGGATGAAAGGATTTTTGCTCAACAGGCGGAAATGTAAGCCATTACAGTGCTTCTCAAAAATAAAAATATCCAAATTATAACTGGACAGAAATGGTGCATTGAGTGTATCAGTTTTATATCAAAGCCTTTATCACTGAATTCGTGATGGGTGTGCGTTGCGCAATATACAATCATACATGTCATTGATGTCAATGATAATTTGTTTCTACGTGTTCTAATCAAGACATTACTGAATGTTCTGCACGTCTTGTTATCACTAGCCACATGCTTTCTATCGTCAAACTAACATTGGAAAACAACTTTTCGATGTTGGGTGGTCAATCGCTCAACTTTCTTGGACAATACTGCGGAGATCGATTCCACAGGTGATTCAAGAAGATCTTAAAAGATCCATGTATTTAAGGTGCGATGTGTTCCGCCTGTGTACAGCTGTTTCTTCTTATGTCAAAGCGAAAATACATCATGAAAAGTGTTTTGATGACGACAGTGAACGTGTCAGGATGCAGAAAGCAGTCACTGTCCAATTTTTGACACTTTAGCAAAATAAAGTCGATGTTGCATCTGTTTGATGACTTTGGCAGGCAAGAAATGCATCGCAGAAAGCTCCTGAACCGACAACCGAGCAGCGTTCGAAATGCCCTCAAAGCTGAGCATGAGATGACTTTCACAACCAAAGTCCACCAAGAGCCGACAAGTGAATCATTCTTATCCCAAGAGCTCTGGATTCCAACAAAGATTAAAGGAAATATGATTCAAATATATTTCAATAGAACCTCATTATATTCTTTTAACCATAGAAATAAACTGTTTATCTGAAGTTCGATAGAATGGAAATTGACTCAAGGTCGCGGCACATCCGGGGGAACTAAGTTGGGGCATGAAGAGGCAATGAAAAGCTTCGATTTACTCATGTGACTGATTCTAATCCAATGATATAGCCGTTGACAAGTGCATCTAAGTGAAAATGCGTGCGATTTATGTGCCGTTATTGTGCATTGCATGAAGCTAAATTTCCATTCTAGAGGTTTTATTGTTGTCAATTTCTATGCTTTTAACTGCTTTCTTAGATTTTTGTTTTTGTTACTTTTTATTCTAGCAGCTTCTATTTGATCAGCATAATAAATAAATCGACAGCATTAAAAGAAGCACACTGTATGAAATAGAGCACCTGCAGTGTCACACGTCGCATATTCATATCACACTACTTATCATGTTTTGTCGGTAAGGACCATCGACTGGATTCCTTGGTATATTCGGGCATTGATTTAGCTTGGAAGTTTCTATAAGGAAAAATTATTGGATATATCATGCTCATCAATTACTGCGTGGGATCAACATCTGGGTTTAAAACATGACGAATATACAGTATGTTTTACCATCTTTCAAAATGCAGTTTAAAAGACATTTTGAAAAAACATGGCACTGAAACAAGACATTAAAACACGATTACAAAGGCGTATCTGAATGCGTGGTTTTAAAAGCAGCTTTGAAACACTGATTAAAACTTAAAAATATTATCGTAATTAAAAATATCGCGTAAGTGGCTCGTAGCTCAGTTGGTTAGAGCACAGGTCTAGTTAACCTTGGTCGCAGATTCGAATCCTACCAGCCGCACATCTTTTGCATGGCAATTTGATCTATCGTTTATTTAATTTCATTGTTGTTAATTGCATTCACGACATGGTGTAAGATGCTTTGGTGGACAATCGATCCCGGCGGTCACAATTGTGACGTGTTATTTATTCATTGATAATTTTTGCCTTGACAACTGATGTGTGGTGGTGAGGGTTTTATCCTGCCAATTGACACAGGCGCGTAAGCGGCTCGTAGCTCAGTTGGTTAGAGCACAAGTCTAGTTAACCTTGGTCGTAGGTTCGAATCCTACCAGTCGCACATCTTTTGCATGGCAATTTCATCTATCGTTTAATTTATTTCATTGTTGTTAATTGCATTCACGACATGGTTTAAGATGCTTTGGTGGACAATTGATCCCCGCTACTTGCCTTAATGTCGGCGGTCACAATTGTGACGTGTTATTTATTCATTGATAATTTTTGCCTTGACAACTGATGTGTGGTGGTGAGGGTTTGATCCTGCCAATTGACACAGTCGCGTAAGCGGCTCGTAGCTCAGTTGGTTAGAGCACAGGTCTAGTTAACATTGGTCGTAGGTTCGAATCCTACCAGTCGCACATCTTTTGCATGGCAATTTGATCTATCATTTATTTAATTTACCTGTTGTTGAATGCAATAAATGTGTTTCATGTTAATAAGCGCACTATTTGGTAGGTAATGAACATTATGACATGAATATACGATTAATGACAATAAGCACCAGCAGAAAACACTTATGAAGATTGTGAATCAAAGCCAATGAATCTCTGTTTGCATAAGAAAATTATGCTACTTGTCGGTATAAATTGTCAGAAGAACAAAGGCATGTTTTTTAACACCCTAATCCCAATGACTTGATTTACAAGCAAACACCCTTACGTTGATGTCATAATTTCCATATCAAACTTTTCTATCGAGCTCTGTATTTTTGACGCCTGTATCTTAATGTTTCATATGATGAAATAAGCTGATTATCCGGAAATAAACATTAGGATACTTACAACAAATAATAGCCGACAGGATGTCATTTTGAAGTACTCTGCATGCGAATAGCATAGGTTAATTCAAAAGTTTATTGTTCTCTCTTCTGTGTGAGATGATCCTAATTTCTTCATTCTTAATTTGTCAGTGAGATCAGTCAATGACATCTGATTTTCCTTGTCAAATCTCTAACATAGAAACAATCGTCATTCTTGATAAAAGTTTTTGAATAGAGTTTATACAATAGACCGTGCCCATTGAAGTATCAAAGCGTCATTTTCTATTGTTTCAAGAGAAGCAATGAATAGAAGAAGAAAGGTTTAGAATGAAAGGTAACTTGCCAAACCATTGTTGCAAAATAAATGATTGACCGCGTCTATTTCATATCATCATGCGCAGGAAAATAGATAGATTGAGAAATCTATTTCAATGGTAGAAGTTACTGAAAATGAATTGTATTTAGGCTTTTAATAATTTGACTGCAATTATTGCAATGATAGAAGAATGACTGCTCATCAGTTAATAAGCGATTTTACAACCACACGATAGGAATTGCAGTGTACATACACACGCATTCACTTGGAATAATCAACCCATGAAAAAACTGATTGTTTCATAAAAAATGGATCACCCTTAAACATCGCCTTAACTTCAACTTTGTCTAACTCCGCCAAACTTGAACGAATTTCTCTGAAATTTGGAAGATATGTCACTTGTGCTTACTAATATCATTGTTGGAAATTTCAAGCATGAATATTGAGTTGTTTTCCTGTTATAGATAAAAAAGTAGTAGATAATTTGATCTTCATTCAGCAATGTTACACAAAATCATACCTCACTCTTATAAAATTACATTTGTTTCCTTTGTTATGTAATATGTTGTTCTACAAGTCAAAAGCTATCAAGCAAAACAAAAATAAAGAAAATCGGTCAATCAGAGCCAGTATAGCACCATTATTCATCAACAATAATGTAACTGCTACATGTGATTAACTGGACTTCATGTTCCATAGCTTCCTGACTTCGTTGCAGTGGTGTTGGCAGCACTCCTGATTGCTTTCAGCTAGAAATCTATCTCTTACCGGTTGAAAACAATACAAAGCACAAATGAACAATAACGAGATCGCATTCACAAAAGGCAAAGTGTCAGCCTTGCTAGAACTAGGGTTTTCTTTGCGAGCTACAAGCAAGCGACTAAATGTCCCTTACACAAATGTGCATCGATGGCATAATGATGATTTTCGACTCTGTCGTAAAGAGGGCTCTGGCCGTCCACGCAAAACATCCAAACGTAGAGACCGCCTAATTTTGAGATTTGTTAAAGTTGATCCAAGTCTCTCGTTAACTGAGATGGCTGCACTATACTCGTCTATTTCTAAGTCCACTATTCGTAGAAGACTTATTGATTCGAATTTCAAGAGCTGTAAGAGGCCCTCTCAGATCGAATTATCAGATCAGCATACAAAAAGACGTCTCAGATGGGCAATGAGTCATTGTCACTGGCGAAATCAATGGGATCGGGTTGTCTGGTCTGATGAGGCATCAGTCCGTCTGAAGGATAGTAATGGTCGATTGAGATTATGGATAAAATCTGATCAGGAAATTCCGAGACATTTACATCGTCCCCGGGTACAAGGTGGTGCGACTCTACTGATTTGGGCTGGCATTTGGACCAATGGCCGCTCTGAACTTCACATACAGCAAGGAACCATGAATTCTGAACGCTATGTGAATGTTTTACGAATGAGCATTGGCCAAATGACACTACCTACTATGATAATGCTACGTGTCACAGGAGTAGTAGAGTCAACTTATGCAAGTCTCAATTAGGGCTTAGGACACTTATCTTGGCCAGCTCGTTCTCCTGATCTGAATCCCATAGAAAATGTATGGAGTATTCTAAGACGTAACGTTCGTCGTTCACTGCTACCTACAGATGGCGTATCACAACTTATGTCACTGTTATAAAGAGAGTGGAGAAAGTTAGATCAGTCAAAAATCAACGATATCATCGAATCAATGCCTAGATGAATTGGTAGTGTCATTGACAATAAGGGTAGGGCCACAAAATATTAGCTTCTTAAGAACTGTTACTGTATCATAGCTTATCAGATTATATAAGGACATTTAAATACATTAGGGACATGAAATAACATGAAAAATGCTTTCTGTATCATACTTATGTTTTATTTAGTCAAATTTTAGGATGATCCACTTTTTATGAAACGGACTGTAGTTTTGAACTTTAGTTTAGATGGACTCGGATTTTCTTTTTGCGCTTTAAAGACTATCAAAGCTTTGTAGTGTTTTCCGGATAGGCGGAATTCTGATTAAATAGGAGAGTATGCTGCAATACTTTCCCTTTCAAGTCATTCTTGACTAATCATTGGTTGAGTTCCAACCAATTATTCTAAGCTAGCGCATTCTATCTCGATATCTATGTTATATTCCTGTCATGTGCATGTTTGTCAGGCAGACAGAACGAGATTCTGCAAGTGTGATGCCGAAAATGAACCTATTACAGAATGATGTACACCTGCCTTATGAATAGGGCCTACTGCGAATCTGCACGTCTGCCGAGTTCTAGTTAGTTCCTCATCCTGTCAGACTGGATTATGGAAAACACATGTAAATCTAATGTGACGCAGATTGAAGTTCTTGGTAAGGGTGAAACTTTTGATGTCTTCAATAACCAAGTAGTAGCCTACTAAGGATAAAGTTATGGCTGTATTGATTCAAAACCTATTATGTCCACACAGTTTCAACATACTGATTTTCTCGATGGCGACTGCGTTTTATTTTGGAAAGTACTTCTGGAATGCGATCTTCTTCAATTTCCAAAGTGATAGAAGCGAGGGAGCTTCTTTTGCTTGAACTATCTGAGTTGATTCCACCGATGCCCTGCTCTCCCCGATGGGGATTGAAGGCCTCCAAACGTGGTAGGCCCTACAGGGAAGTTGTCGGGTTGATGCTGGGAGGACTAGTCGTTCGTCGAATGTGAAAACTAGAAATCCTCTATTTGCTGCATATTTCGAGTTGTTCTTTTTTTTTGCAGCACTTTCTCGCCCAGAATCATCATGAATGTCACTCATGCCTATATTTTGTTTATATGAAAGCATCTCCCAGTAATTATCTCTAAGTCGCTTATTAATTTTCCGCATGATTGACTGCCACATTTCTCCTTTGCTTATCAGGCTGTCTTGGTCAAGTACCATTCTTCAAGCAACGGACAATCTGTCGGTACGAACGGCTCAAAAAGCAGCAAAGAGGATTACAAGATATTTATAATCTCATCATTGACCGATTTTTGATGAACACAACGCGGTCATCTATAGCGAAACAATTCCTACATTACTACGGAAGAGGATGATTGCGGAAGATAATGAGATGATTGAAATTATTGGATTAAAATCATTAAGCATGCAGGCCAGATCGTACAATTTTAATTGTGGACGGATCACTATACAGCTCGGGGGTCACTTATCTCAGAGTTCAAATTAATTAACCCTCCAGGCGGTGGGCCCTTCAGCCACCTTCCAGGCGGTGGGGGGGGCATATTTATGCCCCCCCCCAGATGCCCCCCCAGGATATCCTAAACTAAGTGTGCGAATTTTATGAAATGCTGGCCTTTACACATTTCGGACATGATGAATTCAGTGGTGCCATTTGCATTACTTAATTTGACTGTCTTCATGCTATAAATAACATTTCAAAATTTGAAAATGCGTTTTTTTTCAGAAAAATGTATTTTTTATGTTTTTAGCGAAATTTTATCATCAGATTATCGCAAAAATTGACTCAAACATGTTTCAAGTTCTTTGAATACAATGGTGGTGTTCGCATTGCTTTAAAATTTGAATATATGCAAAAATAGCATTTTAAATTTTGAAAATTTATTTGTTTAGTTATTATCAAATAAAATTATATATATAGTTTTTTTCGAGATTATCAACAGAGAGGACTCTAAAAATATTGAAACATTTATCACTCTTATCAAAAGAGCTTTTTGCTAATGTCATAGAAGCATATTTGATTCAAACAAATGTTTTTCATTGTTGAATACAACTCAAGTTGATCAAATTTGGTTAGAGCTGATTATGAAGATATCTGTTACCGATTCCAATGCAGTCAAATTAGTCAAGCAATAGCGCCTTCGGCGTGTTTGTAAGTGATGAAAGGATGCAGTGGGAAGGCGATTGAACGTGATACGCAGACTTATTGCCTCTACTGCCAAGGCAGACAAGGATTCTGTAGACTATTCGGTCAACTGATTATGTAAGTTGAAAAGGGAAATCTGAAATTTTGAAAACAGTATTCCATATATTTATGTTCAAATAGTACATGTACATGCCTACATGTAGAAAATACATAACATATACATGTGAATATATTTTCAATACATAACAGTAATAAAAAAGATGTAAAAACTAATATTACTCTATAAAGTACTTACAATATCATTGTAAGTAGTATATGCAGCTTATTTTCAAATTTGAATTGGTAAACCGTGATAAGCATAAAGTTATTTACAGTCAAATAAGTTATTCTATACGTAATGAGTGATTCCAAGCAATAGCAATTCATTCATAGACAAAATTTCTGAAGAATTTCACTGATTTGATAAAATTTCGAAAGTACTTTTCAATAAAGGTCATGTAAAGGTCGTTCCTGTGATCCAATTTTAATAATTTTACAGGAAATTGTCAAAAATACGCAAAAAATAAGCTACTGAAAATTTCAGAATCATACGTTTCATATTTCATGAATTAGATCGAAAAATACAAAGGGGGGGCATAAATATGCCCCCCCACCGCCTGGAGGGTTAAACTTTTGGCAATTTATCGTCACTTCATTCTGCTTCTTTAGCGAAGACTTCTCAATAGAGAGGGTCCATCCCCTCTTTCTTTCAACAACGGTCCCATTTTGATATGATGAGGAATGCGGACACACAGCACTTGTGCCGGTCAAAGATAGGGTCGACTAGAAATATAGAATTTTTTTTCAATTTTTGTCCAATGACAAAATACAATTTTCCTAGCATTAAAATTCAAAAATTTTGTGATTTCTTCTTCATTTATAGACCAATGTCGGTGTCGTCTGGGTGAAATGTGATCATTGAACACAGACGACGCTGCCAAAGACATTTAGTTAAGAAATCATTCCCGAAATTCTCCGAGGGGGTTTTAAAATCACTCGACAGTGTGGCAAGGAAAAATTAGCTTAATTCAGGTGCATTTCTGAGTTTAAAGGAACGGATGTAGTGCAGAATTATGCACAGGTCTGGTTGCTGTTCCGGTGCTACAGGCATGGTGATGCACACATATATTTCTCGTTTCCTTGTGAAGTTCCGAACAACAAACAATTTCCAACATTTGCCGCTTCGGTATGAAAACGTATAATTTTTCTTAGAATTTCTTGGTATTTGATCATTTTTAATAAACAGCTTCACCCACGTTCACCTTCCACTGTATCCACTCTGTTTGGCAGAATTGAAATTCAATTTTAAATAGCTCTTGTCACTGTTATTGAAAACATTTTCAAAATGCACTGTAGCACATTTCGTTAGTTTTAATTTCATGGGATAATTGTGCAGCAAACCTCCTTTACAGAAGCAAGTTCATGAAGAGATTTATTGCGTAACAGCCTTAGATATTATGCAAGGCTATACAACAGCCTGTATATCATTCTCAAAAACCCTCCTCTCCGACACGAAATTCCTAGCTGTTCATCTCCTTCTTATATTAACAAACAGTTTCCTAGAATTGAGGGCTAGTTATTATAGAAAGTAATGAGATACTCAATTAACATTGCATAATTAGTCTGAGTAATTCAAGAGGGGAAATATTATACATTTCCATTGCATGTGTGGATCTTTCCTTTATCTGCTTCGTCTCCACAACAATCCCTCTTGTCAACAAAATTTCACTCCAGTTTTTCTACGAATTCCCTCGAGGAACAGTTTGTCAAAAATGTATCTTAAAGCGTTTCAATTTAGGAAGAATACTTTGAATTCACTTGCTAATATCCTTTAAACTGGCACGCAAATCTAAAAACATCAATTTTCCATTTGAGTAAAATTTAAAGCCTTAGGGAGAACACATTCCTCATTTAATATGCCGTTTGATGTTTTATGTAGGTATGAAGCACTTTAGTAACCGATTCAGAATCTCCCGCACCAACTTGACGAGTCTTTTTGTCGAATGTGGGAAGTGGGCGTGCTGAATTCTTGTTCCCAAGGCACTAATAAGCTCTCGGTAGGCAAATTAGATCTCGACGATCTGTTGTGGTGGTTAACAGATGTTATCGCCCTGGTCGTGAGGAAAATAATTAGTTCGTTGCATCATTCGTTAGTTCTGCTAATACTGAGATCGGTAATACAACGATTCTGGAAAACAAAACAGATAACGAAGAATCGAACGGGCAGCAGTCAAACGAGTCTCTTCTCTCTTGTCTTATTATAAGCTTAATGCTAAATGTGTGGCAGAAATAATGATCGAAATTTCCGTATTCTCTCCTAAAATATTGCTGTATATTCTGTTATTATGTTGAATAACGCAGAGAACAGTCATCTAAACCAAAGCTGCGAAATTATGATGATGACTGTGTTCAATTCAGATTCTGTGTGTGGCAACTTTTGATTATCACACCTTCCCCATTATAATCACCAACTGATATTTCCAAATTGCATTATTCAGTGATTCAATCAGAAACACAATCTAGGATAGGATCCACTTGCAACACTTACAAGAATAAAAGATCAAGATATGAGAGGAATGTGAAGAGAAGACGAAAAAAGATGAAGGGAGAAGAAGATTAAACGAAAAAGACATAGAAAAGAGACGAAGAGAATTGTGAAAGAAACAGAGACAAGAAGAATACAAAATGAAGGTAGGAGAGCTGTGAAAAACTAAACAATAGATATTAGAAGAAAAGGAGAAAAATGAAGAGGAAAAAACTGAGAAGATAATGAAACGAAGAGGAGTGGAGAAGAGGTAATGAAAAGGAGGAGAAGATGAAGAAGAGAGAAAAGGAGGACAATAAGAAGGATGTAGGCTTGCATGAGAAGAATGAGAATTACAAATGCTATGTGGCTGTCAGCACAGATGTTATGAATAGGAAACGCAATATTTACTTGAATCACACAAAGTTTTGATGACAGATATAGTTTTAAAACAGAAAAAACAGTGGTCAATTACAAATTAAAAAATAAGCTAAGCTATTGGATTCAACATTGGACAACTCCAACAATCGTGACAGATTTTTGCTCCAATCAGTCTCATAAAACTCTCAACAAGTGCTTCACAAAAAGCGCGATCTGCATGGAAACTACAATGCTACAATATCAAAAGATAGAAACCAAATAAATTTGCGGAGACTGATTATGCATTTACCAGAACATATACATTATTTGATTTTGAAGTAGGCTAAATGAAAAGGTAGTCTGAAAGACTCCACAATTGTTTGATGCATTGCGTAAACGGTGGAAATACTTCAAAAGCACTGAATTCGCTCTTATGTTCATTGTGCAAGGCGAACATTTATAAAGTGAATTGAATAACTGACCCGAAGTCAGAAAGTTTTATGGCGATCATTGCTTCTTGTTGAAGGCTATAATCATTGGTCATGAAATCTCTCTCGTTTACTTCATGAAATATACGTTGATTACGCTTGCATCATTAATTTGATGCAAGAAGTTGATCTTCGATCAAAGTCTACCCTGTGGAAAACGCCTTGCGAAAAACTGGCAGAGTTTCAACTGCACGTTGGACGGAAGCTCAGTAATCATTTTCAGCATGTTTCCTGGCAAAGATGACGACAATTTTTCGAGAAATTATACTATCATTTAACAACCAATGCGCTGCAACTTTACGCCGCAATTCTCTAGCATTCCCTGTCTTCTGCCTTTGATTCCGAAGCTCTTATACTTTCTCTCCCCCCCCCTACTCTCTCCTCGTGGCAATTTATCAGCTTATAGATGACAATAACAGCTATATACATGATAATGAGAAAAGATAGCCTGCTTGGATTTGCAAAAATTCCCTTAGCATTCGATGTATTAACAACAATTATACTCGTAAATACACGCATATGAATAATTTCATAATATTTATTGCGACATTTCATGTTTAAAAGTACTTTTTATTTGACGTTTCTTTCTGAATCTAAAATACTTTAGCATATTGAAATTTATTAGCACATTTACAATGAGATTGATTTCAACGTATTTTCCGATGAAGTTAACATGCAAGCATTGCTACTTTTGAAGACAGAATAATGCAATCCTGCTAAGTAGTCATTAGGCTAAAACCCTCACAAGCCTGATGAGTTATTTCACACCTTCTGTAACATGAGGGATCCGGGCAGTGGACCCCTTTACATTACTTAAATTTACTTAAATCGATGTCAAAGTATTTGGAAAGTTGCTTTTTAGCAAAACGATTGCGCTTATATGCAGCTAATCGATATATTTAAATCATATATCTGTCGCTTGCCTGCTTAGTAAACCTGTACAAAATGTGGTGATTTAACAAATCAACGACATTTGGCAAAATATCAACTGCATTAGGGGATAGTTTCACGATGCTTGCTGCTGCAGTGTAAAATATAAACCGTAAATATCCGTTAAAATTAGTTTCACGTTTTTTGCTGTCTGAACAGTAAATATCCGTAATAACAGACGTTTGTTCATCTGATATGAATTGATTTATACTGTTATGTCATCACGTGATGACGTCATCATTTTAAGACATTTACGGATATTTTCTGTGAAGTTTTTCCGATTATTTTAGCTGTTTTTGAAAGGTGCGCAGTTTACACTGTACAATGCATGCTCAGATAGTTAATTGTATTGAAAATGATTTGTTCCGTACAACAGAAAGCTTAGGTTGGCTCACTATCCAAATTGCATGCCTTTCCATAGAGTGAGTAGGCCTATTCGTATGTTTTACGACATGCTTACCCTATGTAAATTTCTATCGGTAATAGGCCTACTAGAGCCACAAATGTTGCAGTTTTGTGCTCTTTGAGAATCAGCTGTGAAGATTTCAAAACTCATTAAATGCTGAGTTGCTCAGGCCAACGCGCGATCATAGAAAGCAAATGATTCGCAATTGCTGTCTCCTTGCACAATGGACCCCTTCCTCTGGCCTATCTACCCTATTTCTACATATTCCATTGAAGTGAAAACCATTTGCAGAATCATTGACAGAAAGTATGACTTTGTATGAGTATGAACGGGTAATGAAGGCCCTATCATCAATCAGAAAGTGAAACCGCTCAGAAAGGCAAATAGGATAATGAATTTTGAATTAGTGATAGTAATTTATTCGCAATCTGCTTTTTTATGAATTTCAGCCGTATTTCTAAACACATGGAGACGATAAGCTATAAATTATTGCAAATAATAATTTGCTGTATTGTTAGTGAATATTGATTGTTATTTACCATTTAGACGTGCATCAATAGCTCATGGACTAATGTGAATATTTGAAACAATCATAAAATATCGGTTGTTTGTAAAACTGACTTTGTCATGAAACATTTTTGTCAATTTTTTTGTCGCACAACTGTTGATAACAAAGCTATCACAATTCATTGCGTTGCATTCTCACAGGTTTATATTTGGAAATTACGAGAACAGAATACTGACAATCATTCTTTCTTTTGTAAACTCATGATTATCCTATCACAATTATGTTCTGAAAGTAGTATGAAATAATAAATATTCAATTCAATTGAGAAGGACCAGAGGCCGATCAGTCCTCCACGTACCCAACTCCATTTTCCAATTGACTTTCTTCTTTCAAATTCTACAGAATTCTTCAGATAGATGGCTCACACACCTTTGTCGTAAAATATGCCTGAACCAATCTATGTAGCCAAGTTGTTGTCATAGACGCGGGTTTAGGCTGGCAGAGAGAATAATCTGCCGAGTTATTCCTCAATTTAGTCACTTCTTTTCTAACCGAAGAATTTTTATAAATACAAGTGGACTGGGATATAGGCCTACTAATTTCCCCACATAACTCGCCCGTCCCAAACAGAACCAGTTCTAAAACTGTAAGAACTGGCAACAAACTCCGTTTATAGGTTCTGTGTTGTGGTCTGCTACTATCACAGGGATTATCAAAGCTTGATTTGTAATTTAATTGCTGCTTTCAATCAGCTAATTAAAATTGAAACTCACGAACAATCAATTAGTTGTTCAATTCGGAAGGACGCCAAAGCTCGTCACACAGCGTTACTACCATTCCTAGAGGCGACAATCATCAACGTCACAAGACCGAAATCAGCTGTAGATCCGACTTCTAACTTTAGACCTTTGACTTTAACTCACTTTCTTTTATTTCATTTTGTATACAAAATAACGTTTTTCATGATTTATCTGTGAATACGACGTAGCGCTTGGCGAGAGTCGTCGAAAGACCACGCGTATAACACTTTACGATGAAACAGTTGTTTTGTCTCCAATTCATATGCAATTAGTTGTAATTGAAATTCTATACAGCCAATTAATTGAAATTGGAATTACTAAGCAATCAATTAATTGACATTAGTCCCCCCCTGCTGATGATGCCTGCTGATTTCTTATCATAAGTTAGCTATGACTGAAATCTGCAAGGAGTAATTAGTTGAAGAATCATTGACAGTAAATGGGCAGATATTGGACACCTTGTAACTCATACATGTAGATAAGGAGTGTGCGGACGTGTGAGGAGTGATTGCAAAGGGCAGATAAATAATACAAGTGTCAGTAAGAGTTGAGGATTGAGAAGTCAAAATTCTCCATATTTTTCCACGCTTTTGTGTGATCAACTGCTGCGTGTTGGAGGTGCAGACACTTTGGATAAGTGCGTCAGTCGATATTAGAGAGACATCAAAATCAAGAATGATCTTCTGAAAGAAGTAGATATAACTTTATCATGATTCCTGATAATCACATCAATCATATTAAATAGAGATTGGAGTCTATCAAATTAATTGACAATTGAAGTGTTTATATAAGTTGTTAATTGAAATGAAATAATTGAGCAATCAGTTAATTGAAATGAAATAATTGAGCAATCAATTAATTGAAATGAAATAATTGAGCAATCAATTAATTGAAATTGGAACTACTCAGCGATCAATTAATTGAAATTCACTTATTTTTATGATCCCTGATTATTGACGTCTGACGACCACAAAACGATGATTTCCACTCAATCCTCTTTCACAGACTTTCCAAGGAAGAACAAACACAGGGAAGTATCTTGGAGATCACTCCATATAGGTTTCATTTTATTGTCTCATTTCATTATTAACATAAATTTTCCATCATCATCCTTCTTCAATAGTTCCATTTTTCATTCCCTCTTTTAGTCCTCTGACTATTACGTTCTGTTTTTACTACCTGCTTCCATCTTATATTAGAATACCTCGATCTAACGACGCAATTACAATCTGTGTCTCCCCTCACTGTGATTTTCTACCCCTTCCTTGCCTCACTCCCTCTCTGCCCTCTTACCTTAGCCGACGAACAACCCAGTTGTAAAGACAATCAAGCAGCTTGCTAGCAGCAAACGCTCGATAGCACCGGCAAGCAAATCAGCTGTATTCCCAGCTGTGAATTAGGTCACAATTGAGCGCACGCAGATTCTAGCCTGGTTCATAGCGAGAAGTGGTCGACGATTGGCCGACGTAATCATCGGTACATTGACGCCGTATTTATAACATTGAAGCGGCATTGTCGCTCTCTTGCGTTGACTGCGCTAGGACGGTGAGAGAGTCAGGTGTGAGGCAGTAATGGAGAGCGGCATTATGGTAGACTCGCTGAAGCTGCACAGTGGGTTTCCTCAGTCCATGTATACGCTAGGTGCGCGAGGACCGGTGCACAAGTTTACAGAGGCCATGACGGCGGGTGGAAAGGAGATCAACCCACTCCTCTGGACAATTTTACAGCAGCTGGAGTCGGACGTGACTTCTCTCAAGATATTATCAGAATTCTCCAAGTATTCCAGTATTCAAGGCCAATCGAAGAATTTGTTTTATCCCTCAAAGGTGAGTACGAATTATTTGTGACACATTCGATATTAGGTAGTGAAACTCGGAGATCACAGACAATAGAGCCACGTCAGTCAGAGAAATCATCTTGCCGCTACGATTCATCGACGTGTTGTCGAATTTTCGATCGCATATTCTGTGGTCTATTCAGGTCCAGTCCAACAGACTATTAACTCACCAAGATGACACTTCAATGACAAAATAAGCTTTCCTCGTACATTTCAAATCTTGGTATTTTCTATCGACTTCTACCATTTCTACTGTAGATTGCGGTCCGTATCGAATAATGCCCAAGTCTTGCTTTACACTAAAAACAATGATCTTAAATGTTACAGCTATACCCGTAGCAGTAGAATGAGCTAACATACCGGTAAGGTGATCTGATCATTTGCGGGCCATGCACTCGCGTGCATCACAACACATCACTATTGCTGCACAGTAGACACGTGCAAGTTGTGCATTGATATGAAACAGATCTTTTTGTGATACACCCTCTTGCAAGATAGCAGGAATGTAGTTAGCTAGATCAGCTGCATGAATCTTAAGTGTGCAGTGCAGCAGTAAAAAATCTTCAGATGTCATAATGAATCCACTGATTTAGAAACACAGTTGCAATTAATCTCGAATCTAGACTGCTAATTCTGGTTTCATTTCTTCGCTGTATGGTAAATACCAACAGCTCATGCAGATATGCAGATGTTGATGGCTTTTTCCTCCCAATCTAAATTGCTGATCAGACTAGTTCGTCAGAAAAACGCATTACTTAACTTCCGTCTCGCAATAAGAGGTAAATAAATTTTTCCGGAAGCCACCTTATCAAATTCAGCAGAGTTGTAGCTGCAAGCTTAATAAAGTCCCCCAGAAGTCACAAGCCTCAATGTCTCTGCATTGTACATTCGGTTATAATCTTTGCAATGATTAAGTAGATCTATATACTCGCACTTTTAGAAGAACAATAATGCTGCAATTTCACATTAACGCTTCAAGCGTGGTCTGTTTTTCCCGGAGCAGTTGTAATTATAACCGTAGAATATTCACCCGAAAAAGCAGCGGTATGAGAGCGAAAGTGTAACCCCAGTATTGCTTTGCATGTGAAGATGTAAAAAAGAAATTAGCATGTGCAACGTCATATGCAGTCTTATCTAAACCAATTTAATCAGTCATTGAAACAGATGGCGTATTAGATTTATGACGTCTCTTTCGCTCATCGGAAAAACAGGCGGGCATCCTAATTTTCTGAAAGGATTCGAACTTGTGTTACAGGCTTAGGGGTCCACAATTGTAGCTATCCGATCTCTATGGGCGCACACCGTACAAATTTCTATTGTATTACTTCTGTGTTTATTTTCTGTCTACTGTATTTATTCAAGTATCAGACAAAAGATTATATGAGCCCCTTAAACTTAAGATATTAAGATTAACTTGCATAAACGGAGAATGGAGAGTATTACTGAAGTATAAATTAACGATTGAATTTTCTTGTGCAAAGACGTAGTATACAAGGGAACATAAGTTACATTTTGCTTGTTCAGTGCGATCTAAGATATTTGAAATCGATTTGCTGGTTTCTTTAGAAAAATATCTTCTTTTTATTATTTCAGTGGAAGTATGGCGTTTATTTTCTTAGTATACCTTTCATTTGCATTAAGTTTTGGTTATCATAGTCCATAGCGGCACACTGCTATGCAATTAAGTCACCACTGTAATTTAGACTTTCCTATTTTTAGCTTTTGATATCAAAATCGGTTGCACAATGTATTGCAAAAATTTGATCATAATGTTAACGCTGTATTCACGGTTGAATTAGCAATTAATCTGATAGGCCATTTCTATTTCATCATGCTTAATGACTTATAAAATGTTCAGTTTTGTTAAGTTGAATTTTATCGCGATACATCATATCAACTCGCATTGATCGAAGATTTAGTCATCGGACAAAAATAGAAAAGTACTTTCCATGAATTTTCGTATCAGTTAAGGATATTTGTCAACAATTGTCTTGAAGGACTTGAATATATTCGCTTTTTTAAATGATGAATTACTAGCTCACTTATTCCTGCTATTTCCAACAATATCGCTTCCGAAAAATATGAGAGTATATCGTATAATGCATTCTCGTATCTTTTAATTTAAATTCGATATGGTGTGCATTTGTCTTGGAAGCTCATTCTGTTCACTTCTGTCTGAAGGCGGTATAAAGTCTTGATAGAGGACGCAGTCTTCCGAATGTCATAGCATGTGTTTAGGGACATGGACCTCGGATGCATATCCACCAAGTCAACACCACCAACATATCATTTAAATTTATTGACTGATAACCACAATTTCTAGAGACCTGAACACCCTACTTTACTTGAATGTGTGTGTGTTATTGACAGCTTATTGACTTTCTCGTCTTTATAAGTATAAAAGAAAATAATTTTCTGTTTAAAAATATTAGGCCCGAATCTGAACATTACAAGTCTGCATATCGGTGCATGTTGCTTGGACTAATGGTCGACATTATTTGTACACGATAGAGAGAAAACAGATATAGAAAAATTATTATCAGGCGACTTATTTCCTTGTTAACTAATAAAACCATGGATGCTTAACTTAAAATATTATTTTGCAATTATTTGAAATTTTGATGATATGTTTATCTTTATTTCAGTTGGACGTTCAAGTCCTAGAACAACTGCGCAGTCTTTTAAATCAAGAAACGACAGACCATCTGAACCTCAGTGCACTAAGGAACATCGACAGGGTGAGTTGTTTTGATCATTTTGATGTCACGTGAGATATCAAGGTTAATCACTTCTATTTTTTTCAAAATGACTGTCGGGTCGCATTGTAAGCATGCCCTCAGAACAACCATTTTCCTGTCGGAAGGGTGAAAAGGTTATCCGAGGGCTTTGTTACGAAGTACTGATGCTAGTGGGCTGCGCATCCTCAAAACTAGTAAACAACTTTGCTAAGGTCTAGTCTGAATGTACTAATGTCTGTCTCATTCATGGAATAAAGGGTTATTTCCTGTTTGTGGATGAAAGGATGATAAATTCCGTTGATTTATTTGATATCACTTCAAAATGATCTTAGTATCATGGAAAATGTGAAGCAAGTGCAGCCTACAGTGTATCAAAAAGCATAACCCATCACGTGATTCCCATTAGGACCCTAGATGTCTGCGGATGCGATGGAAATTATTGCGCGGTACCACAGTCGATAGTAGGATATTGACGCAGTTATCACACTTCATACATGTTTCATATTTCTGTGTTCACTGAACAGATATACTTCACCATACAAAGTGATAAACTGAAAATTTTGTGAATAGACCGTATACATTGAATGTGTAATCTGATATTGCCACCTAGATAAGAGTCTTGCATGGTGGATTTACCTTCGATTTATGAATTTAATCCGTTGATATCGGTTTCATCTCTGATGTCCGTAAGTGCAAGCAAATGGGTAAAGTTTAGCAGAGTTGACGACTATGAAGCGGAAAATACGATCAGTTCACCCAGAGGAAATTCATAAGAGTATGTTCAAACAGCTATCAGAATTCAACTTTTAGCTTAGAGTAAAAACTACAGGCCAATTCCTAGTCAAGAGGCAATAATGTCAGTTCAACGTGTGGTCTTTGATCTGACAGCAAACAGTTTGAACCTGAAGTTATTTACATCGCAAACACAACAGAGCTGTGATATCACCTAGTCATTGCAACGAAACTTCGAATGCACAACCGTCGCGTGCATTGAAATGCAGTTTTGTCTCACTCTGAAATGGAGATAAAGTTGATATCGAGGGTTGTTGAGTCAATGGCAGGTGTATTTTCAGATGAATGATCAATTTATTTGTAGATTTGCTTGATGACTATCTACTGTGGTACTTTTTATTTTTATTTACATTGCTCTGAGGCCTTATCCTCTAAATCTATCGCAATGTCAAATAAACTAAAATAAAGTCATTGTCCTCTAAATTTTCATAGAAATATTCGTATGATTACATTGGTTATTGAGCAGTTGCCGCAGATTTAGAGGATAAGCTATTCCATGAATCCAGCGGCAAGATAATCGTAGATAATCGGCAAGATAACCGCATCGCGGCCTCATATTTCTACATTTTCTTGCCCTTCTGGCTTTATAGAATACCTATGATCATTATCATTATACGAATATTTCTATGAAAATTTATCTTGCCCTGTGACATTTTTCATGTCATTGATGGCAGTCTGCCTTCACAGATTTAGAGGATGAGCATTTCAACTGTAGAAGGAGATCTATGTTTCTGAATTGTTCTGATAACTAAAAGTATTTTCTCATTTTCTTTTAGTCCACCGATAACAAAGTAGACACCTTCCTTCGAGATGAAGCAGTCTCCAACATCAGAACCCTTCACAGATTTTACGAACGACCGCAAGAAGAACTGTTATACACAGCGGCGATTCTTGACCGATTCATTGCCAGAGTAAAAGTAAGTAACAATGGTCGGCTGCTTTGTATTCAGCTTGAGTTATTCGTAAAATCTAAAGGAGATAATTACTATTGAAAACCACATTTTGCAGGTACATAGCCCAGTTCTTGCCGATCCCAGAAATTCGCATAAGGCGAGAAGACCCTATCTGTAGGGCCCTGAAAGCATAACACAGCTTATCTTGCAGTATAGGTTTAGTGGGAAATCGTGAGAACAATATGATATACAGTACAAAACATTGTGATGTGAAGCTTTAAACCTTTCAAAGACAGGTCTGTAATTAGAGGCTAAGCCCATTTTTCAAAGGAAAGCTCGAGAAAAATGACAAGCTCATGCACCTAAGGTTTTATAACCAAGCAATTAAAAGTATGAAGAAAGGTAAAATATAACTGATAACCCACTTCTAATGTAACTAAGAAGATATAAAACCAGAAATATGCCTAATAAGCCGATGTTTTTAAAACCAAGAAGACATTTAGCAGAATTTTACCACCCAATACACTTGAACCTGTCAACGATGCTAATTATAAAGTACCGGTAACCCTTTGATTAAAGTCACCCTCCAGTCATTGAATTCAAATGAACTTCATGGACAGTGTACTTTCTTGATTCTTAATGCTCTGCATCTTACGCAAATATGAAAGCATCCAGGTATCGTGATCGCTTCCTGTGTTGTTTGATCACTTAGGCGAAGTAGTTTCCAATTTCTAGCACGCATTTACAATATATCCAAGTTTGTTATTATCTGTTCCGCCTTAATGGAACCGGCTTTGTCAGATGGTCGCACGTCAAGTCTCGATCATTGTTTTGCGCTATTGTTGTGCTCCTGGCTACGATTTTGCTTCGTCCAGGCAGGATTAGGTGCAATTAGAATGTTCAATGCTTCTCTTGTTCCGTGGATATGTTGAGATAGGCCTATACACTCGTCACGTGGCAATGCAGATGATTTAAATGGAGTTGCATTTTCTGCTTGAAATGGCTCAAATATCCGGTTAAATAATAGTGGTCAATAATTTTGAATCTTTTAATGCTTCCATTGGAGGTTGCGAAAATGTTGATGTCGTTTAGTTTTCGCAGTTATTCTGTCCATATTCTGCACTTTTAACTTATCTGATAAATAGATAGATGACTCAAATTCGTCTTCGATGACCCTACGGAACAGGGTAGACTACTAGACAGCAATTAAACTTAAAACAAGCTAGAAGTGAACAATCAACATATAGAATGTTGCTAACCATGCCATAATTCAATACGTGTTTTTTTTAAATGATTCAACATGAACTTTGAGAGCGGCGACATTAAAAATTTTTATATTATTAAAAAAATATAAGCATAAATTCAACTTGAAGTCATTTTCTCGTCTACGTCTGTCATAAAATAGAACAGAGTATAATTAAACGGCGCATTCAATTTTGCTCAATATTGTGAATATAGTATACGAACTATCGATCAGTGTCTTAAAACCCTGGGATATTGGGAATAAATCATTCCGTGTTCTTGTAAGTTCAGTGTGCTTGTCACTATCGATCAATGTACAGAATTGATTGCTGTATACGCGAAGTAAATCGATCTTACGGACGAAAATGCTGATGACCTCGACTAACTTCGCCGCAGACGAGACAAGTACATTGTTTTTTTCAACTTAACTCCGATTTTGATCACTGCAATACCAGTGGAGGCTGTCAATAGAATTCAGAGGCATTATCGAGTGTCACTGCTATAATGTAATGATACCTGGAAAAAAGGAAAGCAGCGACATGTGGATGAGGCGTCCAAGTAGACAACCACTCCATGTTTCACTCTCGTAGCGAGCCAATGATAAACTAATACATTGAAATGCATTGATTTCAATTACATCAGTACATCTCTTATCTCAAGTTCTTGACTATCATTGATTACAAAGATATCTTCAGACAAGTCATAGCGGTATCATCTCAACATGCAGTGAAATTGATCTTCAGTTGTTTCCGATAGCACCGTATGTATATACCTATATTAGGAACAATTAAATTAAATTCAAACCCCCTACGTATGACAAACAAGATTGTGAAAATAAGGAAAATGCCGATGACTTATTTCAAAGAGTCAAGCGTAGGAAGACAGAAAATTATTAAATTTTTAGCATAGTAGGAAAAGGCGTTAGGAATCGTGAACTTTTCTGTGATAGACATTTATTTGTCTATTTGTTATTAAAAAATCTTAAGTGAATTGCTTCAAAGGTTAAAAACTGTGCATGCATATTAGAACAATCTCCTGTGTTGAAAGAAATAAAAAAAGAATTAGCATCAATCATCGACGTTTCTTATTTGAAGCTCTGCGTCTGAAAGTAATGATCCACTGCCAAGCCTTTCAACTGAATTTGGTTCATACAACATTATGTATATATTTTTTTCTTATATGAAATGTATTACAGAATGTAAGGTGTTGTAGTTAAGCTCTAGACGAAAAATTCTATCACCTGAATTTTCCTCTTTGAAGTTTGCAGGTGTCGTATTTTATCTTATTTTTCTCATCCACCAAAAAAATTTCATCCATATTGTGTTCTTACACATGTGCATGAAAACAACATTGAATTTCCAAAAAATCATAGATAGGCCTGTGTGAAAGAGATGAAGTAATCGAAAAATATCCATCGATAAGGAATCTTTTTCAAGAAGTAGTATTAATAATATTTTTCGGTGTTCCTTGAATTCTAAGAACATTAGCTATTTTCTAACCCTCCCCAATTTTTGTTTCAGGTGAAACCAAAGTATATTGCGTGTGTGGCGACAGCTTGTTTTCTTATAAGTATGAAGATACATTCCGATCAATTGAACACAGTAAGTACGACTTGAAATTTTGCAATGCTGTTTCGATTTTAGACTATTCCACGCGAATCGGAAAGTGTCCCGTGCGAGTGCAGCGAATTTAAAAATTAGTCAAGCAGATAACAAACGGTGCTAGGCCGAATTGTTGTTTTCGATGTGAGACCAAATAATTGTAAAACAATATTTTGTGAAAGTGTCCTAAATGATACGATGTACAATCGCTTTGTTGCATTTTCTGTGAAAGTCTTTTTTTTATTTAATTTTTATTATTTGTAAAGCGGCCTTGAAGTCACTTAGGTGATGAAACGCCCTTATTTATCGAATTCCAAAATTAATAAGTAAATAAATTCATGTCTGCTTTCGTAGTCATCGGGGATGTCTATGGAATTTATAATCATAGACATCTGTGCTTACGTGCATCTTCACACCCATGTGAAGAAGGCCGTCGATAATTTAGCCATACACATAGGATATCTCTGTTACTTCTTAATGATTCCAACGGACATTTGTCAAGTCAGTTATTTTGTACTTTCGCATCTCCACCCTTATCGTCCGCATATTCTCCTGTGTTTCAGGCGAACTTGGCATTGAATTGGTGATTAAGTCCCCGCATGACGGCCCCGCGAACCACCCGGCCGAAATCCATCATGAATAGGCATTCATTCATAATCATAAAAATACATCAATTAAACTGAAGTCATGATTGTATATCGAGATTCGACAATACTGCAGATTTCTCCATGTGGTGCAATTCAACTAAGTTGATTGTTGTGTTGGTTATGACACGTTTTCTTCGCCATGAATAGCAAGCAGACGCACAGTAAGAAATAATCAATAGCTTCTCTCATTTTGGTTACAACCAACCAGACAGTCTACAATCAAGTCATCGACGAAAATAAGTCGATTGTCGTTTCTTATCACATGTCAGTCGCCCATGGAATTGAAATTATCGCACTGATGACTAATTGTATCTCTGCAGGAATATTTTGAAGTAATAATAAACCATCTTTATAAACAGTTAAGGCGGTGTTACCTTTCCGTCTTCAGACCCATCTTCAAGTATCATTCACTTCACAATATTTTTGTAATGAAAAATGGATAGTTTTGGAGTTTCTCTTTTTTAACGAAATTCTTGTTTAATTCAATGATGGCCAAACAGGATTTTGCAGTTAACTTAATGAGAAATAAATGTTCATGACATGAAGCAACAGAAAGGAAAATCATTATTTTTTGTTAGAATTTTATGTCACTAAATGCAGATGGACTTACTTTTGATTTCAAATTTATCACAATTAAGAAAATTAAGATAATCGGAGCATTTCCGCATCAAGTTGTCAAATAAAGCTGTGCTAACTATACTTACTTCGTGAATTCTTTCGATGTTGCACAGTGCCAGTCTATTGATAGCTTAAAATTTCATTAATTTCTTAAAACACAAATCTTCGGTAATTGTCAATTTATTTAAACATCGACCATAGCAAAACTGAGGTATTTGAGAGCTTCAAAAATGATGTTTTCAAATATCCTTCGGTGTTTTCTGTATATTAGTGCATGCAATCATGCGGCTACTGAAAATTAATTGCATCCAATGAATTGATGGCATTTTTTCTAAATTTAGTTATGATATTTCAGCCAACAATTCTCTCACTATCCATGACTCATGATGTTCTTTCGTCAGCATTTTATGATGGCATTCGATTTCTTGAATGCGATTAAGGACAAACGTATTACTTTATTTCAGGGTACTCTCTAGACCTGAGTACCAGTTTATTGATAAAGGCTTGTATGAACAGTCGATCATATTTAATTGCTGAACTACAATGATTTGATACCATCTCATTACGCAAATGAACACACTTATCATTAACGAGTCCGTTAAGATCCGTCTCCTCCCAACTATCAATTATTGACATTGTTCGCTTTGTCTATTGTATAACTGTTTGCCATTTGTAATTCCATCTTTGCTAACGGTATTGCTTGGCCCAGTTGGATTGTATTTCATTTAGCGAAAGAAGATCAACGCGTCTTTTAGTTGTTTCTCTACAGGAATTCTGTATTCCAGACTGTACAAAACCATTTACATGCTTCTTTACCTTGTTGCTTTAAGATGATTTCCTGGATGAAATAAATAACGCACTATTTAATTTATGTGAAGGAATGATATCCATCTGTTTGCCCAGAGGCGTCACATAACGACTCTCTATACAAGGCATCAATGTATGCATTCAAGTAGCCACTGTTCATATTATCAGCAAATCACACAATGATGTCAAATTCATTTGGATCTAACAGAGCTGCTGAAAACGGACATTTTTAATTCATGCAAGAAGATAAGAAATATTTATTATTTTAATCAACAAAGTTTTAAAGTGTTAACATACTGCAAAGACAACACCCGCGACTTCTGTTGTCTAGACTTTAATCACATGCCACAGTCATCGCCCAATGTTGACGAAACACAAAGTCAGTTATTTCCGGTTCAGTTAGTATACAATTTTACAAATACAGTTTAAACATGGATCTCTATCAACACCGGTGATCCTTTGGTACAGTGGTTGAGCAACATGGAGCGCGTTCACATTTAGTGATCGATAATGCTAAATTCTAGCAATCAGATCTGTACGACCGCTCTACCACTCTACCACTTCAAAAGATAGACTGTAATGTGTTAAACCACAGAATTAAATTGTTTAACCGCATCACTTTGCTAGAAGTGCAAACTGATTCAAAACAATGGCACATGAAGGAACTTATTAAGTGGGCAAAAAGAATTTCTTAATACCTTGCAGAGATAGGAAAAATAGTCGTGCGTCGCTTGCGGATTGCTCTGAATACCTTTAAAATGCCCATCACCACGTTCCTTCAGATTCGAAGAATTCAGATCATGCGCAAAAGTTTTCTCGATAATGTAGGGCAGTCCGATCATTAGTAAAAAATTAACAGGCGACAGCTCGAAAACGTTCACAACTTCTCAGGTAGAACGTGACATCGACTGTGGTCCTTGCTGTGGTGGATCCGGTTAGATAAACTGTCCACTAAAACTTACAGACAATTTCGTGTTTAATGTTAAACTGGGCTGCTCATTGTTCGATTTCTATGGCATTATGTCAGCAGATTGTGCCATTTCATTAACGTTACATGTTCCAATGTTTCCTTTCTAGTCAAACAGAAGAAGAGACGACCGGTCTAATTCTGTGTGTTAAACCGATCTGTGTCATAAAATATGACACTTCATTGCAATGTCTTTTCTAATAATTTCAATGATTTTCTTTCAGAATTTGTTAGATCGTCAGACAACCCCCAGTGCTTCCACATTAGCGAACATGGTTCGATTTGGTGGCACCGGCGCAGACCTCGATCGAATGCAGGAAATAATAATCAGCAAAGCCATTCCGCTGAAGCAACCAGTGGTAATTGAATTCCTTCAACTGTTTAACAGCAGGATCGATCTACCAATGTTGTACACCCTCGAAGCAGCTATTTTCTCCGTTAATTTCTACTGTAATCGGCCATCTGGTATCGCCTTGGCTTTGTGCCGAATTCACAAGACAGTTCCAGACCACATGTTGAGTTGCTTCATGCAGTTATGCATGGTAAGTGTTCTCACTTGCACCTAAAGACAAAGATTTCCCTGTTTTTATTATCAAACCTTGCATGTGTGGAATCAGTTGAACGCCATTAATCTTGTTTATCTGAGTCACCTAATTTCAAGTCTGTAAAGTACTTGGGTGACAGGTTAGATGTAACGAGTAATGCCATGTTTCTTTCATGACAGAGACCAAGACATCGAGTTAATCCTTCACCGCAAATTTTATCGCTCTGCAAACTGACAGATAGACAGGCGCACATTAAACTGCGAGAAAGTAATCACGGTGTGATGTCGCCTTGTCTTTACAATACCGTGTTGCCTAATTTTGAAGCTCAGCGGGGTTCGCGATCGCTGACTGGTCACAATCTGACTGACTGACGATGCTTGATCTGTCACGCACCATCTGCCCTGTGCAGTTGCTTTGCCCGAGGCATTGAGCGGACAGAGTGGTTGACCCATTCCTCAAAGTTGTTGATTGGTAATGATAGGCATCTGGTTGTAATTCTACTGCAATTTATTACGTATACAGGCGTAGTGTTGTATTGATCAGTGATTAGTATCGCTGACTACAATATTTATTTGCGAGGCCTCATCAAATCACCCAGCTATCAATTGATTTGATTGCAGGTTAGAGACACAGTCAAGTTGTTTTTAAGTTCAAACTGTGTGGTAGTTCCGATCTGACTTATGATGACGATTACCTCAATCAAATTGTGCATCAACTATAAACTGCCGCTTGCAGCAACTGTTTTTTTAAAGGTAATTTTGATGATTAAGCAGATAACGTATAAACAGAGTGTATGAGATCTTGCCATCGTGTAACCATTGGATCACCTATTAGCGATTCAGATGCCTTAACAATTATCATTTTGTGAAATTTCGCTTTTGCAACTCAAAAATGATTTCCATTTGAATTTTTCGCTATGGTAGGCTTTGTAGTGTTCGCGGAATTACTTCATTAGTAAATTTGATGGATGCAGGTGGGGTTCGCCACGCAGCCACGTAGGGCCTACATGCACTTAATGTTTTCGGAGGAATAAAATGAATGATCCAATAAAGATGAGTCAATGATCCAATCTTGGAAGTGTCCGTGACACGAAATATCGTTGAGAAAGTTACTTTTAAACTGTAAATATTGTACCTGGGACGGTATTGCAAGAAAGTGAGACGAAACATTTTGTTTGCTCTGAATATGCCAGTAAACTAACTCTTGTACATCACCTGTTCTCGTCAGTGTTACAATATGGTGACCCGGCTTTTCTATTTTCGCTGTTTTCTACAGTACCCTTAGTTATTTATGCTATCGTACTTGTTACAGGATGATAGCGTCAAGCGTTAAGATTCTACAGACGTAGAACTTGTAATTCATCAAGCACAGGCACAGGGCGATGTGGCCAGTCCAATACACGCCGTATTTTTGGCTTCCGCAAATCCTCTTGGAGCGAATTGTAGTCCCTGACATGTAGCTATTAATCATTGTTGCAAAGAATGCTACAAGATTAGGCTTATTAAGTTCAGTGAACTACGTACGTCGGGTTACCGGAGATTACTAAGAGGAGTAAGATTTCGGGTCAGTGCATTTTCGGTTCTCCAGGTCATCGCTGGGCACTTCAATCATCAGTTCATGAACTCTCCTGAATATCATGGATCCAGGCTCGACATTGACACAATGTCAAGAGTGCACGATCGTGCGGTTGAGAGCCTGATGAGGAAGTCATGGTTTGACAATTCTCTCTTTCTCATGGCATCTGTCATGTGTCGTGTACAGAGATCAATTCAAATGATTAATTGTCCCGTCATCTATGTAGCTACATTCTCATTGCTCGATCTGCATTGATCGCTGTTCCGAAAATTCCTCTCCCCACCAGCTTCTGATCCCTGCTCCCCGTTGTGAAGAGGGAGAAAGTCGCGAGACCAGTACCCTTTCTTTCCTCCCTCCAAATCTTCGAGCTCGAAATCCGTAGATATTCTTTTCCCCGTCCTTGCTCCCTACCAAACCGTTGTCGCAATCTCTCTCTCGTCGCTATGGCGTACCTTCCTGACCTAATTCTGTAGAGCATTCGATAGTTTCCCCTTCTCTGCGCGCTGTGTAACCCATTTCTGCTATCTCTCCCATTCTACGACGCAGTTACTTGTCTCTCACATTTCTGAGAGAGAGAGAGAGAGAGAGAGAGAGCGTCTCAGTGATAGGCGTATACTCCGAATGAATATGGATACAACTGCAGGTAGCATTATGAGGATTACGTAAGAACTGTCGCGCTACCGATTCATTATTTCCTATCCAAACAACACAGGAGACACAGTGATGTCGCTAATTAAAACGCCGACACACCTCCTAACGTCTGCGGTTTTGCGTGACCCAATTCAGAACGGCTATTTAACTGCTTCAGAAAAAATTGCTTTCCTCATTTGCATTCATGAGAAATACATATTATAGTAGTGCCGCTTATATTTGAGGCTTTATTCCATGAAAAGAAATCAGACAACATTTTCAGGGAAGATAAGATTTACGGGATTTTCTCTGATTTTACATTATATTATCATTTATTAAGAGGAACATTACAAGAGGAAGTTGCATCACATTATGAGAGAAATTTCAAACACTGATTCTTGATGTAATAATGCTTTTGAGTCTTAGAAATACACTTGTTTCAACAGAAAGAGTTTTCCCTCCCAGAAGGTGAGGACAGTCTACCTTCAACATATAAATTTGTCGACTCAACACGTTTCAAACGATACATATTCAGCGCGCCTGCAGCTGGGAGAATACATGGTCTTGACATGGCAAAGTAGCCTGCCAAACACTTTGTTGTATCAAATTGACTGCACCGAACGGGAGGTAATTAATTGTTGTGAGTTCCAACTCTTTTGTTAAATCTCCCTTGAAAAAAATCATAAGCCAATAGATGATGGCCCAGAAAACAAAAGCATGGTGAACGCTGAGCTTTCGCGAGACCACTTGCATGTCTGAGCGTTGTAAAAATAACCATTAAAATCATGAGAGTAATAACTACTACATGAGAGTAAATTACTCTCATGATTTTAATGGTTATTTTTACAACTCTCAGACGATGCGAGTGGTCTCGCGAAAGCTCAGCGTTCACCATGCTTTTGTTTTCTGGGCCATCATCTGTTGGCTACAGGGACTGAACAATATAAAAGATAACCAGCAGCTTATGATTTTTTTCAAGGGAGATTTACCAAACGAGTTGGAACTCATAACTTTGTTGTATCGCTAGCTACTGCTCTCACATGGTCACTTTATTCACTACCGGATATCATCAGAAAGTCAGAGAAGGTGTTATTGACAGTCAAAATAATTAAGAACTATGCCACATACTTTCAGCGAGATACATAAAAGGGGGTTACGGATTTTCATTGAAAATTCAAGACATTTAATACAGAAAGGACAGTAAACCTATTCAGTTGATCAATTTTGTAGATGAAAGAATTATAACTTTCGATATGTTAACGGACTCATTGAAAATTGAAGCATATTCGTTTCATTCATTTTAAATTGTCGAACCTAAATAACATAAGATTCTCAAAAATTTCCATGATGATTAAATATAGAAGCATTTTGTGAAATAAAAGATGATGCTTGCTTTCTTGAAATTTTGAGCTTGGTGTCACTTTTTGGCCACCAACCAAGCCTGTTCTGTCTGAATTTGCATCGCCTGGACAAAAACGTGACGAATGTCCTTTGAGAACCTCGATAATACTTGAACTTCTGTTTGCTACTCTTTCATTGTTTGTTTATTTGCCGTGAGTGGACCAGCATCCCTGGTGTGAGCCGTTTATTGCGAACAAGCTAATGGATCCTGTGTGTTTAAAATTTGCCCGTAGGAAATTCCCTATGGAGCAGGCAGTGGCGTCATTTGCTTATTTAGCAGCTTGTCGTTAAACACATCTTGTTCGCAGCAGGTGATCGTTGATTAAATGCAATTTCCTGAGGCTATGCCTCGCCCCGCCAAGATTGTTTTCTATTAAATGTCAAATGTGAACACGACGGAAACATTTTAATCAGGTAAATCAAACGTTCTGCAATAATCATGTTTTAAATGAACGACATTGTGGTTATTAATGTTCTGCATATTGCAATCTCATTGTCTAAAAATTGGATGCCTCAGATTATCTCTCTAAAATTGTAATTTCGTGGCAAGAACACGTTTTTATTGCTCTCGACATAAAGGCATCTCAACATCATTCACATTTCTAATTATTTTGTTTTTTACATTTTGACGTCAGAATTATTTTCATCGAATTCATGTTGTTAAATTTATAACAAAATGTTACCTTAATATGCTTTTTGCAATCTAAAAAACACACGGTCAATATTTTTATCTTCGAGGAAGTTTGAGGCTCTTCTCGTAATATTGCAAATATTTGCAATGTCGTTGCTCTAATGGCTGTTCGTAAATCGCAATTATGGTTTTAAAAAGATCATCGCTATGATATGGATAGTCGTGGTTAAGGCGATAGTTCTTTCGGTAGAAATTGATAATATTTCGATTTTGGATTAGTGAACGATAAGCTATCATTACCTAAGATTATTATCCATATGTTTCGCTAGCGACACATTTTTTTCCACAGCTGGCATGAACTTAGTGTGCTCATGTAGTCGAATTTGCCTTCAAAATACTTTGAATATTATAATTCCTCCAGTTAGAAGAACTTCTGTGGACTTGCTATGCATAAATTATCGCCCATTATCCAATGCATTATCATTAAAATCACTGCGAAAATATGCTCATAATGCTTGTAATAGGAGTTATTATAATCTGACATAAAATAATCGCTTGCTCTTTTCAAACTGGATGTTTGTCACTAATTTTCACTTCAACCCCAAATGCATATCTGCCTTCTTACTAATAAAAGGTCTCCACAAGTTAGTTAGGTGCCCTTTTTGGATTAACATGTTGTGTCAATACTTTTCCACAATAGCCCGTCAATGGGAAGTAGAAGTGGACGACATGAAAATAATAGACACGAACTGTGTCATGTCTATAGAACTCACATGTTACCATTTAACATTTTGTTACTATGTATTTGATGTAGTGAACGCTTCTCACTTGCGTCTGTGAACTTCTCATATCCAATTGAAATGGAAAAGTCGAACTGCATTACCGCACATGATATCGAACAATTGGCATATAGGTTGTGATATATTACCGATATCGCATTACTTAGCACATGTACACGTACTGTCCTTGTTAATAGCCGTCAGTTAAATGTACTCGAACTGATGATGCATTCAGATTTTTCTACTGCGGACTTTGAAATTCGACAATGCAAAACAAAGTACATGTTTATCAATGGGTTACTGTGCTGGCGATGTCAATGATAATGATCTCTTTATTTTTTTTAACTTTGAAATTCAGTTGATGCACAATGCTTCTAAATAATGTAGAGAATTGTACTGTTTGAAGTTACAAATTCGCCGATTTTGTGAACTGCATGATTATTAATTGTCTTACATATTTAATGGAGTTTATAGCTTTAGGCCATGTGTTTCCTTCATGTGTCTACTGCTTGATTTTCATATATGTTCTCCTAAGGTTCATTCACACCGGACGCGGCGGCGCGCTCTCACGCGTTCATAATTTTTGTTCATAGGTTTAACCTTAATAACCTTAATCATAGGACTATTAATGTTCTGTACATGTGAAGACTCGCCGCGCCGTTTAAAACTGTTTTAAATTGGTGCTAGAACTTCATACGATGATGAACCTTGACTTGAATTTTCTCTCTTGTGTATTGCAGATTTCTCAGACTGAGCTCACCATCTGCGAGAGCTTTCTTCGCAAGAGTGAGCAGAGGTTCCGAGACAACACTTGGCGGACTCCAGTCAGTGGGATGTGGCCTGGCCTGATGATGGATCGTCGGCGGCGAAGTCCAATGAAGTGTCAGCGCAAAGCTTCCTTCATCCCGATGTACGCTTGTCCTGACTTGACTGTAGAAGAGGAACAAGTTACTGTGGCCGTGTCACAACAGAGGTAATTCGTCTTTCCCTATTCTCTTTTCGATTTTGACCTGGAAGTAAAGGGAATTACGTAAGCGTCTGGCTGTTTGTTTTCGTATATCCCTCCGGTGATAACGAGGGATGATGATTCATCATTCGATGAACTTGGGCTCCTCTATTGAAGTTTCAATCAATAAAGTTGCTCGAGCCAGCTTTGACCGAGATATGAAACAAAAGAGGTCGACCGTCAGCGCGCATTGTCAGTTGAGTTGATATTTAGCACCAGTTTATTGCTTTGTGATGCTGAATAACCTTATGCGGCGGCGATGTAGGTGCTTCTCGAACGCTTTGTTTCGTGCGTAGGTGAATACTAGGATGGATGGGAGGGAGGTGCGCAAGCTGTTCTTTGTGTTGTTTAGACAAAGGCATCGAAGATTCGGAATGCGAATTGTTCATGTGTCTTTGTCTTGTCGATTTACTCAAGTTTTCTCTTACAGTTCTCCAGTGGAAGTTGACACCGGTGATGCGTCGTCGTTCTTACTTGCCCTGAGTCTTGATCGGTCATTCCCCGGTGTAGAGTTGACTTATCATCAACAATGTCCCGTTGTACGAATCCTGTGGCGCAGTCAATTACAGAATTGGCATCCGAAAAATGGAGAACATCCTTTTGTATTTTTGGTGAGTATTTCATTGAAATTTGTAGTTTGTTGCGTGTCAGTAAATGATGATGCATGCGCTAAGGAAACTAATGCAAAAAACAGCTATAAATAAACAAATCTAAAATATTTTCTCATTTCAACGTAGTTTCCTCATTAACAGGTGAAGAAACTAATACTGTAAATCTTTTGAATAAAATCGCGCCCTTGGATGATGGAGCAGTGTGCTCCGACATCTGATGACATTGGGGAGGGCATGCATTCTTCCGAAAGATTTTTTCTTGTTAATTCTTTCAAAATTAAACATCTGTTTTGATGCTGCATGCATTATTCGTAAATCACTTTTTAGAAAGTTCCGTGTTTTAAAAGCACGACATTTCATTGGAATACTTGGTGTGCTACTGATTATCTTTGCATCATTTTTCGAGTTCTCAAGTTGAAATCGTGGCATAATATTTGAAAAACAACTCCGCTTAGACTGATTAATTGAAGTATGGTATTTCGTAGTTTCTCTTTTATAACTTGCATCTTACTTCGAAATTGAACTACACGTCAAACTTAAGTCTTAACTCATCCATCACAGTCCGCTGATGTAGATTTCTCAAGAATTCTCACGAACACACTTATTGGGTTTCAACCAAATCATGCTACAGACATGACAATTTTGACAACTTGAGTAATTCGATTTACAGCTGCTCAACTCTACAATTACGTTGAGTAATACATTTTGTTACATTGTTAATTCTCATTTGATTAATCTGCTGAGGCATTATGCCTTGTGAGAGATTGAGTCTAGCGCGTCACTTGAGGGTATTCATCAGCATACAGGAAATTGGCTCATGCAAAGCTTCACATAGTCTAGATAGGCCAATACTTTCAGTTTTGGTGTTGGGTACTCTGAGCATGTAACAAAACTATTCGAATAACCATCTGTCCAGGGTCTTCGCCGACGTAAACCGGCCGGTTCTCTAAGCCTAATTCTACACGTCTTTTCCCTGGCTAATAATTTTTCGTAGCGTCAAATTTCATTGACTTAGAGACATCTAAGTTGTGATTTACGACAGCCTGAATCACTCGTTATTGGCTTTGTGTGTGCATTTTCTTTACGGTCAGCTTCTGATTCACATTCATCAATTCGTACTTAGTTATGCATTCCGATGTTTTGCATCGTTGCCAAGTTCTCTGATAACATGTTAGCATCATAAATCTCACCATCGGACTGTGTAGCTATGTTCATGAGTCACGCTAGCATCGAACTCTTCTCAAGTCTCACGCAAAACCGCAGACGCAGAGTTGTCGGAGTGATAAAGAAAGCTAATTTTAGCCACTGACGCATCGTCTGGCCGTCAAAATATTTGACTTTGTGACTCATTTGATGCGCGACATGTAGACGGCTCTCGACTCAATCCTTGAGATGTTTTTATAACAATCTAAGAACTCCTGTTGTTATTTCGTGAGTGCGAGAGAAAGTCAACTTGCTCTCCTCCAATGTCTATTAAATTTAATTGACTAAAAATTAAAAAAAATCATTATATTAACGTCTGGTGTCTGTCTAGACGGCGAGGAACTCCACTATTCGTATGAGAAAAATATCAAAATACTGGAAATATACAATATTGAGCACATGCAGTATGTGTTCTATTACTAGGATCGTATTTGTCGGTAATAAATATTTTTTGTGCGTGTGTATGGTAATGTAGGCTCATGATTTATTGAGTTTTCTACAAAAATCCGACTAAAAACCCTATGGAGTTGACCTGTAGGTAAGATTACTATGCTTTAGGCTTTAAGGTGTGCCAACATAAGCTATGTTTTGAAGATAATAATATTTTCTGATGACAGTGTTATTTACAATTTGCAATCACTCTAATGTAAGTATTTGTTTTCATGGATATCTGATACTTCTGTCTATATCACAAAGGAATGAGCTATGACTTATTCAAATTGATAATATAGGGAATTCAAGTCTAATTGGGCGAGGGGGAATTACAGTTAATTCATTGCTTTCACTATGTAAACCTTCAATCTTCTACTTTGTCAATTAACTGACGACTTTGAATTTCTGTTATAGTTGTGGAATCAAATGACTGGTAAAAGACTCGTGTCCCCTGAAGAAACCAGAGCTATCTTCCAAAGAGCATTGCTGACGGATGAGAATGTGCGCGAAAGAATTGATTATCCCTCTAATCGACCAGAGGAACATCGTATCTTCGAGTTTTGTCCAAAGACTTTATCTGAGACCACGTGGGAGGCCAGGGTTTGCAAAACAGCCTCTGCCTTGGGCTTTGAGCCACCATCTTATCGTTCCTTGCAATCACTTTTGGCAGAAGTGAAAACTTATCAGACGAATCAAAGAGAAATTCACAATCGGAACCATTCCATGTAAGTTATTGGTTCATATTCATTCATTTACTAAGCTTTCGAAATGCAGTAAAAGATTATTGTGTCTTTGATTTGACTATATTGAAAAAGGCGTAAAAATGATGTCAACGATTCCACAGTCCACATGTATCAGTTGTTTGGTAGAGTTCGATAATCTCTGGCCGTTTTAAGTAAAACTGTAATTGAACAGATGCTTCATGAGTGCGCGACAACGCAATATTTCAGAGTGGATGCTATTAAGATCAGATGATCAAAGATCAGTAATTAGACATGTAAGTATTAGCTATCCAGTTTTGCTATTGTTACATCAAGGTCAAGTAGACGGCCATAACATTCGATTAGTTCGCTTCAATGCGGTATATAAGGAACCGACAAGTGCAAAACTGAAGTATTTTTGTTGAAGAATTTCCGAACTCCTGTCATGCATCTAGGTGATATTCGTAGCGACTGTGATCGTTACTGCCATTGAAATCTAAGCTTTCACTTTTGATGCAGTTGATCGGGTAAAAGGGCAGAATTTTTATTTCTTTACGTACCATTGTTGTACGTAGGATTTCTATGCTTTCTGCGAAATTCTATGTTTTGTAAAATATCAATCGAAGATCACACAGCGATCAATTTAGGAATTTTATTCCAATAATTGTGACAGCATGTGATCGAAAGTCAATTAATTTGATGATATTCCGTTACTAGGCAATGTTAGGCAATTGTTTTTTCTTCATTCCAGGAAATGCGAGGTTCCCTTCCTGAAGCGATTCAGTTCAAAATCAGTGAGCAGTTGCCGAAAGTTCTACGACAGAAAGTCGAAACAAACGACGAAGCATCTGATTGTCAAAGATTCTCAAAAATTGCCGAAAAAGAAATTGGACGGCGAGGGACGTATTCTTGACTCAATCTTCAGAATCTCAAAATCATCGTCGTAAGTGTATTTCTATTGATATTATAAGATGGCCCAATCAGCGATATTTCGTAATCCTTACCTCTATGACACGTTGCAAACTTGCGCAGTGACTAAATTTGTTGAAGGTTCATATCATCACAGAATTCTATTGCGTCAGGTTAAATGATGTAATGGAAGGAATATATTGTTGCTAAAAGTGGCTTTACAATATTGAGATAGTATTTGGAGCGCCTGCATATTGAAGGGCTAGTTAATGTGAGCAGATAAATAGACCATCAACAACTCTCGGCATCAGAACAGCAAGACATGAAAGCAACATCTTCAAGTCAGTGTCAAGGGCTGTGGCTCGACTCCGTCGAATTGCAAATTCTTATTTATGTTAAATTACTTTGTGGTCGCAATGGGACTCTCGCAGTTACCCTTGAATGCATTAGAATATTCTCCTAACTTGAGATGTTCTAGGTGTTATTGACTGTCAATTTATTATATGACTTTATTATTAAATGACAATAAATATGAAATCATTATTAAACATTCATTTTTTATAGCCATGATTGCCATTAATACAGCCACAGGTCGTGTTTTTTTGCTGTAGGATGTGATTTCAATATAACAGTGTAATGCGAAGAGAATTACAAATGTAATTTCATCCTGAGTGCAATTATTTCAAATTACATACGTAAAGATCATTTATTATCTTTCTTTTCTAAAGTATTTTTTTAAGTTTAACTCAATGAGAAATGGACATGCAATAAGATGGTGCACAGTGGAGTTTTCCATATAATGAGCTGGACTCATAAAAATACTCATGAGCTCATATATTGAATTATGATACGAAGAAGCATCATGAAGACTCACTCATTCTAATGTGTACATAGGAATGTTCTCTTCTTTCTGACATTGTTGTTTATCAAATTGTTTTTCCGGCAATATTCCAATCTCCCCTAAATTTATAGCTAAGTTTCCATGACGTGTCTCAACTTTCAAATGTAAATTGATTGATACAAACCCTAGACTGCAACGTGTCCTTTTCCTCTCGGTGTTGAGAGGAAAAAGTTCATCACATTATCTAGGGATAATGAACTTTATAAAATTGTTCCTAGAACACGAAAATTAATTTAAAAAAGTAACTTGACAATGATTGCACTGGACGAAAGGATTGCTTTGATCTATATTTTGTTGCTTTGAATAGTATCTGCACTGCGCGGAGGGGTTTTGAAAACTAATAACACATTTCTGTCATACAGCTGAAGATATCTTATTTAACCTCATCAATACAGTGCTGCCTTTCGAGACCTCAAGATGTGATCAGTGATTTTAACAAGCAAGCATTTTTAGTGTTTGGATTTGTGAAAATTTGGTGGTCTGGTTGAACCCCAGAGGCAGTAACTTCAAAGTAAATTTTTGAGTTTTATGTACAATGCAAATTAAGCAATATCAACTTTTCTAATAGGTATTCTGCTTTTCTTCCATGGCCTCGCTTGCTCATTTGGTGGCAGTGCATCACAGAATCACAAAATGATGGCAAGCTTGTATGATATCATCTAAAATCAGGTTACATAATGAATATCATTAACAGCTTATGTGATTCGCTCTCTATGCAAGATAGCTATTCTACTTTGCATAGATAGCGAATCACATGAGTTGTTTATGGTATTCATGTTTGCCATAATTTTGTCATCCTCTGATGCACTGCTCCCAAGAGAACAATCGAAGCCATGGAGAGAAAATTGACTTCATGCCTCTAAAATTTATGCACGAGATTGCATCAATGATTGAATTATTTTGTCTTCTCTTACAGAGAATCACGTGGATTGACGACGCAGACCAATGGCGTGTTAAATTCCGGTGCCAAGGACACAACAATCAGCAACGCTTGCGGTTTTGCGGAACTCAACGAGAGCTATCAAAATTACTATCCACTTTCAAAAGTCATTGAGGCTTAACAAATCCGTCAATCATCTCAGCACCAAAAGCAACGTCCAACTTTTGCGACAAAACTTTAGTCCATATTCTCATTCGATAATTTTTAGTGTTTTTTACATTAACTGCCAAACTGATATCTTGTTGACCATTTTGACGCAAGCACATGCAATGCTGAAAGAATTTGCTTGAGAAATTGGACCTGACTCTTGTCACACAGCAACACATCACTAGACAAACATACATTCATACACATAATAATAGAATCTTTACATAGACGCACACTTTTTTTATGGAGAATTTTTAGAGAAATTCAGAAAATTGTTGCATTTACTTAGACAAGCATCTACTACGGTTTCTACTACTATTTTAGGGTCCAAGTGATTGAGAGAAAAGCCCCAAAACAGCTTTGTGAACGTAACTCATGATTTAAACGTCTTTCTGTGAACATGAAGAGTGATTTCCTTTACGCACACCGGATACGACTTCTCGTTTAAAGAGATCAACACAGTTTGTGCATTGGTCTACAACGTTGTGCTTTGGTCAATTGAAAGAGGATACCCCATGGTCAGTCTTTCACTTTTCGTATGGCGCAATAGTACACGATTACGATTCCCTATCACCCTGATAAAATTCTCGTCTCACCCCGCGACTTATGGTGTCGCTGCATTTTGCCAGATATAAAAACTGACGATTCGCATGTAGACATCCATCCATTTTGTGTAACAGACGGAGGAGACAGATTTTTACCACCGTCCATGTGTTAACGGCTCAGAGATCTCCCTATTTTATCATCTACTTTTTTTCGGATCAGGCTGGTCAACAAAGCCCTGTAGACCTTATGTGCAGCGGTGTCCAACGGATGGTTTGTTTGTCTTGACAAGGCTAAAGCAGTTGTCAGTAATTTTTGCTTTAGAAAACTGATTTATTATATCTTGACAGCCATTTTGTGATACAATGGCAGAAGTATTAAAATCCACTTTTTCACAATTGATGTTTTGATTTTTAGTTACAATGGGAACTTCATTGAAAGCATGAGAATTCTATATTGATCGATGATTCAGAATATGTGACGATTATCATTGAAGCTGAATCGGGATGGAGAGTTATAATGCTCAGACTGTTTCCTTCTATAAGGTTGTCTTAGGACTTAGTAATTTAACATTCAAATTTTGAATCTCATTGATCATTTGACGGCGGAAAGGTCACTGTCCTTGCTTTGGAAACTTGATTATCATTATCGTATCTAGTTTAATTGGAAACTTAATCATTATCACTGTATGGTGCACATCGAAGTCAGTTCTGATTTTATAGGAATATATTTCTAATAACTTAACTCTGGTCAATTTTGTTACTGAGATTGAGGCCTGCTTAGTTTGAATTATGAACATACTGATTTAATGAATGATTCATTATCACCGTACTTGAACTTCAGGGATAACGTTAAAAGCTGCAAAAAAAGTCATAAAAATGGCCTAAAACGAGGTTCAATCTTGTCGTCCTCAGATGCGAGTATAGCCTACCGGTAAGACATCAACTTCAGTGCAGAACCATATGAGTACAGACGAGGGCCTACATGACCTGATTGAAAACAGTCTTCACAGCATGAACAGACTAAATAATCGAGTCAGTTACCTGTAGTCTAATGCATGCACAAATTAATTACACGATTTAATTAGACGAGATGGATTGCAAATTGCATATGTTTATGCATGAGGCCCTAAAGGCTGGTGCTATTCAAAAATACAAATCCATATCGGTAGGCCTATGTTTGCGATGTCTCAGAGGCCGCTCACTAAGCTTTGCTACTTGTGGGTTCTTGCATAGATACAAATACGAGCAAATTGCTCTTACACCATCTGCTTCTGCCTACGCAACTAAGAATGGTAAGAACAATAAAACCTTATGTAATTCAAGTCCTTCCCATCATTTTATTAACTGCTAGCTGGTAAAGCGGTTGACATTACATATATGTAATGGATTGTGTTTGGACTACATCAGAGCTTTTTCAAGTGCATACATCAGAGCTTTTTCAAGTGCATTATAATGCACTTGAAAAAGCTCTGATGTATTCCAAACACTATCTATCATTGTTAAATTAAGCTTACACTGTTGTGCAGAACTATCCTTGCCCGAATACTAAAGCCATCATTATTTGATTATTATTGACATGAACTTTGCCAGATATCTCATCGTTGCTTCAGGAAATCAGTCTACAAAATGCAACTGAATGCCTACAAAATATTAAAATGTCTGATTTTGGACGGGGAGGCTGATGTTTTGATCTCATAACTAACAACTCTTCGAATTTTAGTTAGTTAGAATCGTAATGGTAACTACATAGTCTATTGAAACTGTAACGACCTCTTGTCATTACATTACTTTGCTATGCCAAATGAGATATCCCATCTGATTCTTGATTTGCTAGTAAAATGTAATTTAGAAAAGTAGTCACTTAAAATGGTAGTTACTGATCCAAAGTCATCGTATG
Organism: Prostheceraeus crozeri; assembly: GCA_907163375.1. Lineage (NCBI taxonomy): Eukaryota > Metazoa > Platyhelminthes > Polycladida > Euryleptidae > Prostheceraeus > Prostheceraeus crozeri. Next base: position 3,416 of record CAJQUW010002130.1, on the reverse strand, counting down.
GATCGTAAAGTGAGCTACGATTAGTCGATGGACAATGGAAAGCAAGGAAGAGGAAAATTGCATATCGAATCGAATCTAAAAGAGATTTCCGCTATCTGTGAAAGCGAAGTTCAATTGCGATTGCGATAGCCTCAGAATTGTAATGAAGTTCAAGCATTCGACCCAATAACTTCAAAGATTTGTTGCAAACCAATTAAACCTATTGCAGTTGCAAATTGCATTTATATTGTCTTTTGTTTGCTCATGGGTTATGCACGATCAAGTTCGAAGCAGTGAAATTTTCATCTACTGTAAACGACACTAAAATTTCTTTACTGCAATTTATTTCATTGATAGATGCACACTACTTTCAACAATACAAAACTCGATAAGTAGACGCAGCTTTTGACATGGCTTTTTTTGTCGATAGAAATTGTTTATGTAAAGTCGAATTCAAAAATGATTGCTATGTCAGTCGTTATATTTAGCCATGACATCAGCGATGCTTTGTAAACATTGATACAGCTTGATGAAAAAGTGCAGTCTACACTGCGGAGAAAGCATTTATCAAAACTGAATTAGATTACCGAAGCTATCGTTGCGCTTTCAAAAGGAAATGTTTTATCAGAGAAGCGAAATAATGCACACGCATTCGCATTGACTCGAGCAACTTTGTCAATCCTGGTTGAATATGACGCTCGGCAGGTTCTTTATTTTAAATCGAATAAAATGTCGAAATCAAACCAATGTATTCTCATTATCTCGCTGAGATATTGCATGACATCTATGCTTTATATCAAATAACCTTACAATATCAAATAATTTATAAATTATCAGGGATGTTAAGATTATCAGGACGTTGACGACAGAATGTATAGTACAGTATGCACATTTACTTAAATCATTGAAGTAATTTTATCAGCACACCGATAAGCTCTGAATTCCCCATATGTGAGGGACGGGGAAAATATCAATCCGCATCCGCACCCATCCCATCCCCATGGGGCTGGGGATCCGCATTTAATCCTCATCCCCACGGCAGCCCTGTCAATTATGCAGCGATTCCTACAATTGTCGTTCCCTTTTCGTTAACACAACTTGCATGCTAGCTTGTGTGTCCTTGGACAATGACGAGTTCATGCGATGAATTTTACTGCTCCTTGCTTCTGTATTTATAACGAAGGGGAATGTTGCTCTTGATGTGTGATTTTCTGCTTGAAAAATAAATTGCGTCACTTTAGTATACATTAAAAAGAATAAGAAACGTGACAGTGTGAGGTTTTGAGTTGTTAGTCTCACGAGTGTTTGAATGCACAATAATAAAAATAATACTGTAGATAAAATGCACATATGAAGCATCTCTACAAGTCACTATCAGCACAGAGCACTGTCGACTATAGCTGTGCATGACTGACTGAGTCGACCATGAGCGTGAGGTCTACAGCAGTCAAGGAAGCGAGTTTCTCAACCGTCCAATAATTCTGCTTATCTATCAATCATAATTTATGACAAGGTCGACAGCGCAATATTCCATTCGGATGATAACTGATGACTGCGGCTGCTGCTGCTGAACCTTCTTTTCTTTCACCCACTCCTCATATCGCAGTTAAAGTTGACTTGAACTACATTAGGCTTGGGCATAGTTAGAAGATCATCTCAATTGCAGTTGGAGGAAAGTGTCAATCTATCACAAACATCGATCAAATGCACAGACATCCAGTTGTAGGTTCAAGCAGTAGAACAAAGCCACATTGCTTTATTTACGAATTCTGAAGCACTACGAATTTACGAATTCTGAAGGCCTATTTCATGCAACATCCAGCTTCCTATAAAATGCTGCATCAAGGCCTCGAGCATGCTTCAGAATTTTGAAAGCAATCAGTCGGGTGTCAATCAACAGACACACATGCATTAACTCATTTATATAGACATTTGCACTTTACATAGACTCCCCCTTAGTGCGCGCTTCGCTCGTCCTGCAAATTCAATGTCGTAGACATCGCATTAGCATAATGTCCATTGTGCGTGGCTATGGCACAATGTGGAAAAAAAGAAGGCAACAATTTATCTCGTAATGATGATATCCGTATATCTATGCATGTGGAAGACATTTTTGAAATCTCAATCAGCGTGTGTCTACATGTGTAATTATAGCATTGCTGCCCAGTCAATTTCAATTGCGCACAATAGTATTAACATAAATTTTATTCGTGCTGCAGGACATTTTCACGCGCTTATGCGCCCTCAAATATCCGGTATGTCATGAAATGATCCCCATGCCCTGAATCATAGAATCTCAAATATTGAGTCAATCAGACCAGTTTGGACCTAACTACAGAAGTTTACAGCCCATTTAATGCGTACAAACATTCCATTTTATAATCATTGAACCAATGTGTTTGCTAACGCTTTCCCCCTTTCTGCCCCTGCACCTGCAGTCCAACTGTTTGCAGGTGAACGCTGAGTTAACGGAAGTAAAACAGAAACAGTTGCATATCTCTATTCATTGAAAGCAATCGAAATATGGGGTCGGTCCTTCTCCCGTCTGTCTACTTCTATGGCATGTGAAATTGCAGGTTGCTGATGGTGATGGACTTGTGGCCTGCCAACACATCTTTTCTACTTCTATTGCTGTCAATTCGTTGCTGCAGTTATAAAACTATCGCGGTTGCAAACTGAATGTTAACTTCTGTGTGTTAGGGGCCTACAATGCAACTTAGAAGACCAACATTAACAAAAAATATTAAAGCTGCATTCTCTTGTTTGTTACCATTGATCTGTAAGACAGCAAAATGTTGAAAAACATTAAAAAACATATTTCGAACATTGATTCTAGGGTTTATCTTGAAAAATGTCTCGGCCCATTGGGAACACACATGGCCCATGGGCCCAACTTCCCGTCCCAGGCCCATCCCAGGCCCATGGGCTCGCTGGCCCATGGGCCCTCCCATAAGGCCCCATACCCATAGACGACCATGTGTCCTACACTGCTGCCCTCAAAAATCCATACTAATGCTATATGAATTCATCGCCACCGCTCTTCTTTCTATTAAGTCTGCATTATGATTTCAAATAATAACTGACAGTTTGATTGATAGCATTCGTAAATTTTTCTATTCAATGATATCTAATTTATGATAAGTGATTTGATCAGGCTCTATGATCAAATATGATAATGGCAGGCCTAATTATTCTAATTGAATGATTAAATCAATCAATCAACAAAATCAACAAAATGGAGTAATATGTTAATTAATCAATATTCAAGTGCACAGCATTAATTAATTGCAAGAGAGAACCAATTAATTCCGCTGCTAATTGTGATTTTTCAAAGACACTAGGGCCTATTTCAGCAATCAATCCATCATTTCGACCAAATGATTGCAGCTCGCTATTAAACTCTATGTTTTGACAATTCCTTTATACAGTATGCGGAT